>CM071957.1:32105000-32240000 GCA_036784905.1 Acrossocheilus fasciatus
ATTTTATTTTGCCGCACATGAAAAGAGTATGAAAATATCCTGCCCTGATATTACAGCCATCTAATACCAAATTACAAGCAAATTATTTGCTGCAAATCCATTCAGTATTTACAGACAACATCATCTTAGTGCGTCTCGAGTCATGGTTGTTATATCCACAGAAAAACAGAGGGTAAACAGAAGCAGTAATGTTGACGCTAAATTTGGCGCTGGGCAAGAGGTTAAGTTTCTCCGTTGTAATGAGAGCCATAATGAAAATCTGTCCTTGCATAGCTGGAAGAAATCACTCTGCATTTAGATGTAATGTTAAGATGCTTCCCTGTTTAGTTCCAGCCACATGTCCCACATCTAATTTTAGCCTGAAATATGAAACAGTCACAATAAAGGAGCTATTTATATAATGGCCGTGCTGTTTCGGGGGCAGTGAGTTATCTCTAAATGACAACAGTACATTACTGAGTACAGCGCTGATCTGTCAGTCAACAGTATGATAACAGAGGCACTGATTTCAGACGCCTGACTCAAATCATGGACATACTGTAAACATGCACAGAGAAGGTTATCTGTCTTGTTACACCTCTAAATGATCAACATGATCAAAACTTCACTGAAAAACCTGTTGCACATACATGCCTTCTGTCACTGAGAGTTTACACTTTTAGTGTAATTGTACAAACATCCATCTCCAGCTTGTGCTTCATGGCTCTTTTTGCTATCAAATATTTACTGATTTTTATAAAGTAAACATAAGAATACTTTTATATTTCAAGATGAACACTTACTGGACTGAAGAAGCTTAGCTTTACTTGATTATCCAGACATCATTTTTCAGAAAAATCAAATACGTGACCCTGGACCACAAAACCAGCCTTAAGTGTCAATTTTTTAAAATTTATACATCATCTGAAAGCTGAATAAATAAGCTTTCCATTGTTAGGATCGGACAATATTTGGCTGAGATACAACTATTTGAAAATCTGGAATCTGAGGGTGCAAAAAAATTAAAATATTGAGAAAATCACCTTTAAAGTTGTTCAAATGAAGTTCTTAGCAATACATATTACTAATCAAAAATGACATTTTGATACATTTACGGTAAGAAATTTACAAAATATCTTCATGGAACATGATCTTTACTTAAAATACTAATGATTTTTGGCATAAAATAAAAATGTATAATTTTGACCCATACAGTATATTTTTGGCTATTGCTAAAAATATACCCCAGCGACTTAAGACTGGTTTTGTGGTCCGGGGTCACATATAATCATCAGGCTTTGAGGTACGTTTATGTGTTAATCTCTCAATCATCATTGTATTGCATTGCAATTCAGAGGCGGACAGCAGTGAAGGATTTTTACTATGCTTAAAAAGTACATTTTTCAAGTGTCTGTATTTTATCTTTTAGTGTTTTTCTTTAGAAAACTTTTACTTCACAACATTCCAAATCATGCACTACGTTTCATATTAAATATGATTTAATACTTAATTAAATTAGAAATATATTACTTTCTTACTTTTACTCAAAGATTTACATTTTTAAATAACTGAAGTATTAAAGGTAAAAACAACAACAACTTTAATTTATGAAATGTATGCAGTAAAAAGTATGACGTTATGCTTTGGAATGTAGTGAAGTAAAGTTTTCCAAAGAAAAACACTCAGATAAACTACAGATACTTTTTGAATTTACTTGAGTATAGTAAAAATACTTCACTACTGTCCACCTCTGCATTGCATTATGTTTTGATCAGCAAACTAAGCATTTAAATATCACTTTACCAAGACATATTATCTGGCATCTGCACCAAATTTCATATTTCTGCTAAGTCTCTGAATAAAATTAAGCCATTTTCCCTCCATATTCTCACTAGACTAAATGAGCCATAAAAGCCTGATGGATCAAAATATATGCAAACTTTTTTTTTAGATTTAAAAAAAATATTTTGTCTAAAGGTTCAAGAAAATTTGATTTTTCAGCCTATAGTTCATATGTCAGGCTTTACAGGGGTAATATTCATTCCAGCAGCCTATAGCCTCATAAATTTACATTGTAAGTAAACATGTTTTCATCTTCATCGTTCATTTGTGAATGACCTGATTTTTTATTTTATTTTAAAAGGTACTAATTATTTATTTGTGTAAAAAACAATGATGGTAAATTTAGCGAGTGCACCTTTAAGGGGCCTTCATACATACCCTGCTGAAAAAAAACAATAGAACCATGCCCAAAACACAATAGAAAATGTAATGTTTTTAATGGTTATGATGGGAATTCTATTGGTTTTAATGGAAACTATAATGATGTCTACTGGTATGTGATGGATTCTATTGGTGGGATGTTAAATCCTATTGGAAAAATGCCCAAAACACACTACAAAAATGAATTTTGTAATGGTTTTACTGGAAAAAGCTAATGGTTTATAATGGTATTTTAATGGAAATCATTAGAATTTCTGTGATGGTTTCTATTAGGCTTCTATTGTTTTTTTTTTTTGTTTTTTTTTTTAGCTGGGTACACAGGCAAGAACACCTGCAAGTCCTTCATTTTCAATCAGAGTTTACCAGAAATATTGTTGAAAATACCTGTAGGCTACTCACAGCTTCAATATAATATGTTTATGTCATGTTAAACAAAACAGACCACATTTTTTATCAGCCTATTTAAATTTATTCCAAAATCTGTATTTCAGCTGAGGCGTTTCAGTAATAGTAGCTATCATAACCCTGCTGAAAAAAAACAACAGAACCCTGCCCAAAACACAATAGAAAATGTAATGGTTTTAATGGTTATAATGGGAATTGTATTGGTTTTTATGGAAACTATAATGATGTCTACTGGTATGTGATGGATTCTATTGGTGGGATGTTAAATCCTATTGGAAAAATGCCCAAAACACACTACAAAAAGGAATTTTGTAATGGTTTTACTGGAAAAAGCTAATGGTTTATAATGGTATTTTAATGGAAACCACTGGAATTTCTGTGATGGTTTCTATTGGGCTTCTATTGTTTTGTTTTTTTGTTTTGTTTTTTTTAGCAGGGAATACAACCAGGCCTCATTACATTGTTTGTAGAAAGTTATTTGGCTACATCTTTTAACTTTAACAAACTGACTTTGATAGCAAATCATTCGTTTACTGCAACTAACAAGCATTTCACGCAAGTTAAACGTGATTATTCGCATAATTTCAGCATTTTGAATCGGCGCACGAGACGCTAATATTTTCCCGCTCAAACTAACGGAAGCTGCGCGCGCGCTCTGACAGGCGAACGGCGGGTTTCTGAGGTAAGACGCTTTTTATCACACCACAAATTATATAAATCGACAAAATAGTTTTTTACATAGTATTTGTGCTCATTAGAGTACTTGGGTCACACTGTGTTAAGTTAGTTAATGTGTGAGACGCAGAAATTAGATGACCATCAGTCAGCGAGTCCTTGCCTCTTCCCTCAAATAACGTTAACCATTTACAGTAAGTGAAAACGACACAATCAGACTAAATGTTGAACTTCATACACGCTTAGGAGTTTATCATCCATATGACAGCTTTAATTAAAGTCATATAGGAGAAGATTTGACTCTGCAACAGCTCAGAAGTCAAAACAAATCCGCTGATCTGATGTGGAGCTGATGTGTGTTTGTCGATCTTTTATGAATGACAAAGAGAAGGAATCAGCAGTGAAATGCATTAATATAGAGTTTAAAATGTTGATGAACAAAGGAGGTTTCACAAATGTAGAGAAAACCATACATAAGAAGCTGAATTGAGAAAAAAGCTCGCTCGAATGTTTGTAGGGCTTTACTGCCATCTTGTGTCATAACAGGAAACTTTCCTTCTTTGTTGTGAGGATGTTGTTTAAGTACAGAGTTTGCCAAACTGGCCTTCGTGAAGGAACTTCAGAGGGTTTGTAAGTTGATGAAAAGCTAATAATTGATTAAATTATGGTTTCCAAGCTGTTATGTGTTAGAAACCCCCAAATATAATGGGCTAATCTTCGTGCAAGGGACCAATCCTATATAAAATTTAAAACCCATGTATGTCATTTCTTGTATAAAGCCCTAATTCATACTGTGGCAAACTTAATATTTTAAAAATATGTCAAAATATTATTAGGAAAATATCTAGGTTTCTATTAAGTTACATTATTACATTTGTTTCCCATTCATAGTACTGTACTGTTATTTAAGTCAAATGGTTATTTATTTATTTAAAGCATATTTAAATGTTATTATCTACTATCTACTTAATTTTATTTATTTATTGTAATCACATTTTATTATTATTTTATTTTTTACACTGTTTTTCTCTCTTGTGACCCACTTGTCACCTATTTGTAACTCAAATAAAAATCACATATAAGTAAAAAAAAAATAAAAAATACTAGAAAAAAATGAGAGCAGTCTAACTTTTAATAGATTAATGGGTATACAAAGTATTAAAATAAATCCTAATATCTTTTTGGAAGTGAGAAAACCTTGAATAATTTTTAATACCTTATATTTATGGATTACGTAAGTAAAGGATAAAGTAAAAGGATTCAACTGCTTAGAAAATATACATTTTCATATTGGTTTTCAAAAGTGACAAATCAAGTCAGACAAGACATTATGAAAATGAAGCTGGAACTCTTTATATCTGAAATCCACAATAAACTGACAAAATAAAGTTTACCATGTTTAATTAGATTTTTGTAAGTGTAAAAGCATAGATTTCTTTATCATTTTTGTTATTACACAAAACTGAAAACCTAATTAATTAGGCATTATAAATGATTTTGATGCATTTAGTTTTTTATTTTCTTTGGTTCTTGGACCACCTGGTCTTGGTCTAGGTCTTGGTCTAATTCATTACAGGTTCAGTCCTCATGGGGTCTGAACCTATAACCTATCAGTTACCAGCTCAGGTCATTAACCACCAGGCCACCTGTTCAGATCACATATGGGCCGCATCAGTCTGTCATTCACGTCCAGAGTTTATCTGCGCAGGTTTCTGACATCCTGACAGACCGACTCAACCTGTGCCATAAAAACAATAATTATTTACGTCTCTAAATAAAACACACAATCCCCATTGCCTATTATAGAAGAGCCACTCAATGACTCCAGTAAACAGCTCTGGGAGAAACACTCTCTGTGTCATTGAGTTTACTGGAGACTCGTGTGTCTGGATTAGCTTGACTCGCGGTCACATTCTCGGCTGGCAGAAAAACGAGTGTTATTGTAGAGCGCAGACTCATCACATGTCAAGATGTTGTGTAGGTCGTAAACCGACTGTGATGCTCACGAACAGTAAAAACAAATTCAGACGTCGATATTAGACGATTTGCATTGTTGCTGTTTAGATATTGGGAAGATTTGGAGTTGTTTGGAAGAGGATGCATGACAGATTATTGCTCATAATTAAGGTTATTAATGTGAACAAATGCCTGACGGAAGTATAAACCTTGTATAATGTTATCATTGTTTTTTAATAGCCTTTTAGTGGCCTATAGATAGAATATAATTTATATTATAATAAAAATAATAATAATAATGGTCAATAATGGTCAATGGTCATATGATTATATATAAAAAATATTTCTATATATTTTCGTATATGTATTTTATGTGTTTATACACATACGTATATATATATATATATATATATATATATATATATATATATATATATATGTGTGTGTGTGTGTGTGTGTGTGTGTGTGTGTGTGTGTGTGTGTGTGTGTATAGAAATAGCATTTGAAATAGCCTTTTGGTGGCTTTTTAATTTATAAATAAAATAAAAACATATAAAATGTATATACATATATATATATATATATATATATATATAATTATAATATTAGTAATAATAATAATTATTGTTATTATTACTATTATTTATATAATAGTATATATAATATAGATATAGTTTTATGTATAATTTTATGTATGTTGTTGTGTATACTTATAATTAAAATTATATGCACACAAAATTATTCGTAAATTATATAATTCATATATAATGCATTATTATTAGTATTATTTATTTGTGTAATTATATAATATTATATTTTAAGTATACTCACACACACACATACACCTTGTAATTAATGTTTTCTTTTTAAATGTATGAGTTTAGGATGCACTCTGGTGGCAAAGACATGTATTACAGATGACCAAAGCGCTCGCTTACAATCCAACATTCCTTTTGTTGCCTTGAATTTTTTATTTTCATTTTTATTTTGTCAGTAGCCTTTCTGATGACATGATCATTTGACTCAAGGCACACCAGACAGACAGAAGGTAAAACAATATGTGTTGATGTTAATCATCTTAATGTAAACTAGAACTCCTGATATATGATCTGACGTTCCCCTCTTGTAACTCGCAGCAATGTGCAAACCCCAGTTAAATCTCTCGCTGCGAGCTGTGATAAAAAATAAGAAAAACTTCTTAAAACATCAGGTATAGGGCCTTACTGCTTTCTGGAGGCTGTGAACATTTATTTCATTATTTAGTGCCTCTTAGAATAACAGACTGATAGATTTAGCAGGCCCTCATCTCAAATGAATAATTTTGTTCAATTTACTGTTGCATATCATATCTAAGCAATGAGTTTTACGTGAAGGTTTTTTTTTTTTTTACTCTCCTAAAAGTGATGATTCAGTTTCCACTTTTTCCACAGCAGCTGGATTTTGATTCATTGCTGGCTGCACAGGGAGTCTCTGCACTAACGAAAAAATTACTTTTTACCATTAACATATCAGATTTGACAAATCAGATCCGGGAGGAACTCAGGTGTTAAAGCAGAATTATCATTCAATGCTCATTTTTGCAGCTGTATTTTCAGTGTAGAATTAGATCAATAGAATTAGTTTGTTGCAAGTAATAGTGTTTTCATACATTTTTGTATATGTGCATATTTGCTAATATCACCCAAAGCCCCCTTTGCAATGGAAGATGCAGAGTTTGTGATGATACAAATATTTTTTTATACATAATACATATTTTTAGTATTTAGTATAGTTATTTGAATTGTAATGTTATGATACCTTCTTCATTTTTTATATACTTTTATATAGTATTATCTATCTACTAAATAAATAAAAAAATATATGTGTGCGTATATATATATATATATATATGTGTATATTAGGGGTGTCAAAATTAATAATTGCATCGATGCATTGCGAGGCGGATGTGAATGATTCTGCATCGATGCAGTAATGGAACATAATCGATTATAGCCTATGACGTCATTCGCATACGCGCTTGTCACCCGAGTATTAAAAATGCACTCTCTATTTTAAAATCTGAGCTTGGCTAGAGACAATCACGGCAGGCTTCATTGCACAGAATATGTGCTGTGAGACACGTGCGCATTGCTTGTGCTTCCAACTCGCTGTTATTAGGGATGCACCGATGATATTTATCGGCTGATTTTTGAATTAATTTAGAGCCATCGGCATATCGGAAATAGCATGAAAAGGGCTAATTAACTGCATGGAGACAATGAGTTGCATGTCTGGTGCAAAATCGAATGGTTTTCACTGGGCAGGATAATTAAATACTTGCCAAAACAAAATAAAATCTGTAAAAAATATATGTGAAATGACCGTGCTCAGCTGTAAATTCATCATAGGTATGTTGTAATGGCGATTCACCATTATCCGTTAGTATGCATCTGTGAACGGACAAAACAGAATAAAATAGGCCACATAAAAAAGGAATAGGCCTACACACGAAACATATTTTGTTTCATTAACAGATTAATACGTATCATCAACCTTCACTTAGGCTATATCAGTAATAATAATACGATGTGCGATTTGACATTATCGAATAGGCCTGTATTGCAAAAATCAAACAAAAGACATAGTGCACGCATACATTATGTAAAGAAGGCCAGTAGGTTAGACTAGTGCACTTGCGAGTGCGTTCTTTCACTGCATGATTCAGTATTAAAATGCATGAAGAATGATCAGAAAATTCAAGATATGGGGGCAGAAAATGTAGCCTATATATTTATATCATTTCAAATAGTTAAACAATATCACACGAAGATCGAGCGCCGTTTTTTTTGGTCCAGAAATCATCATGATTATGTGATTTTATAGCAGTTCAAAGAAGTTAATATTAAGAGACTTACATTTTAGACACCATATTGCCTGTTTTGTACTCTATTTCACCAACAAAAATAACTCCAAACACAGCCACAGCACTGTTTTGCGTCTCTGAGCAGCATGATGGAGTTTCTTTCCTGAATGAATCAACCGTTTAAATGATTCAGTTCAGTCGCATTGACTCAAACATTAACAGTGACTTGATGCCACCTACTGGTGGATTTAATTTCACATTTAAAGTATTCTTTTTATTTTTAAAATAATTTCAAATATCAGTATTCAACGTTTTATGTATCAAAACATTATTTATTCATTTGTAACTGCAGGTTAAAGCATTCCATGTCCCTCAGAGCTGCTTTAAACTGTGAGTAAATATATCTGTTCCACTTCAGATGCAGCTTCTGTGTTTCCTCTGCACTGCAAAGATAAATTTTGTTGATACTGATTTCATTTGTTGGTAACAGCCCAAATAAATGTAAGAATTTGACTCAAAAGGTGATGCACACTTTTAGAAAAAAAGGCTTTATAAAGGTAAAAATCAGTTTAAACTTAAGTTAAATTAAAATTAATTTCTATCACTGCTGTGAACTGACCACTACACAGAATATGAAAAATATCAAAAACTTAAGGAGTCAGCTGTCCACGGTAGTCCTTAATTAAGATATCAGCTCAATAACACACTCAAAATATTGTCTAATTATCGCTATTGAAAAAAAAGATAAAATATTTTTTTTATCTTTATCGCACACCCCTAGCAGGAACAGATATGTTGAAATACCGATTCTGCCTGGAGAGAACCAGTCGATTATTTTTTTTTCCAGTTTTAAGCCCTGCTTTATGCAACTGACCGGTATCGGTATCGGAAACGGAATTGGCCAGTAGTTGTTTGTTAAAATCGGTATCGGCCAAAAAAAAAATCCTATGCAAAGTGCATCCCTAGCTGTTATTTTAGTCTTTTACTTTAGATATACTTTCATTTCTGCCGTTTGGAATGCAGTACGTATTAGATGCACTAAACTCACGTACTGACAGACTTCCACGTGCTCTTTGTGTTTGTTTGTCAATCCCGGCTGCGGTTAAATGCACTGCATTACAATTATGATACGAAACTGATGTAAACACTCAGCTTTCAGAACAGGACAAAGCATCTGATATGTGGAAATAGATCTGTGCGTTAGTGTGAATGCAGTCTATTAAAGCTGCCAGTGTCTATGATCTCATCAGTAATAATCAAATGGTAATAATGCTGAGGAATCTGTAAACTTGCGATACTTAAAGCAGTCCCAGATACTGAAAGTGTTTTTTGTTCATCACTTGTAATCGTCTTTTTCCCCTTTATTACTTTATATTTGCTTGTATGTTTTGAAGCTATATTTACTTTTAATTCTTAACAATGATTAATTAATGATAAATTAATGAATTAATGAATTAACATAATTATTTTAAAGAGTAGCCTGCTTATATAATTTAATAAAAATGCACAAAATAAATTTGATATAATCATTATTTTTTAATCGAATCGTTATCATTATCAAATCGTTGACATGATAATCGTAATCGAATTGAACCGTGAAACCAGTGCCGATTCACACCCCTAGTGTATATGTGTGTGTGTGTGTGTGTGTGTGTGTGTGTGTGTATATATATATATATATATATATATTTATATAAGGAATTAAAAGTATATTCAAATAAAATATACAACTTGAATGTATAAAAATAATATATACTAATATTTAATAATATTTTAAGTGTATTTGCAATTGTATATTTGTATAGAATTATATATACAAACATAAAATTATATATAAAATAAAAATATAAAGTACAAAATAAAATTGCAAGTATAAAATATAATTTCTATAATAATAATAATAATAATAATTTTGTATTATTTCCATTGATTGTAATGCAATGTAATAATAATATTTAATATATATGTAATTATATGCATTTGTTTGTGTATATATAAATGTATATCTATATATGTGAAGTAATATATATATATATATATATATATATATATATTATTATTATTATTATTATTATTCATTTATAGAATATTTTGTTTCAATGTAACACACACACACACACACACACACACAAATATCAATTAAAAATATTAAATATCATTAATAATAATAATTTATATAATAATAATTAATGTGCATATATAAGTGTATATACATGCACACACAATTTTCTGATAAAAATATAATTTAAAAATAAGTCACCTTTTATTCTCATTTGCTAATTACAGACTTTCTAGAAGTAATTTGTTGACATTTCACACTTTATTGGATCTAATTAATGTGAGTTACGAGGATAAAGACACCGTGATTAACTGTGATTGCTATACTATGACAAGAATTGACAGACTTAACGCTGTAATTAAGCGAACAGTTATTTCTGTGTTCCCCGTAGTTTCTTTTCCAGTACAAAACGCCTTTGAGCAGCTGGCAGGAATTTAACTGACCGTGGTTTTTCTTTTAAACCTATAGTGAATTATGACGTTCATGTGACTCTGAAATTGCTACCTTGAGGATGTTTCCCGCTTTGACTTATGTGAGTGTGATTGAGTTTAAGTCGAGCCAGTCGCCTTGTGTGGCATCGCCAGCATATGGTGTTAATGGGGCTTATTTACTTATGAAAGTAACTGCAGGGTGCCAGGCTATATGTTTCTCCATTAAATTGTCATGAGCTATTAATCACAAACACAGGGTGGATGTTTGAGGGAAAGTCTTAGGCCTTCTTAGCTTCTAGCTACCTGAATAATAACATATCTGGTTTAATGGCACAGACATTTGAGGGAAACGTCGACCCCTTGAGTATTTCTGACCACCATAATATTGAATGCATCGGCCAAGGACTCATATTCAGTGTTTGTGTACTTGTGAAAATATGTTTCTGGCTTCACGCCATCCTTGTTAATGGTTTGTTGTCCATTTGAAAGAGGATCCGGTGACCTGGATGCGGTCGCAGCATTAATTGCTCACCCTGAGTGTGATGGTGCAATTCAGTTTACTCTGTTAATGAATGAAGTAATCAAAGAACGGTGTAGCGTGTGCGTTGTGGGGAATTTCCCGATAGCAGCATGACTGTGGTGGATGATGGGCGTCTGGCGGAGGCTGCTGAAACGAGACACCCTCGGCTATGCTCACCCGCGCGTTTTATTACAGCTCATTAAGACTGTGAATAACTCACTACCACAGTTCCATTAGCGAAGAGTGGGCACCCTTGAGAAGTTCGTACGCACACACACACACACACACACACACACACTCTTCATTCGCTTTATCTCTGCTCTTAAAAAAATCTACTGTAACTAATCACACAAGATGGATCAAAGGATAATGAAAACATTTTCGAGTCACATTTCACCCAAAAATCTAAAGACCCCCCCCCCCCCCCCCCATTTTTATTTTTTATTTTCTTTTATTTTTGCATCACAGCAATTAGTTTTTGGGGAGAAAATGTGCTTAATTGTCAATGAATATCCTGATATTATACTTTGTATTCTTTATGCAATTAATTCTTGCAAATAATTCTTTATTCTTTCCTTTATTATTCCTATTAGTATTAATGTTTATTTTGCATTACAGCAATTAGTTTTTGGAGAGAAAGTGTGCTTTTGTCAATAAACATCTTTATAAATATCCTATAATTATACTTTTTTGCAAACTTTATGCAATTAATTCTTGTAAATAATTCTTTCTTTCTGTTATTTGCTTGTTATTATTGAGTATTATGATTATGATTATTATTATTACTGTTTATTATTATATAATTTATTTTGCATTACAGCAATAAGAATTTGGGGGAGAATCTGTGCTTAATTGTCAACAAATATATTAATAAATATTCTAAAATTATACTTTGTACAATTTATACAATTAATTCTTTTTTGCTTGATTTCTTTATTATTGTTATTTTTATTATGCACCTTTTATGGTTATTTGTTTTAATCACTTTTATGTAAGCACTTTAATTTGCCATTGTGTATAAAAAAGGTGCTATATAAATAAACCGTGCCTTCATTTTTGAAATATGGTCTGAATTCGGTTTCCGTTGCTATATTACAGTCTCTGCGTCTGAGATGATCCACGTGAGTTTTCTGCTGCTGGAACGGTGAAACATTGACCCTGAGTAGTTAAACGGTCTGCTGCTCAGGTGGGTTCAGGAGCAGAGAGGAAACCATCGCTGTATGTTTGCAGCTTTCTTCACTCTCTAAATCTCCCTCTCTCTCGTTTCAGGACTGAACTGTGATTGCCATTAAGGTAAGAAGGTTTTTTCCCCTCCTCTTCTGCTTTTCTGGTGAGTGGTGTTAACATCATGGAGACTTTGGCCACCACACACCGTTATTTCCATGCTGGACCTGAAACCTGATACTTTTGTTTCTGGAAAAGTGACCCTCATCATTTCTGCTAGACTTACGGCTCTAGCATATATAATAAAAGCGAGGATTTTGGGTGCATGCATGAAAAACACTTTATTTGTTTCTTTAGTTTTTATCATTTGGCCAAAAAGAAGTATGCCGTATTGAAATATACTTTTGTTTAGAGGAGGAAATCCATCGGCACATATTCTTGATTTAACTTTTTTAACTATATTTTATTTAGAACCAATAAGTAATCCGTAAGCACATATTTCTAATTTAACATTTTTTAAATTATTTTATTTTTTAGCATGTTTAAGTTTATATTTCAGCATTTTTAATAAAAAAATCAAATCATTATTTATTGCAAAAATTAAATTTTATTAATCTTTAAATCTGTTATAGTAACAACCAAAAAGTAATCTGTAGGCACGTATTTCTAATTTAACATATTATCTAGCGTGTATAAATGAATATTTCAGCATTTTTAATTAAAATTCTTTTTTTTTCATCTTTAACTACGTCATATGAGCAACCAGAAAGTAATGAATATGTGCATATTTCTAACATGTTTTAGGTAATATTTCAGCAATTTTAAAAATGAAAATATTAACAGATTTTATCTTTAACTACACTTTATATGTACAACCAAAATAAATCAGTAGGCACATATTTCAAATATAACATATTTTTTAATCGTGTTTGTTCATATTTCAACATGTTCAATTTAAGTCATAATATTATTACAGAAAATGCATGTTTTATTTTTAACTACTTGTTATATGAACAACCAAACATAAATCTGTATGCACCTATTTCTAATTTAAAATATTTTAGCATGTTTAAGCTAAAATTGTAACATTTTTAATTCAAATGAAAATATTATTTATTTTTTAAAAATTGCATTTTTTTTGTGATTTTTAACTACGTTATATGAGCAACCAGAACAAGTAATGATACTGATTTAGATTTCATGATCTATAAGTGCTTTCCTCATTTGGAAGAACTTTATTGACAATGCAGAAAATAACAATTATAATTCACTAAGTGATTGAGATGTTGAAGAATTAATGCACTCTCACTGATTCAGTGAGTTGATTTACTTGAATAATCTGACTAATTCAAACAGATGAGGGTTATGAGATTTTCTTTGCCATCATTACAGCTATTCACACGTTCAAGTTAATTGTCGGCAGCAGCTGTAGTGTGTTTGCATGACCACTAAGAGCAGCTTTTCTCACCCTCTGACAGAGATCTCTCTAGCGGCCCACAAGGGAACCGGCATTTCATTTACAGCCAGTCAAACAAACTGCATATGATTCTGCTTTAAAACCATTATGCTCTCCTGAAAGCTTCCCTCCTACGTGAAGCTATATATTTGGAGTAGATTGAACTTATCGGTCCCTGCTGTCATATGAAATACTGAGAGAAGAAGATTATATAGTAATGTATTATCTAAGAATATTTAATAGTTAATAATAATGCATATTATATATATATATATTCAGTGGGGCCCCGTAATCTGAGACCACAATGAAAATCTGGGATTTCAAATATTATTTAAACCTGAAAATAAAAAGAGATTATTATAAAATATTAAAACAAATCAACTTTATGGTGTAAAGTTAATACGAATATTTTACAGTTTCTGCAGTATTTCTAGATGAAATTATGGCAAAAACAGAAAATATGAAAATAAAATCTAGTACTAAAATAACAAAAATAAACAAAAACTAATTAATTAATAAAAATGAATATATACTTTGTGGACATAAAACCATATATATATATATATATATATATATATATATATATATATATATATATATATATATATATATATATATATATGTATATAATTATAAAAATACAAAAATATATATATTTTTTACTTTTCAAATATTTTTTATTAAATTAAGTTTTTTATTTTTATTATTTAGAATTAAAATATTATAATTTTTTTTTGTGGAAATAATGCAGTAGAAATGTGTTGCCCCCAAAAAAAAAAAAAATGTAAATATTGATCCATTTTTTGCCTTTATAAGGACAGAACGGTAATTTAGACTGGATGCGAAATGGAAGAGAGAGAGGGGACGGGATTGGGAAAGGTCCACAAGCTGGGATTTGAACTTGGGACACCCAGAGCACAACAGCACTATATGTCGGTGCACTGCCCGCGGACAGCAAAGACATTTATAATGTTACAAAAGATGCTGTTCTTTTGAACTTTCTGTTCATCAAAGAATCCTGAAAAATAAAGTGTATTACAGTTAATCAGAAATGTTTCTTGAGCAGCAAATCAGTATATTAGAATGATTTCTGAAGGATCATGTGACACTGAAGACTGGAGTAATGATGCTGAAAATTCAGCTTTGATCACAGCAATAAATTACATTTTAAAATATATTAATTAACTGGAAAACAGTCATTTTAATTTGTAATTTAATTGCAACAATTTGTCAAATAAATGCAGCCTTGGTGAGCAAAAGAAACTCAAAAACATCTTAGTGATATGTCAGAATAGCATGTTTCTCCCTGTGGAACAGTGCTGTCTGAGAAAACATAGAGTTTATATTTGTTTGTCCATCAGCGGACATGATAAAGCATCAAGATTTAAACAGATGATTGAAACAGCAGGCCGCTGGCAGCTGTACGTTGTTGTCCTAGACTATCATTACCTCTTAAATCTTGTTATTTTCCAGGCATGACAAACTATCGGCCTGTTATGCACTTCACCATAGCCTTCCCTCCAAAAGAAAGAAAAAACTAACCCAAACACAAAACAAAGGCCCCGTTTTGGCAGCCTAATGGTTTATAATTGTGTGTTTAATGGTGGGGGGAGATGCGCGCCGCTACTTGCGATGTGACGAGCTCGTATTGAGCTTGTGAGAAAGGAAGCACCAGGAATATCAATACATCCTCTGCGTAGATTTCCAGCAGAGTGTGACGTGCGTGTGGGGAAACGAGCTGCGCGGAGGATACTTTCCTTATTATGGATTTGACATGAACTTGGCCCCCAGCCCTGGGGAATGTGATGAATGCATTATTTGATCTTCCTGTCTTTGTTTACCTCTCTGGGGCGTCAGCGAGCGGCCATTCTGCAGCAACTCACAACACGCCGTTAGTGCACGTCATTAGATTTTTTAATAAACAGTAATCACTTCCGGCCCTTTTGATGGACTGCAGAAATGGTAAACTGCGACAATTATTTTTGGCTAAACAAAGGGGCTGAATTCCTGGCGTGTAAAGCAGAAGAGTTTATGAGTTTATGAGCTCAAGACAACGACGCTGGGGAGCGTTTTAGCCGCTGACTGATGCGAACCTTGACATCTTATCTGTGAATGAGCAATTACCAAGTAAAGCATGTCTGCCGGACAAACTTAAAATACACTGAGCATAAACGGGTTCAGATAAATTTATAAACAGGGTCAAAACAGTGCAGCCTACTTAGCATTTCTGGGAATGATTTCACATATTTTGCATCAGTGCAGGATTGTTATCCTTAACTAAAACTAAAACCGTAAAAAAATATTTCGTTACTTGACATAAAAAATTGAAATATACCTATTTTATTTCTACTAGCTGCCAACACAACATTTTCCTTTAAAGTTGAAATACTACAATAAACTAAAACAAATAAATAAAAATGAGTAAATACTATATAGACATTTAAAAAAAATCTAAAACAAATAAAAATGACAAAAAGAAATACAAAAACTTTAAAAGTGAAAACAAAATATAAAAATAAAGTCTAGTACTAAAATAAACAAAACTAAAGGTAAATTAATAAATATTTTATAGATATTAAAAAAAAACGCAAATTACAAAAACTTTCACTAAAATTACAGTGAAAACAGAAAATATAAAATCTAGTGCTAAAATAACTAAAACTAATAAATAAAAATTAAATACTATATAAAAAATATATATATAAAAACAGTAAAAATTACTACTAAAACTGTCAAATTAAAGTGAAAACTGAAAATGTACCAATAAAATCTAATATTGAATATTAACAAAAACTATTACACTACAAACATGCATTTGTGAATAGAGCTTATTGGTATCCATTTCAGTTAAGATACTTCTTTAGAAGTAAACTGTCTAAATAGACAGCTAAGCAGTTCACTAGGTTTTAGAACGGAGCCATCTGCTTCACCAATGTCAGTTTTATACATTCAACTCAGTGACATAAAAATGCCTCATAAATGTACTTTTTTTTTTTTTTTTTTTTTTTCTTGTTTAGGGTCATTGTGATTCTCAGGAAAGGCCCCTGATCTGCTGTTGTCAGGCCAAGAGGAGTGTTTCCTCGCTGTGATCCAGGGAGCTGTTGAGCTTCACTTGAGCTCAATGCTTCAAAACATAAATGTTAGAGCTGCTTCCTTAATGTGCTGTGCAGTGGAAGTCTCTCGCTCGCGGCCTCCGTGACCTGCAGCTCCTGAACCTCAGCTGCCACTGAGAGCTTTAACCCACGTTCTTACAGACCGGAAGCGCTACAGGAACACACGGCATGTTTTTACTGAATGCAGTGGGAATATTTCAACTACTGTGCTGATAATGTTACGCAATCCGCCTGAAACACAGCACAGAGTGTGAGTACCACTTTCAGATATTGCGTAATCTGTTAAAGTCAACAAAAAATGGCATTCGCAATCCATTTTACTTTGGTAATGTGGTGTATTTCTGTAAAACAGGATGTGCAACAAGAAAAAAAAATTTGGTCAGGACTTGATGTTTGTCATCAGGGATTGATTGGATGGTAAAAAAAGGGTGTGGCTGAAAATAAAAGGGCTTAATGATGTCATCAGGAAAGGAAGATCGCTTCAGAGCTAAAATATTTGGGCCTAAATTTAAGATTCATGTATTTGAATTGCAGATAAAATCCATCTGTTTGGATCACATAGTTTTAACGTAATAAACTTAATGTGATGCATATTTGTCAGACATACTGTAAATGAAACAGCTCAGATTTCTGTAATAATCCTAATAAACTGAATGTATTTTAAATGCACAATAACCAGGTTTATATATTTATCATCAATAAATTCAGTTTGTCAATCTCATTCATTTTAACTACAGTAAGTGAATATTGCTTGTTTCACAGCATAAACTTCACTTTTTAACTGAATAAAAGTCATTGTTTTCATAATAAACAGATTTATACTGAATCTAAGCAAATTAAATAAACTCATTTCTTTTTAAATGAAATAGATGCATATAATCGATAAATTGTTATATATATATATATATATATATAAAATAAAAAACAATTCCATAAGCATTTTAATTCATTTAAAAAATAGTTAATATAGTTAATAATAAACAGTCATGTTTTTTAATCTTATCTCTTTTTTACCCGTTTTATTTATGAATCCAAATGGATGGAAATCTTACATGCAATTTAAATTCAAATATATAAATCTTACATTTATACCGTAACATTTTTTGCTGAGTGCAGCATTATTGCATTTTGATTATACTGCACGTTATTCCAAAGTAAAAAAGGTTTTGCACTAATGAATCATACAAAATCTAAAACAGGAACATGCATTAGGAAAGTAAAACAGTCCATTTTGATTTTGACTTTAATGCGAATAAAAACATTTCGAACCTCTAAGCGGTATCCCAAAGCGAGTATAAGCGAGTCAGTTTTGGGACGTTATGGATGTGTTGCATTGTTGCGTTTGATGGGATTTTGGATGGAGTGTTCTGGTGATTGGTGGGATCTCATATATTTCACAAATATCCCAGCGTGACATAAATGCGAGGAGAAATGCACGATGCACATCTGGAGAAGCTCGCAGCCGTGAGATCGAGTCTCTAACGCAGGTGCATGCGGCTGCGTGTGAGCTATTAATGGGTAATTTCGGGGTAACAAAATAATAAGATGAAAAATTGAAAAGGTTTTGGCTCTTTCCACTCGCGAAACATGTGCTGGATGAAATATGCAGACTTTCCCCTGTCAGCTTTTACTTGATGGAAATGTGCTCGCTTCCTCCCGGTGCACCTCGTCCCTGCGGACGGCGCTCGGATTTCATTTCCTTGTCATGAAGGGGCCCTCGGCGTGCAGTTTTGGCCATTGCTCGCGAGCCTTTCTGATGTCCTGATGCGGTTTCCTCCTCCCCTGTATGTGACAGTGCTGTCGACCGCGTGGCCTCTTTACTCGTCTTCATAAATCACTCAAAACCGGAGGCCCACCCTTGGTCTGCAGTGCCAGCGTGGACAAAAGCTCTCTGTAGAAATAAGAAGCAAAATCACAAGCGTCCAATGCTGCCCTAAAGGCTCACGCCACTCCGCCGCACGCTGCCGCTTCGCCTCAAACACCAGCTTTGCGCAAAACCGCTGGAATCGCATCCACGTTTTATTGCATGTTCCTTTAGCCCAGAGGACAAACTGTCAACGAATCAGACATTTGACATGAAACAAGATAATCACACATTCTGGTCAACAGGCCATTCGAGTAAAATGGAAAAACGAGTCGTAATACTCTTACCGTTCCAGCAGTTTCTTGGAAGCGTAGTAAATTTCGTCTATTTTTTGTCTCAAGCTCTCTCTCTCTCTCTCTCTCTCTCTTGCTCCCCAGTGATCCATTATTTGACAGTGGATTTGGGCCTGGATTTGAGTGGCCTCACATGCTTCTTCAGCCATTTGTCCCCTTGCAGGGATTCTTGGGACAGGATGCTGGAAGTTTCTGGACACTACGCTCATGTTAGGTACAGCTTATACCCACATAACAGGCTCGATTCATCACTCTAGAGGCCAAATGTGAGAAAAGGTGTGGTTAAAAAAATAAAACACACCTCTATGCAACTATTTATGCTTTTAGCAAAGGGTTAGTTTGCATAAAATCACAAAAATTATAGAGAATTCTGTCATATTTTACTCATAAAACAAAAGCAATGTATTAGGGGAAAAAAGTGTGTACGTATTAAAAAAAAAAAAAAAAAAAAAAAAAAAAAAAAAAAAAAAAATATATATATATATATATATATATATATTAGTGCTGTCAATCGATCAAAAAATTTAATCGCGTTAATCGCAGTCATGGACTGATTAATCATGATTAATTACAATTTTAAAATACTAGGATTTACCTGTAAATGTGTTGAAATAAAGAAATGTATGACAAACTAGTTTAAGGAAACAGAACCTTGCACACTTCCGCAGGTATGAGACATAATCCTTATTATTCTTTTATCATTATTCTTTTGTTTTTAATCAGCCATTATCATCCTTTATACTGGCAATTAAATGTTTACCAAGCCACATCGCTTCAATCCCAGTATACATTTACCCAACTATTATCAAAAGTATTTCTAAATAAATACAACAAAACATTTCTTTCGACCTCACGTGAAGTAAGTATTATGACAAAATGCATTATGAAGAAGAATTGGACCTGTTCTGCAGCTGCATTAGAGCTAATATTAGCATCATGCTTCATAAGACAATTTATGAGATTAATAGTGCACTTTTACTCAGAACTCACTTCAAACCATCATCGAGTGTTTGTAATAACTTCCTTACCTTAACATGTATGCTCTGCTGAAACTCTCGTTGTTTGATGTTACAACCGTCTCTCCGTTCTTAAGTGTCCAGGGATACATTCCAAGTATAATACACATTAGTAAAAGGATCTATTTTAATTTTTATTTGTCTATATACACTTTGGGCAGCCGTGGTACATTATAAAAGTAGCCCAAAAAAAACACGGCTCTGTAATTTTTCCTGCGACTGTATTTTCAAAATAGCCCACTTGTGCCGTTACCCTGGCAACACTGGTTCGCTGTACCCTCACCATACAATGATAGATGACCTTCTGCGCTGCGATGATGGGAAGAAGCTGGGGTCAAACCTTATCAAACAATTAGTTTGCGTTAAAAAAATATTAATGTGTTAAAATTCTTTAGATTAATCGCATGCGTTAACGCGTTAACGTTGACACCCCTAATATATATATATATATATATATATATATATATATATATATCGTCACTGTCGGGCGGAAACCTACTATGTCCAAATTTTGTCAATTTCATATTTTTCCCCAAATTGATGCTAATGGTCAGTCCCCACGTCGGTCTGTTATTTTTTGAAAATAGCTTGAGAGCAAATCTCTTAACTCCATTGGACACTTCAACTGTCTGAGAAGTCTCGTAACTCCACCTCTTCTTCACTACGCGGGAGCCTCGTGGCATTATGTCTCCTCAAGATTGAAATTCGCAACGAATCCTCGTCGAGCAACACGTCCTCTGAGGTAAATGTCCTCAAAACACTGGTTATTCATGATTTTGTGAATCTGTTTTGTTAAAAATCGATAGCTCTAATGCTTTGGTGCAGAAGGAAGCCCGTGAGCCACGAAGGTAAATTTGCGAGCAGATTAGATTCATTTCCACCTATTAGACAGCCCAGTCAGCTCATCGTTTTTTGTATTGCATCACTTATAGTTCTTAAACCTTTAAAATAGAGTTTAGGAAGATGTATGTAATCACAATCATTAGCTTTGATTAGCTCTTAAAGCCTTGTCTCTTGTCAAAAGCTCCCGCAGACTTTGATGAACACTGCTGGCAGCAGCGACGTCTGTGTCCGTACCATTCTTATCAATGACAGAGTAATCTCGTATCTCCCTGCTCCCAAGTCATAAATCTTGTATCTCCAATTAAACATGATTTTGGGGAAATGTTGTGTTAATGTTGGTACACAACAGTATATGATAGCAATATAAGGTATAATACCAACTTAAAATAATGGTTTTGGAGATGCGAGGATTCCGCCCGACAGCGACGATATATATATATATATATATTAGTGCTGTCAAACGATTACATACAAAATAAAAGTTTTTGTTTACATAATATATGTATGTGTGCTGTGTATATTTATTATATATGCAGTAGGCAACATTTGAAGTGGATCAAAACCTTTCATCAAAGTTGTCCTATAACCTTAAACCAAAATGCGTTCTTGTCTTAGGACAACTTTGATTAACTGTTTTGATCCACTTCATATGTTGACTACTGTATTTAAATATACACACATGCATGTATATATTTCAGAAAAATAGGTTGCTAATATAATAAATATATTTATTTATAATATAAATTATATGAATATAAATATAGACATGTAAATACATGTAAAATATTTTGAAAATATATACTGTACGTATGTGTGTGTGTATTTATGTATACATAATAACTATACACAGAACACACACATATATTATGCAAACAAAAACTTTTATTTTGTATGCAATTAATCATGGTTAATCGTTTGACAGCACTAATATATATATGTATATATATATATATATATATATTAGGGGTGTAACGGTACACAAATATGACGGTTCGGTACATACCTTGGTTTTAATGTCACGGTTCGATATGATTTTGGTACAGCAGGGGGAAAAACAAAACTTTTTTTTTTTTTTAATAAACAGTGGTTTACTGAATAAGTTGCTCTTTCTTTAAATACATTCAGTTATAGATTAAATTTTCTTAGTGATAAAAATCTACCTCAGCCTATGCTTAAAACTGTAGGTAGCCCTTTTACATTATAAGGTTACAATTAGGCCTAACAACTTAACCCTAACTTACATTTAATTTCTATTTATTTTTAAATAGATGATCAACACTCAATTTAAAAAAAAAAATTGTATGCAAACATGTAAATTGCACATAATGCAGTTTTTAAATTAACTTAAATAATACAATTTCTAGGCTATTTGTTCAAATATATTCAATTACACACTGGCTGTCATAGCATGTTTCATAACAGATTAATTTAAACATATATTAAATAATTAAGACTAACAGATTTAGTAAAATATAATGAGTACAGAGTGTAATATTTTGCAAAATGCTCCTCTCTAGACTTCATTTCTCTAGTGAACTAACGAGCTGTGGACACTGATGACTTGCTGAGGTAAATGAAATGCTACGTAACATTTTATTTCCACGCTGTTTTGTTGATGTCTTTTGCTGTACCAAAATCATACCGAACCGTGACGTTAAAACCGAGGTATTTGTAACGTTACACATCTAATATATATATATATATATATCACATTTCATTTATTGAAAAAATATCTAGCAGTTATAATATATGGAAAATATTAAACAAATAATACAAATATTTATTAATAATTTATTATTATTAATGAAATAAAAATTATATTTAAAATAATTATGTCTTGTGTATATTTAATTATATTACAATATTTTTTTTAAATGTCTATTTCATATATACAATTAAAAATGGTTATATACACATATTAAATAATATTTTATATATTAAATATATTTGTATATACATTTATAAAATTTTTATTAAAATGCTTAAAATATTTTTGCAAAATTATATATATTATATAAAAGTATATATCAATTAATACAATGCTTTTACTAAATTGCACATATTTTGTAAAATACTATATAGTGTACTTACAGTTACAGTATCTACCGATAGGGGCTGCTGAAACAAAACCCCATATTAACATGTTTAATGACTTTAAACGTCGTTGGTTCTCATGTGTCTCATGACCAAGTTTCATTGACCAGTTGCTACAGTGCAGAGTAAGAATTTTAACGAATAAAGACTTAAATGTTAGCCAGTTCCTCACACAAAACATCATGTGACTTCAGAAGAGTTGAAATATAGTGCACTATTCATATGAACTGATTTATGATCATGCTTAGAGCTCAACAGTTTTACTTCCCATTCACTTTCATTGCATGGAAGGAGCCGGTTTGGTCTTGATATACATCATCTTTTGTGTTTAACAGAAGAAAGGAAGCCATACTGGTTCAGAACGACATGAAGGTGAATAAATGATCTCGTTTTATTTTCGGGCCAAATTTCAATTCCCCAAGTTAAACCTATTTCCAGAATTTATGACAGACCACAAAGAAGGGATTTCATGTGATACATGGAAAAATAAAAATAGTTAAGATATTAAAATTCAAAATATATTTTCCCTGTGAGATGTTCTTCATTCACCGTGTAGCTCCATAAAATTACAAAGAAGGGAAAATCCTCTTCATCATGAATCAGAGCTTTCACTACTGACACGCATATTCTGTTACCACACATATCATTTGTTGGAATTTAAAAGCAACATGTTGGGTTTCATTTCCATGCTGGTTTGCAAAGGCAAATCAATCTTTCATTTTCAGGATTTAACTGACATGGTCTGTAGGAGATTTTGTTATATTACACCCTCCCTTAAAGGGATAGTTCACCCCAAAAAATAAATTCTGTCATCATTTACTCACCCTCATGTCGTTCTGAACCCGTAGGACTGACTGACTTCTATGGAAGACAAAATGTGAAACTTTCAAATCTCATTCATGGTCACCTATATTCAAATATGCCACTTTTGATGTCAGTGATGTTGAGCGCCATCACTTATCATGTCACGTGACTAAATATGTCATACAAAGTTTAGCTCGTGACAAATGTCAAATTCAGCTTAAAAGAAGATTATAGTGAACAATAACTTAAATTTTGGTTTGTTCCTCATAAAAATGTTATTTTTATAACATATAAGCACATTTTCCCACTCAAATGATCATTATTGTAATGCAAAAATAATATGATTTTAATGTCTTAATTAAGGGTCATTTGACTCCTGCACTGCAAAAAATGCTTTTCTTACTTAGATTTTTTATCTTGTTTCCAGCCAAAATATCTAAAAATTCTTAAATCAAGAAGGATTTTCTAGACAAGTAAAAATGATTGAAAATGAAAGTCAAATTTAAGTGAGTTTTTGCTTAGAATAAGCAAAATAATCTTATTTCAAACAGAAAACAAGATTATTTTGCTTACCCCATTGGCAGATTATTTTGCTTGTTTCAAGGAAAAACTCACTTAATTTTGACTAGTGTTTTTTAAAAAAACAAAACAATTTTCCTTGTTGATTTAAGAATTTTTAGATATTTTGGTTGGAAACAAGACAAAAAATCTAAGTAAGAAAAGCATTTTTTGCAGTGTGAGCTTCCCCCCCCATTACTGTAATACAATATATTAAAAATATTAAATGGATTTTCCCCCCATTTAATTCAATATGTATGAATAAATATTTTAAATAAATAAATAAATATAAATATATATATATATATATATATATATATATATATATATATATATATATATATATATATATATATATATTTTTTTTTTTTTTTTTTTTTTTGTATTTATTTAGCGAGAAAATAGTTTGATGTGGTTCATTTTGGAAAAAAGATTCTTAACTGTCAACTTAAATTTGGGTTTGTTTCACATAAATGTTTTTGTGCATTATTTTGGGCTTATTTTTTTTAATAACATTTAAACACATTTCCCTGCTCATTTCACTGTCTTTAATTAATTGATATTTGACTTCTGAGGTTATTTGTAATTCTTAAGTTAATTAGATTCTCATTACTGTAATACAATAATTTAAAATCATTAAATGGATTTTTCCCCCCATTTAATTCAGCATAATTTAAAGGTAGTACAACAAATACTACCATGATATATAAATTCTTTCATTGTTTTTGTGTGTGTGTTTATTTAAAAAGAAAATGGTTTAATTGTTCATTTTGTGGAAAAAGCTTCATTGTGTTCATTGTCAATAACGCTTTGGCGCTTTTTTCTTTTTTTCTCAAGCTCAACCAAACAAAATAAAATGGCATGAGTTTGAAATGACACAAGGGTAAATAAATGATGACAGAATCGTCATTTTTGACTCTTAACACCGCATCGACTGCAGGAAAACTGCTTTCAGCGTGGCCTCACACACTACATACAGATGGAAAACAATAAGTGGGGGGAAAAAAGAAAAAAGATCAGGATTAATTAGCACGTTTGTCAGTTTGCAGGAAACATAGTATCGGTTTCATGCCCCTCGCATTTGCCTGCCACCTGTTGAACATGATGATTAGGCTGATGTCTATGGGCGGCTCGTAGAGTGGGTAAATGAGTGTGTGTTGGTGAGGAACAGGAGGGGCTTTTGTCATATTTATATCAACAATGTCGGACAAAATGCTCTAATTATCCCCTTCTGGCCCGGCTCGTCTTACGGCTCCCAGTCCATTTGCCGTCCTGTCCCAGGGCCAGACTGTGCAGGCCGCTGTCCTTAAGCAGATCCTAATGACAGCTCTCTTTCAGTCCACAGGCTTTATAATTGCACAGGCTAACTTACAGACATTATGTGGCATTAGTCCAGAGAGCTCATAAAGGGGGGTCACGGGCAGGTCCGCTGGACGATCACAATGCATGTGGCCTCAATAAATCTCCGAAGTGACAACAGCGAGAGGTCATATTGCTCGGATCAGGAGGGAGGGAGAGATGGACTAGATCAGATCGACTGGAGAGCTGGAGGAAAGCGCAGAGTCACATTTTATGATCTGAAAATCTTTGTATTGGGCAAAAGAAAAAAGCAACTTTGAATACGAATCGAATTATTTTTGTAACAACTAAGGATATTTCCCCACTCGAATGATAATTTGCAGTACAAAAAAATTTGCAATTGCACATGCAATTCTCAATAGTGATTTTTATTAGATTTTTGTTACCGCAGTCCAATAATTGAAAGACATTATACTGAATTAAATGTAAAAATGTCAATATACTAGTGCAATGATGATGTATGCATAAACACTGCAAGTCTTTTTGCATTTATTTAAATAGAAAACGGCTTAATTGTTTATTTTAGGCAAAATGCTTTATTGTCTTCGTTGTCAATAACTTGCATTTATTATTTTCCTCATAAATATGTTATGTTTTTAACAATTAACACAATTCATAAGAGTTCTCAGTACTATAATATAATAATTTAAAAACATTGAAATGAAATGGGAAAACAAATCAATTTACTGTAATTCTCAAGAATGATTTTCATTAGATTTTTATTACTGTAATACAATCATTTAAAAATACCTGACTGAAGTTTTTTTTTTTCACTTAAATCAGAATGAATAAATACACATGCATGCATATATATATATATATATATATATATATATATATATATATATTTCAGAGAAATGTTATGTTTATATATAATATAAATTAGATGAATATAAATATACCCATGTAAATACGTACATATTTTCAAAGTATATACTGTATGTTTATATATTTATACATACATAATAAATATACAAAGTACACACATATATATTATGTAAACAAAAACTTTTATTTTGGATGCGATTAATCACGATTAATCATTTGACAGCACTAATAAATATATATAAAGTGTTTATTTAAAGTATTTAATAAATATATTTGATGTTAAATATACATTTATATTTATATAAATTAATTTATATATTTTAATTTAGATTTTTTTTTGGAGTGAAATAATATGACCTGGACATTCAGAAGATTTATTTTTTTAATCCATAATGAGAGAATAAAACTATAGAAATATGGAAATTTAATATGAAACCTATTGTTTTGTTTACAAATCTTGAATTGTCATCAACAACTTTGTTCAGATTCCTTTCAGTTAATCAAATTCAGAGTTGTTGCTGATAAGTAATAATGATATCCTCAAAAACACTAATGAACTACGAAACTACGGAAATTTCTAATTGGCTGAGAGCAAACAAAAACCAAACGTTGTGCTTTTGCACCTGTGGAAATCCGACCTAACGAAGGAATTTCAGAACATTACAACAAACAAACAAATCAAGGATTCATAGTTGAGCCCAGCGCTGATTTCATTTCCACCTGTTCGTTCACTGGCTGTAACTGCCCTTTCTGCACAGGATTGATAGACTCTTTCTTTTTTCTTAGGGGAATTATTAAGTTTGCCCACAAAACCAGTGCAAATAACTCAGCGCTGACCTGCCGGATGGCTTTGGAAGGGCAACCTCCCAGAGGGACGGCGTTGGGAGCTTAATTAGAATGTCAGGAGACACTTTCAAAGTAGTCTGAGATGAGAGTCCACTCCAATGGGAAACCCGAGCCGATCGTCTTTCCCAGTTCAAGGCAAATTGTTGAATGGGATCAGACGCAAGGAATCACAGTGAGTCAAATGGGACCCATAAAGAGCAGCACATGGGGGGTCATCTTTAACAGTTTGCATGCACTAAAATCGTAATGGTACAAGAACATGAGCTATATTAATACATGCTCTCACAGTTTACCCGAAAGAAAATAGAGCAGCTATGTTAATGACATTGCGATAAAGATCAAGAGCCACTGATTACCATCAGCTTACAAGTATTTTCTGTGGAAAATGTTTGACAAATAATTATCGAATTAACCAAGGCTGCATTTATTTGATCGGAAATATACATTTACATTTACATTTATGCATTTAGCAGACGCTTTTATCCAAAGCGACTTACATTGCATTCAAGTTACAATTTTTACATTTTATCAGCTCTTGATAAAATGTAAAATATAGTAAAAATGATGAAATATTAATTCATTTTAAAATAGCTGTTTTATGTGTGAATATGTTTTAAAATGTATTTTAATTTCTGTGATCAAAGCTGAATATTCAGCATCATTATTTCAGTCTTCGGTGTCACATGATCCTTCAGAAATCATTCTAATATGCTGATTTGATGCTCAATAAACATTTATGATTATTATCAATGTTGAAAACAGTTGTGCTGCTTTATATTTTTCTTCTCAAGATTATTTGATGAGGTTCAAAAGACCAACATTTATAAAAAAAAAATAAAAAAAAAATTGTGTAACAAATGTCTTGTTTAATGAATTTAATGCGTTCTTGCTGAATAAAAGTATTAATTTCTTTCAAATGTTTATCAGTGTAAATGGTTTACAGTTTATTTAAATAATATTATAACAATTAAGTTTACATTTTTAATCTTTAAAATGAATATATATTTGAGTTGAATATTTTGATAAATGATTCAAAGTTTTTAAAATATTAATTTATTTTAATATTTTTTATAATTTTTAAATAAAATTCCTAAAAATCCTAATCCTAAAAAAAGTTACAGTAATGAGAAAAAAATTGCTTTATTATCTTTAAAAAAGTGTCACAGTGCAAAAATATTAATGGTCCGAAAATAGTCTTTATTTTCTTATGCTAAATATTATTTTTATATTGAATATATAAATTACATAAGAGTGTATATATTATATGTGTGTGTGTGTGTGTGTGTGTGTGTGTGTGTGTGTGTGTGTTTATGCGTATTTATATATAGTATATGTTAAAAGTTTAATTTAATTATCATGTTTTTGTTTTTTTTTGTCTTTGAAAAATAACAAGTTACTTGTGTCTTTTGTGCCTCATTTTTCCAGTCTTCTGCAGTGGCTCCACTGGTAGCATCTCTCTGAGGTCAAGTCGTTCGTGACGGCCTCCCTGAAGCGGCAGCTGCTTGGTATAAGGTTACGATTTCACCTGCGTGCGGCAGTAATGCAGGAACTGGCGTGTCATTGAGGAGCGGGTAATTATTCAACACGTCAGACTGCAATGCCTGCAATGTTAATTACGCCGCGGGCTCCTCTCCGGGCAGAGAGATTAAGCCCGGGAGCAAAGGCGCGGCGCTCATTACAGTCACACCAGCGCAACATGTGCAGGGGACAGCCAACTCCCGCACGGTCCCTGAACGAGTATCCAGTTCACCACCAGATGATACTTTATCATTCCCACACCATGTTTTATTTTAGGTCAGATGCGTAAGATTTTACAACTGAGCACGTAAAATAGATTAGATAGGTTCACTTTTGACGAAAATAGCAGCTTAATGTTCAGTTAGAGAGGAGTTGGGATGTAGGGTTGGGCTTGGAGTTGAAGAAATGTTCCAGGTTCAACATAAGGTTTATCCACAGTTGCAAAATGTCGCCTACCACAGAAAATAACATTGTGTTATTAAAGTGCTGTGCTGAAAATCCTTTACCAATTTTTTTTTTTTTTTTTTTTTGGTTAAAAATGACCAACCGTTTGCCAGGATCTCCAAATATTGGATTTAATCTTTTTGTCAACTAGTTTTCTTTCATTTAGCATTAGTTTTATGTTTCTTTTTGGAACTGATTGATTGTAGACTTCATTGATTTATGCTTATGCAGTTTTTACTTAAAAAAGCATTTGTGGATCATTTTGATATAAGCTCAGATCATTGAGGCCTACGATCAATCAGCTCCAAAACCTGTGCTAGTTAAAGGAAAACAAGTTGACAAAAAGATTGAATGCAATAATAATGCATAATGTGAGATTTATAAGCAATTTTTGTAGTCAGGTAATTATTGACCAGGAACACCACAAGAGTAACAGGTGGGGGGGGGGGAATGTTGGGAAGTTTTTGTACCTTTTGTGAGTAAAGTCTATGGCCTTCTAGTTTTTAGGTATATTCCTGTGTTTGGATTTTTCTATATCTGAAATATCCTTTTTGTATTTCTGAAAGTGTAGTTCATATTTGCAGATTTTGATCCAGAAGCAACACCAAATGAAATTGCCAGCAGTGCTTAATTGCTTAATCTTCTATTAATCAGACAGATTGTGTCAGGCTGACTGTAAAAAAGGAATTGTTTAGAAAATGTAAAAAAATTAAACTTAATGCATTCAGATTTTTAGTTTCTCTCAACTATTGTCTTAAAAATTGTCCAAAGTAACATTACTTTGTTTTGCCAATTTGAATTTGTTCATTCACTAAATGCAAAATGCCTCATTCATCCAATAAATTCATCAAGGCAACTACAGATTGTCAATTAGTAACGCAATAAATTATTATTATAAATTATGTCCCAAATAAGTTCCATCTTTAAAATTATGTCCATTTTTTTGGGAAATTCAAAAAATAAATGTAATTTTGATGCTCTTTGATGATACTAACAATAGTGACTAAACAATAGCAAAAGTCTGCAAACAGCAATAAACAATAATCCTGTAACAGTAACCAAATGATTTATTGCGGGAACTCACAAACTCTTAACATTTCAGCAATATCGTTAAATTTAAAATGATTTGTTTAGACAAATGTGTTAGTCTGTTGGTCTAACACGGGCTTTTATGTAGTTTAAAGTTATTATAAAAATAATAGATCAGTTTCTTATTGCTGAACAAGAAGTTAATTAATGAACTAGTTTAGTAAACTAACAAATGCAAATTGCAAAACAAAGTAGTGTTACTTAAGACAACCTAAAAATCTGAATGCGTCAAGTTGATTTTTTTTTTTTTTTTTTTGCTTTTCTCAGTATTTGTGACTCAAAAGGTCCCGTAAACTGTAAAAAATGTCGTTGTTTTTTTTTTTACAGCACTTGTGGGGATTCGCATGACTATTGTTTAATGCAGCGCGTGACTATAACATGATTACAGAATTAGAACGAACGCAGATGGTATTACAATGATGACGACTCAATCCTCAGGTTCATCTTTACGGATCCACCTCACCAGTATTTTCAGTGCTGTGAAAGATATATGGCTGTCCTGACACATTGACATCATCCCTTAAACATCTGCTGCTTAAAAAACTGTGACATTGGTGGAGAAGCGCCGTTCCAAAATCATTTACTTTAGCCCTCGGCGAGAGTTACAGTACAGAGGCGCAGCAATAAAATGACAAGGCCTTTCCCCTTCGATTTTATGGAGTTCTGTGTTAAAATTAAACGCTGGTCATCTCTTTGACAGATGCATTATATGCACAGACATTGTGAATGAGACTGAAGTTTTTTTTAATGTTCAAAATGATTTGCAATCTTGCTTAAGACATCAAACTGTCAGCTCATTCATCTTTCGAAGTAAAAGGGTCCCTTGCTTTTGAAGCAGTAAAGATATGAACACTGGGGGGAAAACTTTATACAATTTCCACTCGAAATAGGAAGCTCAGTCCTTCTGGGAGACACTAAATTGAAACTAAGGCTGTTTCTGATGGACCACAGGATATGCCTGCAAATTTAGACATATCAGAATGGCAAAAAAGTCTGTTAGTGCCCATTCATATAAACTGAATGGCTTGTAATGTTCTTGGCCCCTCAGAGGATATTCGCAAGGTTGAGCAGCGACAGCAGGAAGAGCTGAATGGTTTTGACATAACTTTATTTTAGTGCTCTACAGGTTTTCTCTCCTCCCTATGGTTTAATGGTTTATTCCGCCGGGGTCCAGAAAGGAAGCAGCTAAAGTCCTGCTGCTCGGCTTCAGAGAGGATGTCATTTCAAGATTGAGCCGAAGAGCTTAGGTTTTTTTTTCACACATACATTTTTTTTGGTATTTGTTAGAAAGCGTGTCAGGCTAGGGCTGTGCAGTTAATGGAAATAAAACCGAAAACGCAAATAGAAAAAAATAGCAAAGTCTGCTATTTAATAACAGTGCTTCCGCGGGTCTTCGGGTTTTAGCCTTTGTGCATAAGTTACACAGAAGTCCTTAGAGGACAAAAATGTCCATGTAAAAAAAACGGTCATAAAAATATTATATATTAATATTTTTTTTCCTTTTTCACTGACAGAGGTCTTTTTACCAACAGCGGTCCTGATCATAAGTACCAGAAATTCATTCATTTTAGGATTTTAACCCTCTACATGCCGGTTTGTTTGCATAATGCCACTGTTGTATTTTTCTTTTCAAAGGAACATCAAAAAGAAGTATTTTTCATATACTAAATGCTAAAAGAAAAAGACAGAAATGTGCCTGAACACAAGAGTTAAAAAGTCATAATTTGCCCTTTTGCGCACATTTATTTATTTGTTTGTTTGTTAGAAAGCGTGTCAGGCTAGGGCTGCGCAGTTAATCGAAATAAAACCGAAAATGCAGATAGATAGCAAAGGCCACTATTTAATTACAGTGCTTCTGCGGGACTTCTGGTCTCAGCCTTTGTGCATAAAAGTTACACAGAAGTCCTTAGAGGACAAAAATGTCCATGTGAAAAGGAACACCAAAAATAAGTATTTTTCATACCAAATGCTAAATGAAAAAGACAAAAATGTGCCTGAAGACACACAAGGATTAAAAAGTCATAATTTGCCCTTTTGCACACATTTATTTATTTATTTGTTTGTTTGTTTGTTAGAAAGCGTGTCAGGCTAGGGCTGCACAGTTAATCGACATAAAACCGAAAACGCAAATAGAAAAATAGCCTTTGTGCATAAAAGTTACACAAAAGTCCTTAAAGGACAATATTTCCATGTCAAAAAAAAAAAAAAAAGGTCATAAAAATATATATTTTTCCACTTTCATTGACAGAGGTCTTTTTGCCAACAGCGGCCCTGATCATAACTACCAGAAATGCATTAATTTCAGGATTTTAACCCTTTACATGCTAGTTTGTTTGCATAATGCCACTGTTGTTTTTTTCTTTTCAAAGGAACACCCAAAATAAGTATTTTTCATATACTAAATGCTAAAAGAAAAAGACAAAAATGTGCCTAAAGACCGGTGTTGGGTAAGTTACTAAAAAAAAGTAATCCACTACAAATTACGAATTACTTCTTTAAAATTGTAATTTGATTACATTACTGATTACTGCATTTAAAAAAGTAATCTGATTACTAATTTCTTTACGTTCAAGTTACTTTCAAGTTTACTTTACTTTTCAAGTTATTAAACCTAAAAAATACACTACAGAAAGAAACTCAGTTGTTTCATGAATTTCATATTGAGTGAAAAAAATACATAAGTAGGCCTATTATTTGTATACCCTGATTCCCTCCCAATATCAACAAAACTTTTCTTTATTTTTGGTTTTGTAAAATAAAGAAAACAAATAGGGTGCGCTTTCTGCATTCTCAGTCTCCGTGAATATCTTACGAGTCACTAGAATGAACGAAAATGACATGAGAAATACAGTATATCTAAAGAAAGCTTGAAGTGTCTATTATTAAATGCAAGTCATGTCGAAAACAAATCTTCTCTGATAAAATAATCCGTATGAAACCAACGCGAGGTCCAGTCTTTCCCGTCTGAGCTCACATAGACTAATGTGATCATGCCACGCACATCGCGCGCTATAAGATAATCGTCCACGTGAAACCAGGCCTGAGACACGCGGACATGTAAACGCTCATGTCATTCAAGTTCATCTCGGCTACTTTTTGTTTTTGGAAGAAGATGCGCTGTGAGGAATAAGCCTTGAATTGTGATGCCGACGCGGTTTAATCCAGCGGTTGATATCATTCTGATGAGTCTTTTTTTTTTACTTTATTAGTGTTATTGTGACATAAACTTGTTCACATTCACTTGTTGAACTTTTCCCAAACTATAATGCCAGACTAAAATATGTTGAGTGCAATATTTTGAAATATGATTTCATTGCATCTAAATGTTGTAGGACTCTCATTTTAGCTCGCAGTCTCCGGTGATTTTATTAAAGGGCATATTTTTTACTTCATGTTTTTTTTAACACTGCATTTGTAACTTAAGTAACGTAATTTTATTAACATAAGTAACTGTAATCAAATTACATAAATTTAAAATGTAACTCATTACTTTACTGCCTTACCAGTAAAAGTAATTAGATTACAGTAACGTGTTACTGAGTAACGCGTTATACCCAACTCTGCTGAAGACACACGAGGGTTAAAAAGTCATAATTTGTCCTTTTGCACTCATTGATTTTATATATTTATTTTTGTATTTGTTAAATAGCATGTCAAGCAAGGCTGAACAGTTAATCGATATAGAACCGAAAACACAAATGGAAGAAATAACAAAGGCTGCTGTTTAATTACAGTGCTTCTGTGGGTCTTGACCCTTGTGCATAAAAGTTACATAGAGGTGCTTGGAGGACAAAAAAGGTCATAAAAATATCATATATAATTTTTTTTCCACTTTCATTGACAGAAGTCCTTTTACCAACATCAGTCCTGATAATTAATTCATTTTCAGAATTTTAACACTTTAAATGCCAATTTGTTGTTTTTATGAAAAAAACCCCACAAAATCAAAACACACACACACACACACACACACACACACACACACAAAGAAAAACCTGTATACCAAATGCTGAGCAGTTTTTTTATTTAATTATTTAATTAATTGCTGTCTTTGATATGTCAGTGATTAGTAATAACATTAATATGCATTAACATCAATGCTTTCTTTTTTTTGTGCAGTATGGGATTTAAAAGAAACAAAACCATTTCTCAATACACACATATAAACCACACTTTGAATTTAAAATTTGTGCTGTTCGCATTAGCACAGCCAAAATGATCCAAAAGAAAAAGGCAAAAATGTCCCTGATACAGAATGGTACGGTTGAAAAGTTGTTATTCACCCTTCCACAAATTAAGGCCTAAACGGTCTTAAATCAGCGCAGTCTTACATTCATAAGGTCATGGCATTAAATGTTGAACACACTGCAAAAAAATCTGCATCTTCATCAGTATTTTTCTCTTATTTTCAGTACAAATATCTAAACATCCTTAAATCAAGATTTGTTTGAGATGCGAAGTGGAAATATTAAGTCTTGTTTGAGAAATTTTACAAAAATTAATGAGTTTATGATCAATTGTCAGGAAAATAATTTAGTTTTTCCTTTAAGTTGATTTTCTAAGCCCATAGCAAATATTCTTGTTTTAATAATAAACTCACTACATTTTGATGAATTTCTTTGTGTCCGCTTCCATTTATTCCTTAATTTTTTTACTTGGTCTTATAAAGGTCTTAAAAAGGCTTAAATTTACTTTCACAATTAAATAATTTATTTTTTTCTTCAGAGTGAAGCGCTGCACTGTGTTCATCTACACGTGAGCAGGTCATTATTTTAGTGTCTCGGAAACATCTCTATTGTCCAAAGCGGTTCACAGTAAATGCAGCTCCACATGAACTTCATCACCGCATCTGCTCTGAGTTTGAGTCGCTTTAGCGTGCATTTGGGAACACAGCATATGGCAACCGTCTTCCTAAACCTGTAATGAGAAGCGTTTTACAAAAGTACTTTAAGGGCTCCCTGCGGTTTTCCTTCAAAATAAAAGTTTGATGGGTTCACATTTGAAAATGAAGAAGTTAACTTCCATAAACATTAATATTACAATTTTACAGTTATGATGTAAAATAAAATTATTACACTATTTTTCAAATAATCTTGTTTATTTTATGGTGAAATATTACAATAGCCTAGTAATATTTTTTTATTATTTCTATAAGTATTTTTTCTCTTTTTATTTAGTAGTATATAGTATAATAATTACAAAATTACATAATTACAAAATAATAATAAAAAAATTAAATGATATTTAATTAAAATACAATAATTATTATTATTATTATTATTATTATTATTATTATTATTTTCTAGTCATATTGATATGTATTCACAAAATGTTGGCCAAATTGTGTGCTGCTAGAAACAAACAACACAGCAAACCTGCATTTTGTTTTAAATTGCATTTTAAATTGCAATCCCAATTTTTATTTGTCTTTTCCCCCCAAATCATGCAGTCCTATGTCAAGCTATGAGATACTTGTAATTTAAAGTAGTTAAAAATATTTTGTGTTTTTAATAACCAAACAATCTGCGTGAAAAATCTGCTAAAGAAGTTTCTAAACAAAAATATTAAAATAATTAAATGTCAGATAATCAGCAGATAATCATTTTACATGAAATAAAATAAAAAAAAAATATAGTCATGAAAAGCAGCATTTAACAAAGTATTATATTAGTAAAATTTAAAATATAATTATTTAGTATATCACTACAAAAAGATGCTACATAATTATTTGTGCATGGAAATAAATCAATGCATTTTTTTTTAACTGTCTCATTTTAAATGAAGCATCTGAACGAACAGATTCACTAAAATGAATCGGACTTCCCAATGCTTTCATAAACTGCACTTTATCGGATTCTTACAGAATCTTGCAAAGCAGGTTAGTTAATGCCATTTAAACTATCGGCATGCTTAAATCTGTCTACTTCAGTAATAACACACCTGATAGAAACTCTAGCGCCCCCTTGAACATTTAGGATTGATACCTTTCAGCAGACTTGTTTCTGAGTCTTAAGAAAAGGAAGAGAGCTTTCTGCACTCAGTCAGATATAATGAACTGAGCTGATGTTCTCGCCAGCACAGTTTGACCATTTCCTTTTATTTTATTGGTGAGGTTGGCTTTTAAAAGTAAACAAAGTCAGGAGACGCAGCGGCCCAAACGGCTCCCTGTGCACTTCAGCTGAGCTGCTCCATATGTTTTCATGATTTCAGAGCCACTGTGGCGTTGTCTTTTGTTTGTGTGTGTGCTGCACAGGTTGTTTTCTGGGCATCAGCGTGTGTGTCATTGCAGGGAAAGATGATGTCGGATGAAACTCGAACTGTGCGTGCAGTCATATGTTAAATCAGCATCAGAGATTATTAGCAGGCCTGCGTGGAATTAGCGACTGGATAGTTGCGGTATGACATGCAATACTCCATCTGAAACTATTTTAGACAGCGTTTTTTTAATTATTACACAAGCGGCTTTTATTACGAGCTCATATTAATTGAAAGACTTCTTGGAATATTTGAAAAATTCATTTATTACACCGCAGGAGCATTAAAATGAACTAGTGAAGGAAAAAAGGTGATTAAAATACAGTCATAAATCGTACAGGTTTAATGCTGATATAAAAATTATTATGTAAATGACATGACTCAATCATTTGACTTTGTTAAACATTTATACAGCGAACAAGAGATGCATTCGTCACTGCTTTAGGGCTGATCTGGAATCTGGCTTTTTTTCTTCTTTTTAATAGGAAAGATTTTCTTTTGTGCCAGTTTCAGAAACTTTAAGTATGGTGCTGATTTATTGACATATAAAAGACACAGTTTGTGTGAGGTGACGTGGCGTTATGGCACACTCTCTCACACGTTACTGTAATGTGAACACATGTCATTTTCATTGCTAATGATTCTTAATGAGGTAACTAGATATTTTATTTAAGCCATTATGCCTTTAAATCCTCCTGGAAATGATTTCAAATATTTATTTTTTTTCATTTCCAGACAAAGACGGGAAGCATTTTAGTTCTTTTGATGCGTAATGAAGAGCAAAGGATGTGTTTTAGGTCAGTAATCCATCTGTGTATCTCAGCCAGTGTTTTTTTTAGTATCACAGAGATTTGTTATAGTTATTAATAATAGTTTGAATTAGTTTTTATTTTTATATTTTCTGTTTTCATTTTCATTTTTAGTTAAAGTATTAGTAATTTTGTTGTGTTTTGTCAAATTTATTGTTTTTGGTTTTTAATATGTCTATACAATTTTTTTTATTTATTTATTTATTTTTTTACAATTTTTATTTCAGTATTAGTTATTTTAGTACATTAAGTTAAACTAATTGAAAATGAGAAATATTAACAAAATTTAATAATTTTACATTTGTTTTTAAATATTAAATATATTATTTTATTTTAATTCATGTTTATTAATAATTGGAATTTTTTTTTTTTTTTTTCATATTTACTATTTTCATTAGGGTTGTGCCGATAGACAATAGTATCATGTATCAACAATAGTCAGAGTTATTATCAGGTTAGTATTATTATCTAATTAATATTAGGGCTTATTCGTTCCATCATGTTTCTTTTTATGCATTTACAGTGTTGCGCGTTATAACCAATCACACACAATTCTGTTGAGCTTATGAATGCATTGGCCAATCAGAGGCGTTCAGATGAGTCATCGCTGAAACACCGGTGTTTTGTTCAGTCTCGCTGACTGAATTCTGCTCTCTCGTGAATTCTCTCATCATAAACAACTAAGTGCAGATGTACATGCGATGTAAGTATAAGAGATCTCTTCATCATACAGTGTAGACGCCTCACTGATTATAACAGGAGTCAGTGATGGTGTTCTTTGATAATTTATTCTTCTGTAGCTGCTGTTTGAATAACTGTTTGAATCGCCCAACACTAATTTTCATTTTAGTTAGAGTTTTAGTATTTTTAGGTGTTTTTGTTGTTTTTATTTGCTTTTTTAATGTCTAAATGTTTTAATTACTTTTCAGTTTTAGTTTTAGTACGTCAAGATAAAAAGTGAAAATGAGAAATGTTGCCTTGGCAACTAAATAAAATAAGTGTACATATTTTAAATAAACTGTTTTTAGATATGTTTATTAATAGTTTGAATTAGTGTTTGTTTTAAGATTTTCTGTTTTTATTTTTAATTTTTTAAAAGTTTTAGTAATTTTGTTGTGTTTTTGTCATTTTTATTGGTTCTTGTTTTTTATTATTATTTTTAATTTCAGTTTTAGTACATCTAAACCTAACCCTAACTAAATTAAAAACAAAAATGTTGCTTTGGAAACTAACTGCTAACTGAAATAAAAGAATTTTTTGTTTATATTTTTTTGGTGACAATTTTTTTTTTTTTAAATTAGTTTTAGTTCTAGTTAAGTGTAATAACCCTGATCTCAGCTACTGAGAACGATGGGTAATGTAGATTTTTAGCAGTTGCATGTATGCATTTGGCGTGTGTTTTATCGAAAGCGACTTTGAATTTGTTTGTTCATGCATTCTGTAACACAATCGCTGAAGTTTAATGGTTTTGTAAAATCCCTCTCTAACTATGCACACTAGTAATCCTGATGCTTTCCTTGTTGGTTACACGTTTTATTTTTATTATTTACGTTTGTGTTGGACGACCCTCAGCGCATCTGCACATAAATAACAACCACTTATCTGCGCACCCATGAGAGTGTTCATGATAATCTGCCAAATTACCTCTTAACTGTCATGAAACGGTAATGCGTTTAACAACAGTTCCTCTGCAGATTCTGCGGCTGATTGATATCACTGCTGCAGCCGGCCTGCGGATGTTTTCTGTTGTTTTTTTCTCCAAAAAAGCGGGTTTCCTCCGTGACCTTGTAGGCTTGCTGTTAGGTGGCTTGAGAGATTTCCATCAGGGAGCAGTAAGGGTCTCCGAAGGCCCTTAAATTTTGGGTCTGATGTTCTGCGTGCACAGCTTGAGGATCTGAATGGACAAAGAGGAGAAAAGCTGCATGTCCGAAAGAAAACACCCTAGGTTTTCTTCCTCGTGTCAGGATAAAAACAGAGAAATACAAACTAATTTATCACAAGGCTTTACAAGCCCTGCACGGCCCATATTTCATGCAGGTTACGATTCCCAGACCTCCTTTGTCCCATATTATCAGATTCACAACACACTGAGCTCTGTGTTTCAATAACTTTATAACGTGTGACTCCATGCCGTCCAGTGAAACGTTCGTTTACGCTTTGAACACCGGCCCATGAAATGAGTAACTCTTTTATAATATGACATAGAGTATATAGTAATGGAAACCAGTGAAAGAGAATCGACATTTACTTTAATTCGTGTTCTTGGTCTTATTGCGAATGATTCATCAGTGCATGTTGTTATGGAGAAAAATGTCTTCATAATCTTTCAGCAAAACTTGATCCGACATCAGTTTTAGACATCATTGGTAAGCATTGGTTTGGTTAACATTAACTTACATTAATGCCTGAAATGTGTTGCCCATTTAAAAAAAGAAAATCTAATTCATGGACTCCCAAACTTTTTACGGCACCTTCTTTGAGCTTAAATATTTAGGATTAAATATTAAAAGTATTTAATGTAATCAATAATTAAATTATATTATTTTAATATAAAATATATTTAAGTTAATACTTAAAAAACGTAACATATTCACAGCATATTCACGTGACATGTAGACAAATAAATAAAATATTGCAGCTTTTTAGTGAGTGTTTTAATTTTAAAATAAATTATTTTAATTTTACATTTTTATGTTAAATGTTACATTTTTATGTTATGTTTAATTGCTTATTAGCTTTTTATCCACTCACAACCTCCAGTTTGGGAAACAATGATCTAAATAGCTCCAGATTAATACAAATAAGCAACCAATAATTATTTCTTGTTAAATATCATATTGAACTGTCCTTGAAATGTCAGTGTTAATGTTAATGGCACATACTTGTAACTAAAACCAATATAGTAAAAATACAAACCAAAAAATGTAAAGAAAAAAATTAAAGAAAAAAATGTTATAAATATATTTTATTTTTTTAATTTTAATTTTTTACTTTTTTTCTTTCTATTTTTACTGTATTGGGATGAATAAAGTTTTTTTTTTAAAAAATGTGTATATATATATATATATATTAATAAAAATAATATAAATTAAAACATTTTTTTGATGTTTTATTTTTACTATATTGGTTGAAATAAAAACATTGCTAAAAAAAAAAAATATATATATATATATATATATATGTGTGTATATGTATGTGTGTGTGTGTGTGTGTGTGTGTGTGTGTATGTGTATATATATATATAGAGAGAGAGAGAGAGAGAGAGAGAGAGAGAGATACATACTCATTACAATAATACTCATAAAATGCAATACATTTTATATATTACTAAACATTATTTTAAAGTATAAATCTAAAGAATGATTGTAGTTCTTGGAATGAATATGTCAAGCCTGACATCTCTATTTTACCTGTCTCCAGATACCAACTATTGCATCTTGGCCATATGGGAACGCAATATTGGAAGTGCTGCTTCAGTGGATTCCTGAGGAACCTCCTGTTACCGTCACTGAACTTCCTGCCGAAAGACGGGCTGATTTAGTGCTCAGGTTCGTCTATTCCCACCGTCCCTTTTGTGAAATTATTTATCGTGTAAATGGTTTTAGGGTTTGTAAAGGAGGGGGTATATACGTCCGTAGGCACTGCAAACATCTATAGCGACTGCACCGATTTCTCCCTTTTTTCCCATCTTAATGGAGGATTTATTTCTAAATGGAATAAAATACTAAATTCTTAATATCAGCCTTGGAAATAAACTCCCTCTTGCTGGGCTTCATGCTCAGATAATAACTCAAAACGGCCCAAAACACTGGTAGCATTTATTACCTTTCCACAATGATGCTTCTCTCTGGCAGCATCCTGCAGAAAGCGCCGCCATAAATTTTATTACTATTAAATGTTTCTAACGGGAGATGACAAATATTTGAATGGAGTTGCTTCTCGAAGGAAAATCCCCGGCCTTGAAAAACGAGGGACGCATTAATCCAATCCCATTCATCTCAATTGCGTCTGAGTGCAATCTCAGTCAGTTTGAGTTGTTCCTTGGAAATACAGGCCGATTGCAACGTTTTTATGAGCGCAATAAAGTTGCCGTTCCTTACGGATCACAAACCGAACGTCGTGAGGATGTGTTTAAGTGCCTGTCTTGTAACTAGGGCGTATTGAGTGACAGATGCATTGAGGTTCAACTATAAAAGTGGCCATGATTGGCCCAGAGAAGGATCTTAAACAGACATTTAAGGTCGCAACCCGTGTGGCTGGTACGAGCATTAACACGCTGGTTTTGTTGAATGGCTAACAGACGGGATCCCATCAGTACTGTCAACTCGACTACAGGCGCCGGCCATCCGCACCATTCAGCTCAAAGCAACGGCCGTAATTTTTCTTCTTGCATCTTAAAAATCAACGGCCAAAAAGCTGGGAAAGTTTACCAGCTACATCCTGTGGTTAACCCCGATTCAATCCAGCCACAGCGCAACACTGTAATAGAAAGACGCCCGTCGCTGGGAGTGAGAGCTGATTTATGTCTGTGTTTACTGATAACTCTCAGACGACCGCTCTTACCGGTCACAGATCGCCATTGGACGTTCCCAAATATAATTCCGATAGACAAGATGATCGGAATCCCTGAGGATGGTTAGGCATTGCAGTAGACCTCATCTGGAGTCGTGTGATTTTCGCTGGGGAAAACAGATGGTTCACGGTCACGGTGTGTTTAGACATTGAAACAGTTTGGTTTCATGGTGCTTTTTATGTCTGTTTTGCTTTTAGGATTATGTCTTATTCCTGAAGTATTGAGCAGCGAGGCCGAACTCCACCGTGTTTGGGTTTTCTGCATTTATTAACAGGCCCAGACAGAATCTGATGACTTTTTAAAAAAAATATATATTCTACACTGATTTTTGGAGAAAATCATGTTTTATTATTTGATTGCACTGTGATTTGCAGGAGAAGCACTCAGCACTAAAAAACCAGCAGCATTATATTATTATTTAAATAATACGTTAAATTTTTTTTTACAATTTTTTCTGTATAAATTTTGCTATATATATGTGTATATATAAACACATACATGCATACAGCGGTGGCCAAAATGATTAGAACACTAGTGTTATCAGCAGCTAAAAATGGTTTTAAGTCTGTTATTTCTATCTTTTGCTGTAGTGTGTGAGTAGGAAATATCAATTTATATTTCCAAACATTCATTTTGCCATTAATTGTAATAATCCAGAGAGACTTTTGTGCTCCACACATGTGTATATATATATATATATATATATTTATTTATTTAAATTATAATTAAAAATGTAAATTAAAATAACATTTATATATAATTTTAAATGTACAACTTATTTTTTACACATTTCACTTTTATATATAAACTGAATATATTTTAATATATGTGTGTGTGTGTATAAATGAAGATTTATATCAAATATATAAATACAAAAAAACTATTTAAAAATAAAAACATGCATAGTGATTTTTATGCCTAATACATATCATTTCTCATGCTGACAGTAAATTTCACGGTATTTAATTATTTTTTGTTAATTTAATTATCTTTTTAGTATCTATTTCAATATTTATATTGCTCCTAAAATTATATTTGATGTATATTTTAATATATTATATAGTATATTGCACACCTGACGAAGGTCAAGTGACCAAAACTCAGTTAATAAAGATAATTTTTATGAAGATTTTTATATGCCAGCTGTATTGTGGGGGATCCTTTTTCTTCTTTTTCCTAATAGCATATTGTAATAAAATGACTGCCTTTACTCTGGATGTCAGCAATCCTAAAGTCCTGGAACTACATTTGAGCAGCTTCAGCGAGCCCAGACTTTGACAAGGTCAAAAAACCATCTCTTGTTTTAAGTGGGAGCAGTTGTCATTATCTGGCAGAAACCCCACGTCTCGTCCTGCACACATAAGATGAAGTGATGTGAGTAAACGAACATTTCTACATTTTAATAAGGTTTAAATCGTGGTTGGGATATTGTCGGATATTATGTCATGGGATGCTGGGTCTCACACATCGAGTCCATCGAGACGCTGAATGAGCCCCGAAATCTTTTACAGCAATCTCCATTCAGGAAAACCAGTGCTTGACCGCTTCTCCAAGACTTTACATCTGCTTAAATCAAGACTCGACCCGAGGGCTTTCAGTCCTATTACAATGAAAGCGCTCAAGTTATTTTCATTATGCTGCTTGAAAGGGATGTAGAATCAATTTTACAGTTTTTTACAGCTCTGTTTTATGAAAAGTGAGTGAAAAAGAGCATGTTTTATCTAATAAATTCCAGGGATGGAGTGGAAGAGAAAGATCTCCACCTGGGTCAGAGTACAGCAAACCAGCGAACCCTCAGAAGTGACTATTTATACAAGAGTTCAGGAGTCTGCGCAACGTCTCTCTCATCCTGCACGTGCGGGTTTGAAGCCTTGGACCGCGGTGAAGGGGTTATTTGAGCAGGTACCCAACAAAGCGGTGGGCCTCTGTTTCTGAAGGCGCCGAAATTTCATTGGTGCAAATACAGCTGCTAGATTATTGCCCTTTCAGGCCGCAGACTGACAGCATGACAGTTTCATTTGAGAACAGAGGCTTTTAAAAGAGGCTCTACAGACAAAAATTATTATTCATTTTTTTTAACCACCTGCGTCTTTTAATGGCCGTTAAATGTGGTGGGTGCAAATTGTACAGGACACTCTTTCAGCAACATTTACTGGAAATTGTGATCTAATCAGAGTGAAATGTCAATGTGTTTTACATGTTACAGTCTGATTAAACAATAATATTCTGACTTGTGTTCATAAAAAGAAGCATTGTTTTATAATTAGCACTATCTATATATGTGTATGTGTACTGTGTGTGTGTGTGTATGTGTATATATATATATATATATATATATATATATAATGTGTGTATATATATATGTATGTTTGTTTATCTATATTTATATCTATACAATATTTTGTAATATTTTTGCATCTTAATTCACAGCATGTCATTTTTACTTCACATTTTTTTTTACACACACACACACACACACACACACACACACACACACACACACACACACACACACACACACACACACACACACACACACACACACACACATTTTTATAACTTCAATAAATTTGCTTATGTACAATTTAAAGAGTACATATATCACACTAAATATATTTTACTTGATTTATTTTCAAAAATAATTTTGCTTTAATATTTTTTTAATTAGTTTTAATTCTATGTATAAAAATATTACTAAAATATTTAATACTAAAATAATATATATATATATATATTTATTTTTTTTAACTACATTTTTTATATTTATATATACAGTATTTAAGAAAGTAAGCTAAAAATATTACATAGATAGATAGATAGATAGATAGATAGATAGAAAATTAAACTAAATGAAAAATAATTATATATATTTTATTAATTGAGATATATATAATTTTGCTTTAATTTATATATATATATATATATATATATATATATATATATATATATATATATATATATATATATATATATATATATATATATATATATATATATATAAACCTATTAGTTTAGAGCATTATTTTGTTCACATTTAATCATAGATTATCATACATTATGAATCCTCTCTAAAAATTTAAAAAGAAAGCTGCTGGATCATAAAAAATAGCTTTTTAGAAATATGTAAGATATAATTTCAATGACAGATTAACATTTAATTACAGTAAATTTTCAAGCTTTTTATGTTTTCAAAACCGTGAACTAAATTTCTACAAAATGCCTAGTGGAAATGTGACTCCCTTTTTTATTAGTGTTTTTGGAAATGTTAATTTAATTTAATTTAATTTTTTAAAATCAAACTCTATTTCATCCTCTCCTCCACAGTTTGTGATTCCACTTCTGTTGGCAGCACACAAGGGTTTCCTCTGCACTCGCTCCATATGTCTCTCTCTCTCTCTCTCTCTCTCTCTCTCTGTCTCTCTCTCTCTCTCTCTCTCTCTCTCTCTCTCCTCTCTCTCTCAAATGCTGTGCATTCTTGGGTTTGTTCGAGCGGATCCCTCCTCGCGAGCGGAGGCTTGACTTTCCCAAAGCTGATATTAATATCACAGACCATTGTGATGGAGTTATTTTCATGGAAGCCCAGGAGGAAGTCACGTGACTCTAATTAGTCTCCGGGGGCCGCAGGGTCTCCATTACGTGCCTTGTTTTAACTCACATAACCATCAATGAAGTGGAAAGGCTGAGGAAGTAGCAATCACTGCGCCTGGGCGGCTGGTTTTATTATAATGTTTTCTCGAGCACCTATTTTGTTAATGGTCCCAAAATCTGAGAAAAAAAAGTGTCTTCCCTTCCTTTTCCCCCATGACGTTTCTTCGCTTTAAAAATGAGCGAACGCACATGTGAGCGTTTACACCGATCCACTAGCGGGAAGATTGATGATTCTGGGATTTGTTGGTTCACACCCTGTTCAACACATGGGAAAAAATCGGGAATGACGGATGCACTCGCACGTATAAAACATCATTAAATGTGTCGTTCCTGTTTGGCAGCACCTTATGAACTCTAATCTAAGAAACTAATATGCTTGTGTTGTAATTTAAGAAAGTATTTCTACAAAAGAGTTGGTAAAACTACAATTAGGTTCCATTACAGTTGAACTAAACTCTAAATCATGTATTCATCTTAGTTGATGTTAATTTCAACATTTACTAATACATTATTAAAAACTAAAGTTATATCTTAATTTTATTTAAAGGACCTGAGCTGACATGGACTAACAATGAAACGTCAACTAATGTTAACCAAGATTACTAAAACACTGTAACAAATGCATTGTTTGTTAATGCATTAATAGAAAATTATTTCAATTTTTTTTCAGACTTTTAGACTAAAGGAATTTAGGGAAACTTAATGTGAAACATTTTGACATTTTACTTGTCTTTTCTGTGAAATTTACTAGCAGTTTCTAAGTGGAAATGGTTTCAAAGCCATTTTTTTCATTGTAACTAATATTATTTGTATATTTCAAACATATAAGCCACATATGATGGGTACATGAACATAAACACCATAGTATGAGCCATTCTGCTCAGAAAACAGATTTTCTCCGTCAGAAAGGTAGCTACTTAAACACGTGACAGCAATAACAGACAGTGCCACATGCACACTTCCCATAATTCTGTGAATTCACCTCTCTTCCTGACCTAATAGCTTCCATTTACCGCTGGGCCCGTTCCAAGGGAAAGTGTAGAGTTGGGCCAAAATCTGTGGACAGCTACTGATGAGATCTGCCGAGTCCAAAAATGTGAGCGCAATAAAACAACGGCATGAGGAAAAGCTGGACGTCCTCCTGGGCTGCATTAGCGAGGTGAGATTATTCTGAAATTAGGCTCGCAACTGACATTCTCAAATAACGCGCTTTGGAAGGCATTAAGGAAGACGGACGGTGTGCGTTTGAGTGTTCGTGAAATAGAGGAGGATGAATTGTTTGAATAACAATATGGCGGAAGGGAATAGAATTATTCAATATAATTGTTCCAGATTCTTTAATTGGTCACGGTCTGAACACAATATGCTGAAATGAACAAATGTCATTTTGTGTATTTCAGCGGTCCATACGGTAATACAATGAGAGGCAGAGGATGTATCGTGTTGAATCTCTTCCTTGGACCGCGGCCGGGATGTATTTATGGTTTTTCCTTTAGCAGTGAGCGGGTCAGAGGGCGACGTGAGGTCCTGACAGAACACAATCATCCATTAACGCTTAAACAGACATGAATGGAAAAAGGCAGCAGTTCAGGGTCATCAAATCAGATCCTACTTATGCAACAAAAGCATTACCACATGGAGGATAGAAAGCAGAGCCACAGCAACACACACACACACACACACACACACACAAATATATATATATATATATATATATATATATATATATATCACGACTGTTTTTAAAAACCTTTCTTTTTAATGAATTTAAATATATGTATAATATATATAAATTATTTAGTAAAAATAAATCATGTATATAAATCTATCTATATATGAAATATCTAAATAATTTATTAAAAATAAAGTTTATATATGCATTTTAATGAAATTAATAAAATAAAATAAAAAATATTTTAATAAAATAAATAAGTTGATATAATTCATTTTACTTGATTAGTATTATTACACGACTTCAGCCAAAGTTTAAAAATTGCACATTAATATATATAAAACAAACATTTATAATTTATACTATAAATAAAATAAATATTTATATAAATATATTTTATATTTTTAAAACAATATATAAAATTATATATAATTTATTAAAAATAAAGTTAATATTAATAATTCATTTTATTTGTTTATTGTTATTACATGACTTAAACTGAAGTTAAAAAATAACAAGTTCATAATTAGTAATTTCATACAAGCCATTTTATTTGATTCTGTTAATACACAAAATTACACGGCTTTATCATTCTTGTTTATATATCAATAGGCCTAATGAAGATGAAGTAATTTAAATGATTTAAATCCAGTTTATCAAAATAAACTTTTAATGTTGGCTTTGATAAAGTTATTTTTGAATATGCTGGGATAGATAGATAGATAGATAGATAGATAGATAGATAGATAGATAGATAGATAGATAGATTATATTTAGGCCATATGTTATTTTGAGTGGTCAGAATATTTCAGTATCCTGTTCTGACCTCAGCAGAAATGTTGGAGGTCTCATAAATATGAGCTCTGAAAAGCACCTTTGATACGGAGAGCCATGGAAAATCATACATCCTTCACATCTGCCGCACGTAAAGCTCCTGTAAACCGCTTAACGTTTGCCTTATGAATGTCAGCTCCACGCTGCGCGCAAACAAAGACCGGCACGTTACACGGACACACGCTGTCCCGTCCTCCCGCTGCTCCGCCGCAGATGTAAGATCCACATTGAGGCCTGCGACACACTGGCCCCTTTCAAATCGCCCGGGACCGTGGCGGACCGGGCCCCGCATTAACTGCAGCAGGTGCAAGGGAGCGCGGCTTGTTTTCCTTCACGGGCTCCTCAGGAAATCATAAAGCAAATATATTGCTGGGGGACGGTTTTTGGGGTGCCCTGTGAGCAAACTGAAAGGGGAAATGGATCAACGCACGGCCACTGAGGACGGTAAATCAACAGGCCAAAAGGAGAGCTGAATGTACTGTGGTGGCCCCCAGGGGCCCGAGCCCAAGGCCGGAGTTTCTGTCAGTCACGGCCTGGTGTTAATGTCAAAGCCAGCTGGGTCTGGCAGGGCCGTCGATTGCAGGAACTCCACTAGAGGCCATCGTGTCACAGGAAAAGCAGCTCGAGTCAGGGATGATTTGCATCCGATGCAGTTCAACAAAGAGATAATAAAGATGACAAACACGCTTAGTGTTTTTGACATTCAGAAAATAGTTGGAAAACGTCTTCTCGGCTCGTTCTCAACAAGCCGTTTTATTTTTGTCGTGCCATGAGTGAAACTGCATAGAAAAAATAAAGCGTGTGAATCTGTGTTTCAGATCTGAATCGTTTGCGGTGGATTGCGAGGGATTTGCACACTTCTGAGGAGGCGTTTTGACCAGGACACAGAGGTTAAAGGTCAAGTTCACCTCGTGGTTTCTTTGATTTTATTTCATCTTTTCTTTAGCTTACATTTAAGTGGACAATAACTTGAGGGGTACACTAAAACCTCAATTATAAATGTTAAAAAACAATAATTGGAAAAAACTGCACTGTACATTAGAGAAAAGTGTTTCTGATACACCTGACATTTGACAAAAAAACAATAAAAAGTTTTATATGTATTATTAAAATGTGATACACAAGCATAAAGACAGGGAAACGATAATATTTGGTGGTTTAAAATGCTGTAAAATGTAAAAAAAAAAAAAAAGAATGAAATCAGCTGTATTCGAGGTGTAAGAATAATACTATTATAAAATACTTATAAAAAAAATGTTAATTTGTACTGGGTTACAAAATGACGTTTTTAGAGAAACTAATCAAAATTAAATTAAATATGAAATACCGTTACCAGCACACACTTTTTAGAAGGACACAGAGGTTAAAGGTCACGTTCACCACAAACCCCCCGTGGTGATGCTACTTTTTCAAATCTGTCTTTATTTAATGTAATAAGGATTACTCATTTTTATTTGCTACATTTAAATGGACAGTAGTGGAAAACATTAGAGAGAAGTTTTACTGATATACCAGAAGAAAAAAGTCACTTATAATATGCGTTAAAATATTACAATATATATTTTAGGGTTACTGTTATGATATTGTTCAATAATAAGACCAAGATCTTCACTGGAGACACAAAAGGTGCTGAATATAATCTTTACTGAATTAACCACATAAAATGACTAAAAAGATATTTGACTTGTTTGTTAACATTAACTGTCAAATGAAATGTAATGTAATAATTAGGGAGAAATTGTATATTAGAGAGAAGTGTTGCTGATATACCTGTAAATTTGTGGAAAGTCCTTTGTTATATAAAGTATATGACTATATACTTTATGTAATAAAATTTTGTGAAATGTTTCAAAACAATCTTTTAAGCAATAAGCAATAAGACCATGAACTTTTTGGGGGACGTAAAAGGCACTGAATACCAGGAATGACCCATAACCTTTATTAAATTAAAGTTTCGTGAAATGTAATGTAATTTCAGAGGCAGAGCAAGTTATTTTATTCTGAAGAATGGTTAACATTTTCATTGGATGCACTGCTGAACAATATGCAACAAGACCAGAAACTTTTAAATAGATTGAGTTTTATTCTGTTGTCTTTAAAACTCGACACAAGTAAAGTATGATCATGCAGGAATCGTGGCCACTTCAGCTCATCCGATGGTTTTTCCACCAGCGATTTTAATGTCAACGGCGTTCATGTCAGTCTCAACTGATCACTGCTGTGATGTATCAGGTTACTAGTTCTCCAGCCAGCTCACTCCCACTGAAATCTCCCTTCCTCTTACACAAACACATACGATGCCACCCAAACCCTTTCAATTGCTATGATCTTCTCCATTCTTTCTTGTGGCCAAAGGATTCGCTCACGCTAAAACGAATATTCCCATTATTTACTTGTTGTTCCAGCATTTGAGCATTGGAAAGGTTACCGTCCAAATTCATTCATGCATGTGCGTTTTCAAGCTTTGCTCATCAGTTAATGACAAAATGATATCATTTTTACTTTTGCGTGAATTGCAACTGGTGCACATGTGGAAGTAAGAGGATTGCAGTCACACCCATCGTGTAACGCTATACCTTCCCAGGACGGGCCTTTCAGGGCTTTTAGACACAAGTTGTCCTGGCTTTTCGTCTGATTGAGCGATTCAACACATCATATATAGAAACAGCTGTGCTACAAATGAGCCCCTGCACGGTGACTTTGATAAATGTGCTGAATTGACTGCATACAAGCCCTCAGGACGACAGCCTCCTGCGATTTCCTTCCCCGTCAGGTTAAACGTTTCTTAACAACACGTATGTCTGTTTCAGTGCGCTCCTCGTTCGGCGCTCTATCACCGAGCTGGAAGCAAATTATGAAAAACTCTGACATTACAGGGAAGTGCAATTCAAGCTGTGTAAATATGAATTCATATACAGACCACCGTCCTCAAGAGCAGTTTAAATCATAAGCACATTAGGCATTGTACATAATCCCAGCCGCATGTATAAATCACTGCACTGCTGCAGTAATGAGTGGTAATGCTGGGAATACACTAACTATGAGAGTGTTCAGTGTTCATGACCCTTCATGACAAACGCTTTACTGTGTTTCTCTCATAGCCTTAGGACAAATGTTTCATATTCATGCACACATCTTCCCACTCCATACAGGAAAATATATTTGGTACATTTTTGATATTATAAAATATACAAAGCGACCAGTGTATACAGTCATGGACAAAAATATCGGCACCCTTGCAATTCTGTCAGAAAATGCAACCCTTCTCTCAGAAAATTGGCACGTTTATTTTTTTTGCATTGGAACAACACAAAAAAAAACAGAGAAGAAAAGTCAAATCTGATACAATTCCACACAGAATCCAAAAAAAAAAAAAAAAAAAAAAAAAAAAAAAAAAACCATGCACTGGACAAAATTATTGGCACCCTTAACTTAATATTTGGTAGCACCCCCTTTGGAAAAAATAACTGAAATCAGTCGCTTCCTGTAACCATGAATGAGTTTCTCTCTACTGGAATTTCTGACCACTCTTCTTTTGCAAACTGCTCCAGGTCACTCAGATTTGAAGGATGCCTTCTCCCAGCTGATGTTTTGAGATCTCTCCACAGGTGTTCTATGGGATTCAGATCTGGACTCATTTGTTTGTAACCATTTCTGAGTGCTTTTTGAAGTGTGTTTGGGGTCATTGTCCTGCTGGAAGACCTCTGGTGGAGACGCAGCTTTCTGACACTGGCCACTACGCTGCACCCCAAAATTCTTTGGTAATCATCAGATTTCATGACACCGTTCACACAGTCAAGGCATCCAGTGCCAGAAGCAGCAAAGCAACCCCAAAACATCTTTGAACCTCCACCATGTTTGACTGTTGAGACTATTCTTTTCTTTGAAGGCCTCATTTCTTTTTCTGTAAACAGTGCCATGATGTCCTTTACCAAAAAGCTCTACTTTTGTCTCATCTGTCCACAGTACGTTCTCCCAGAAGGATTGTGGTTTTGTCACATCAGTTTTGGCAAACTCCAGTCTTGCTTTTTTATGCCTTTGTGTCAGCAGTGGTGTCCTCCTGGGTCTCCTACCATAGCGTCCCTTTTCATTCAGAGCTGACACTGTTGTACCCGGTTTCTGCAGATCAGCTTGAATTTGTTTGGAGGTTCTTTATACACCATTCGAACAATCCTTCATTATAATTTTTCATTAATTTTGCTCTTCCGTCCACGTCCAGGGAGGTTAGCTACAGTGCCATGGGCTGTAAAGCTCTTGATGATATTGCACACAGTAGACACAGGAACATTAAGATCTCTGGAGATGGACTTGTAGCCTTGAGATTGTCCATGTTTTTTCCACAATTGTTTCTCTCAAATCCACAGACAGCTCTTTACACTTCTTTCTTTTCTCCATGCTCTGTGTGACACACAACACAAAGGATGAGTCAACTTTTCTCCATTTTAACTGGTTGCGAGTGTGATTACTATATTGTCCGCACCTGTTACTTGCCACAGGTGTGTCTAAATACAAATTACAAGAGCATCACATGCTTGAAAAGCAATTATTTCTTACAATTTTGACAAGGTGCCAATAATTTTGTCCAGTCCATTTTTGAGTTCTGTGTGAAATTTTATCAAGTTTGACTTTTCTTCTCAGTTTTTTTTGTGTTGTTGCAGTGTAAACAAAAAAAAAAAAAACATGTGAGTACCAAAACATTTGCAATTGGAAGAATTTTCTGAGAGAAGCGTTGCATTTTCTGACAGAATTGCAAGGGTGCCGATATTTTTGGCCATGACTGTGTATATATATATATAATTTTAAATAACATAACACATTTGGGGTTAATTTTACCCAGCAAATTGGGTTATTTATTTAACCCGTCATAATGGATTGATTTAGCCCAGCTAATGGGTTGATTCATTTTTATTATAATACTAGCTTACTTTTTACTTTATACATGAAATAATGTTTACAGACTTAACTTAAATCCTCTAAACTTTTGTAAAATACTCCAAAGCCACTGGTTTGCATGATAACTTCCTTTATTTTCTTTTATTTATCATTTACAGCACTGTTTATATCTTTTTATGTAGGCTGCACATATTGCCCACTTCTCCAAATCAGATGAAGAATCTACATTTTGGATGACCTGAGTGTGAGTACATTTTAAGCAAATTTTCATTTTTGGTAGAACTGTTCCTTTAATACTTAGATCAGCACAGTTCATATCACTGAACATTCAGTGTATAAGTTTGCAGTCTAGGAAACATGCACGCAATCCTTATAGCCTACAGTCACACTTCAGGTGTTTATGACTCTGATTATTAGCTAAATGAGAACATTATAAGCTTCTAAAATGTTGCAACCTAGTGTTGTAAGAAAGCTTTTGGTTCACACGGACCGTGCAAATTTATATGCGTATATGAAATGGCTTTTAAGGCAAGAACTTCTCATTTCATGAAACCATCTTTTCTATCTTGCCCAGTCTACGGTGACACATCTTCACAATAATTGCGGTTTGCATTTAAGTGTTGCAACTCTTACGATGTGATCTAAACATTTCAACGGCCAGCCAGCAATGTTGCAACTTATCGGAGGTGTCTTTAAAGAGAACTGAAACCCCTCATTTTAGAGTAGGCAGCTGCCTATGTGTACATGTCCTTGGTTTCTTACTGTGTGAAAGTGGTTGTAACTTCTCTAAATCACCAGAGCATCAGGTAACCAAAGGAGAGAGAGAATTTTCCTTCGAAATCTTTGAAAGGTGTGAAAAAGCATGCACATTAACCATGCACGGCTCCATCATTTGTTTTAACTTGCATATTGGTAACCCCCGTCTAAAGATACTCATATAAATAGGTCTTTTTTGTTCGAAGATCTTCGATTAGCGAAACCACAGTGATTGTTCCAGCTTTTCTCCATGCAACTGTATTAATACCACTGTGGCAAATGAACTTCCCTATTCTGGAAATGACACATTGTCTCATCTTCCTGTTTCTCTTTATCTGAGTCTTTGCACATCGATTATCACACACATAGTCATTAACTGTGTGTTTTTGGTGGAGACAGATAGAGGAAGTGTGTTTCTAAGGCAGTGTTAAGAAATTGTTAGCACTTCATCAGTATCTTCTATTAATATATGAGGGTGTAATAATGCATGATTGTGAAACATGTTCTTTTAGGCGTTAGTCGACCTCCTGACCCTCAAGCATTATAATTAGTAATCGGACTGAGCTTTGTGATAATTAATTACACATTGCAAGCACTAGATATGGAGTTAGATCAAATTTTCTAGCATTGCCGTCTGATGTAGTAAAGACTGAAATACAAGCTGAAATGCCTGATTTGAAACTCAAATTTGACATGTGGCCTATATCAGACCCTCCAAAACAGTGAAATATTATTAGAATTTAAAATAACTGTTTTTTTGTGATTGTATTTCTGCTGCTCAAGAAACATTTCTGATTATTAGCAATGTTGAAAACAGTTGTGCTGCACAATATTTTTGTGGAAACTGAGATACATTTTATTTTTTGGGGTTCTTGGATGAATAGAAAGTTCAAATGAACAGCATTTATTTGAAATAGAAATCTTATGTAACATTAGAAATGTCTTTACTGTCATTTATGATCAATTTAATACATCCTTGCCAGGGTTTTTCCTGGCTCAAAATGAGGCGGAGGTGGTACCATCCTGATGATGTGCACACAATGTACCCACCCTTTAACTGGCTAAAACAAACACATAACATTAGGTTGTTAAACACTTTGTGAAATTGAAAATCTTTATCCACTCCTTACAGTCTCCTGGTCCATATCGCTTTGATCCAATATACATTTATCCACGTAAAGTGTCTAGAATACAAAACATTTTCTTACAACCTTACATGAATTCTTCTTACTATCATAATCGTGTGTTAAATATAGGGCCCTATGAAATCTGATTTATGTTTTCCCAAATTCAGTTTTATTTTTTTCCTTTCAAATTTTTCTGGAATCCTTTTTAATGGTTACACTTTTAAGATTACATTTTATTAATAAAAAAGCATGTCTAATTAATTAAAATCATGAAACTTATACAACTTCACATTAGTTTATTAAAAGTTAATATAAACATAAACATAAAAACAACTTAATTTATTCAAATTTATTCTTAAAATAGCCTTATGAAATATTTTCTTTTTCCTCAGAAATTCTGTTGTCTAGTTATCAAATTAAGGCATAAAACATTTCATTTATTTTTAATTTATTGAAAATCAAACTTTATTTATTTATTTAGGCAAACAAAGGGGATTTACTATTGAAATTAAAACATAGAAGAAATTTAGTTTGATCATTACTTAAAAAAATAATGTTTTAATAATTTTAGTAGTAGCCTAGTAGTAGCAATACTGCAAGTTAAACCGAACTTTTATTTTGACGGTTGCAGTGAATACCTTTACAGTTCTGTGCGACGCTAGATTTACTCAAATGAAACGGTAAAATACTCATGAAGTGACTCTCAGAGCAGTTCTGGAGATGTTGTTCGTGCATTTATGTCCTCATTTAGAGAGACGACAGATGCTGAAATCACTGCAAGTGTTGCGTGCTTCAGTGTGTGTGTAGTAAACGAAACCGCGTGTCTCCGCCATTCATTCATTCATGCAGAGATGTTCGCGTAATTTGAGTTAAATGCTCATCAGATTGCGTAAATCAGTGGAAAATGAATGGAAATTATGATTCTTTGTAAAGAAATATCAGGTAAACTTGTATAAAAATATCAGTATTTTTCCAAATATGAACTAAAAGCTCTACTTGACGCTGTTCAGTGATGCTTGCACGTGACTGCCTGCCTGAGTTTTGTCGACAACCAGAGGCGGCACAAAATTTGGTCTTTGTCAGTCACGTGCGTTTATTATGTGTGACGTCACCAAGGCGCCATTTTGAAGGTATCTTTGCATTAAGCAGTGAACTGAAAGTGTACAGAAACCAAGTAGATACAGTACAGAGATAATCTCAGCATATTTTTTTAGGAACCGTAATTTATATAATTTGTCACTGATGATTAACAATTAACACTGATCCATTCTACCTGATGCAAAGGGCCCTATTTTAATGATCTAAGCGCACGGTCTAAAGCGCACAGCGCAAGTGCACTCGGGGCATGTCCGAATCCACTTTTGCTAGTTTAACGACGGGAAAACGGTCAGCGCATGGTCTAAACGGGTTGTCCCTATTCTCTTAATGAGTAATGGGTGTTTTTTGGGAGTAACGTGTAATAAACCAATCAGAGTCTCATCTCCCTATTCTCTTTAAGAGCGAGTTGCACTCGCGCCATGGCGGATTCGCTATTTAAACAGCGGAATTTTAAGGCACACAGACTGAACGCATCTCCAGAGAGCAAACAGATCTGCTCATGCACGAGCAAATAGATAGGCTAATTCTGATACATGCAGGGACTATCCATTATGACATGTATGACATTTTTATATTTATGTACAATGTTCTCTCTAAGCTGTGTGCGTGCGCAGCCATGCACTTCTTCCACTGTGGCCACGCATTGAAATGTGTCCTGTAAAGCAAAGCTAAATTTTCAGCATCATTACTCCAGTCTTCAGTGTCACATGATACTTCAGAAATCATAATAATATTCTGATTTATTATCAGTGTTGAAACTCTTGTGCTGCTTAATATTTTTTGGAACCTTTTTTCTTTGATTCTTTGATTAGGCTAATAAAAAGTTAAAAAGAACAGTATTAATTAAAAATATAAATATTTTCTGACAATATAAGTCTATGACTTTTTATCCATTTAACACATCCTTGCTGAATAAAAGTATTAATAAAACAAATTAATAAATAAGAAAAAAAATTTTTACTGACCCCAAACTTTTGAATAGTAGTGTATATTGTAACACAAAATTTCTATTTTGAATAAACACTGTTCTTTTTAACTGTTTATTTCGCAAAGAATCCTGAAAAATATCAGAGGTCCCAAAAAATATTAAGCAGCACAACTTTTTCCAACATTGATTATAAATTAGCATATTAGAATAAGATATTTTGAAGAAAGTTTGTAACCAGGCTGTTTTGGGGCACCATTGACTTCCATAGAAGGAAAAAAAAAATACGATGGAAGTCAATGGTGCCCCAGAACTGCTCCGTTTCCCACATTCTTCAGAATATCTTCCTTTGTGTTCAGCAGAACAAAGACATTCATACAGGTTTGGAACTACTTGAGGGTGAGTAAATGATGACAGAATTTTCATTTTTGGGTGAACTATCCCTTTAAGTGGACACAGTGCAAGTATTACAAAGAAAGCTGAATAAATTAATAATAATAATAATAAGAAGAAGAAGATGATTTGATGCTTCTACCAAACATTTCTGATGACCCTTTCTGCATGGAAGTGCTAGATGATCTGTCAAATACTAAATAGTGCTTGTAGGTAGAAGACATTCTGACACACTTTCACACTGAATGGTTTCTCTGTGGAAATCTCTAAACAGTCTATCATTGCTATTCTGTGTCCAAAGGATTCCAAAAACTAGTGAGGCATAATTTTGTGCTTGTCACAGTTGTTTAAAACAGTGTTTGTGCAGGCACATCCAATCTGAGGTGCATGAGGTTAGCATAAGTATTTAAAATGAAGAGAGAATTTTCCTTATGTCTGACATGAAAAGCAGAATAAGGCAATAAAAACCTTTATGGCAGGGATTCTCAACTCTAGCCCTCAGAGTCCACTTCCTATAGAATTTAACTCCAACCTCAATCAAACTCACCTGTGAGTTTCTAGTAATCGTGAAGATCTTGGTTAGCCTGTTCAGGTGTATTTTATTAGGGTCGGATCTCAACTCTGCAGTAAAGTGGACCTCAAGGGCCAGAGCTGAGAACCCATGTAATAAAGCTTCCCAAGTTTGGCATACCTGCTTTACTTTAAGATCACTGAAAAACTATCAGACATCCTGAGTTTACACCACAGCAGTCAGTTTTCTTCTTAATTTCTTTCAAAAAACTAAAATATTACTAAACCTTTCGGAACTGTAATGCATGTTTTTGATCAATTAATTTCAACTACTTTTCAAGTCATTTGTGACGACTTTATGAGCAGTATTGAAACTTTTAGAAGTAAACATACTGTAAAATAAGTGACCTTTTAAAGTCAAAATTGTAACATCCCCAATATTTCCATGTTTTCCTTGACAGTGCATATAGCCTATATTTCAGCAGCTTTCTGTGTGATGCTTCATTTAGTGCAGTTGAGAAGTTATTTTATGATTCACATAATTATTTTCTATATCAACCACTCAAAATTGATACACAGCAGCTTTATTTCCACAAATGAAAATGACCAAGACTGGATGTCAGTGTGATTTGTGCTTTTCACAATGCTACTTAAATCATATATGGGCCACGTTTCAGTTGCTAGATAATGCAGAGATGTAATGACATTAGCAGTCGTGTGACATCATGACAAGCTGAAAAATGAAGAATCCGACTAATAGGGAAGAAATAGTGGGTGCAGTTGAAATGCAACTTGACTTTTACATCATTTTCCAAGCAGATGCTTTTTTACCAATGCAACAATGCACAAATCACATTACTGGCACAGACTGTGCTGTTAGTGTTTGCAAACAATGACCATTAATGATGGGCGCTTTGGATAAAAGCATCTGCTGAATGAATACATGTAAATCATGTTGCAGTTAAACAAATGCAAAGTTGAGGTACATTGTAGATCTTATATTTAGCAGTAAATAGTTAAAGACATTCATAATATCCATAACTGACCAGATGACAGGAAGATACATCGACCAAATAGGCAGTGAGTCAGTTGACAAACAGTGTTTTGAGCAGCAGGCACTTTTTCAAAGGAAGTCACGTCTTGTAATAATTTTAGCAGATGGTTTGCCAAATATTTCATACTCGGGCCTGCCAAGAGGGAAAAACAATCTCACATCCCACAGGTAAAATTATCGTTTATGAGTGTTTTTACTTCAGACTTGAAATGTAGAAAAAGTGCATTTGTGCTACTAGTGCCAGTAAAATGAGATCAGAGCAATAAAGAAAACACAAAAAAAACAAATATTTTCAACCGACTATACTTAAGAAGAGAAACAACTTCCTGCCATAATGAATCTTGTATATGAGGATTACGGGGGAAAACGAAGATAAAAAGCCACAGGACTTCACTTTTAGGATATGTATTTACATTGCTTCACGAGTCTGGATTAGACGCGTTCATCTTACAAAATAAGAAACAATTTAATGCTGAAGTGTAGTTTTGATAAACGAGAAATACTTTTTTGTATTTTGCAATATCGAGCAGCATAACAGACTGTCTTTGTTTGGCTAAAATATAAATAAAATGCAAGCGAATGACAAAGTAAAAAATTATAAGGCATATTTTAGCCATTGTTAGTCAGAAATGTAACACTTTTTTATTGTCACATCAGGCTTTTACGGCTCATATCGTCTTATAAAGTGAAAATATTAATGGCTTAATTTTATTCAGAGACTCAAAATGATCAAAAATATGCAGTTTATATAATATACACAATTATATAAACAGTCATCACGCTATATCTCCAATCATGTGTGTCTTGGTAATATGATATTTAAATGATCAAAATATATAATGCAGTGCGATACAATGATGATTGAGAGATGAACAAATATATAAATGTTACTCAAAAGATCATATTTGAGACTTGTTGGTTTTTCTAAAAATAAATAAATAAATAAATAAAAATACAGACGTCTGTATAATCAAGTAAATCTAAGTTGCTTCAAACCAGTAAGTGTTCATCAGTTATTCTGTATAAAAATCCATAAAGATTTCACAGCAAAAATACACGTGAAGCACGAGCTGAAGGTGGACATTTTACGTTTACTTGCTGAAAAAAGTATAAACTATCAATCAGACGACAATAAATTGGTTTTGATCATTTAGAGGCCTTATTCATGTATCAAATACGATACGGTAGTTTTTATAGAGCTAATGTTTGTTAACATGGCGGTGAGTCAACTGGCATTGTAGCTCAAATAAGCTAAGTTGTTTTGGACGTGTGGCTTTATTTGTCTAAAGGTCCAGGTTGCACAATGGTGTTAAGTAGAAAACTATCTTAACGCTACGGTAGATGGCTGCAAATTGCTTAAAGTGGAGGCAAATGAGGGAAAATCCTCATGTAAGGAAGCAGAGGTTTTGTCGATGTGAATTAATGTGTGTGTACCACTACACCCTGTGAGAGGATTTGAGAGCCCTTTATCACCTTCCCGAACTGTTGAGGAAAAATAATGCCCCCTCTGTTATTCTCATCATGGCTGTGGTGAGCGAGTCTAAGGGGATATCCTGTTGGAGAGCCCAGCGCATTTATCGTCCACGCGGCGGTTTGGGGTGACTCGAGATTTACAAAATGTTCCACTGGCTTCCACTTACCTCTTTACAATATTACAAATATAGAGTAATGGGCCTTACATCCTCTGTTATTTCACAAAACATGAGGCTCTCAAAACGGTGCCAGCTTTGGCCGAACGGTAACTGAAGGCCCGTCGTGACATCAGCAGGGTGTTCTCGTCAGTAACGGGAACTGAGGGATGTAGATGCATGCAGAGGTGATAAACATTGAGTTTCATACTCCATTTCTTAGCTGAAAACAGCTTAATCGAGGTTTAGATGGGCATAGCTGGTCTGTTTCTGCATGATGAGTATAGATGCGACGAGCTGATATTGAATGTTTGCAGAATATTTTAAAGGGATGGTCAATTTTGTCAGTGTTTACTCACCCTCGACTTGTGTGAGTTTCTTTCATCTGCTGAACACAAAAGTTGGTAACCAAATAATTGACGGTACCCACTGAGTTTTTCATTTTCCATACTATGGAAGTCAATGGCTGCCAGCAACTGTGTGGATACCAACATTCTTCATAAAATCAGTTTTTATTTTTTTTTGTGTGTTTTTTTTGTACAGCTGAAAGAAAAACTGGAGTGAACTAAATTTTTAGGTGAACTATCCCTTTAACCGATTTTGCTGGCTATATTTAATTAACCAACATGGTTAATATTATGGGGATTTTAATCAGCTTTTTATTTTAGTCAATACGAGTCGATTTTTGTATTAGTCATATTGTTATTTTAGTGCACATAATATAAAATGATAGAATCGTTTGCAAAGCATTTAAGATAACCGTTTTCTATTTGAATACATTTTAAAATGTAAATTATCAATGTTGATTTTTTAAATATTTTTGTGGAAACTGATTGTTTGATGATTTGATGAATAGAAAGTTAATTTCTAAAAATCTGAGTGTCTTTACTGTCACTTCTGATCAATTGATGTGTCCGCGGAAAGTTTTTACTTTTTCTTTCAAAAACTTTTGTTAGGTGTACAATAATCAACATTTGAAGTTCATCAGAGTTGTCCTAAGACAAGAACGAGTCTTGTTTTTGTTTTAGGTTTTGATCCACTTCAAATGTTGACTAATATATACTATATTTCTATTTATATACTGTATTCTATGAATATTTTCCTGACATTTTTTCTGTTGACAATATCTAAAATACATATTTAAACAGCAGTATTCACTTTACTAAAATGCTTTAGAGCATGAAATATATATCTTTATATATTGTCTATAATTTAAGTAATATATAATATGGGGTCAGTCAGTATTGCATAATAAAAAATACAGATTTATCACTGTCAAAAGATCTCGCTTGAGACCCATTTAAATGTTTTGTATTGAATATAAAACCGGATGGTCTTTCTCTGCGATTCCTTTCGTCAGCAGACATCAAGCAGTGATGACTTAAGCAGCAGCAATAGCAATGATTCACGGCTCGTTTCTGTAATATTTCCGGGTGTGTCCCGTTAAGAGAACTCGCCCACTGGGCTGCAATCGCACCTTGACTAAATGTCACAGCGAATGAACATCACTCAACAGCTGGTCAATCCAAAACAAAGACCTCTGCACCGGTCACAAGGAACGATTAAGTGTTTTCAGCTGACCGTAATGTCCAGTGTGGCTTTCCACAATGTGAAAGTGATGCAAAACGAAGTCAAGGCTTTGAGGCCAAAGTAAATATCGCAATGGAAACTGTTAGCCGCTGACACGCAAGTTGTTGTTGGAGTTTGCGAGAACGCAAACAACGTCGACCCCGATCTCTCGCGTGCGGCTCTGAGGTTGTCACGCAGACCCAAGCAATGACATTACCATGGAAAACCAAAGGAAGCGGTCATAAGGGCCACCCAGGCTTTCCATAGGTCCAGGAGCCAGGGAAAGTATATCTTGGACGTATCTCTGGCCTAGCCTTGCATTTCCTACAATTAATTTTGTGCTGGTCTCTGGTCCCCATTCATAAATCATACCTGTGGTTTTGAATGGCTTTTTTGTCTCAGCAGTGGTGCTGTTACTAGTCCGCTCTAAATCTCTGAATGAGTGCTTCACTCGCTGGCACGTGTTCTGAAATAAAAGAGATCGATAGGGGATCTGCTCGTCTCCCCCCGTGATGAAAGAGGGATGATCCTCGCCGATGGCTTTTCTTCGAAAATTCATGACTGTGTTTTCTCCCTGACCAACCCGTTTGAGCTCAACAAGGACCCACGCTGCTCGGAGGAATGGAAAATCCTCGCTCGGTGGCGTAGATTATGTGAGTAATAATTTTTTGTTGTCAGACAAAGACGTTGTTGGGGCCTGGACCGTTTGGCACGGATTCATCTGCTGTTGCAAACAGCGGCTGTGTTTTGCGTGTTTTGTTTGGCAGCTTGGCTTGATGATGTGTGTAATGTCTTAAGATACTAAAACACTTAAAGTCAACAACTTATTTACAGCACTTTCTTAAGCCTCCTAAGCTTTCTGCAAAATGTTTTTGTGACTGCTAAGAGTTTCTTAAAGTGATTGTTCATCCAAAAATGAAAATTCTGTCATTATTCACTCATTCTCAAGTTGTTCCAAACCTGTATGGGTTTCTTTGTTGTGTTGAACACGAAAGAAGATATTTTGAAGAATGTTGGCAACCAAAGAGTTGAGGTCAATGGGGTCCATTAACTGTCTTCAAAATATCTTCTTTTTTGTTCAACAGAAGAAAGAAGCTCAACTTTTTTCGTTTTGGGGTGAACTATCCCTTTAACCCCTTAAACTTTTTTTTAAAACATGACTTTAATTCCCCATTAGACTTGCAGTTCATTTTTTTTTGTTTGTTCAGATGGCATATCTAAAAAAGTCACCAAGTTTCGAACCACTCCGATTGTATTAAAAAAAAACAGTAACACTTCAGTTTAGGGACCAGTTCTTATTATTATCTAGTTGCTTATTAGCATGCATATTATTCGCATAATGGATGTTTATTAGCACTTATAAAGAACATATTAATGCTTTAGGGGGCCGTTCACACAGAACACATTTTTCCATTCCAATGCGCTACTTTTCCATAGTTTTTCTATGTAAACGCACTAGTGGTCTGTGACTGTTGTGCTCTCGTCTTGTACATGAACGCCGCATCTTTAACACGCCGTGTCAAGATAAAAGAATTTCAGCTTTTACATGCAGCGCCTCTCAATGTCAGTTTCAAAACAGGGGACCAATCAGAAGACTCCGGAGGCAGGGCAAGCGTTGCAAGCTTTTATTTACAGTAGCAAGTTAGAATGGGAACTGTTTTATTTGATGGCAACATGGTGTTATTTCTGTTATTGCATCACATCTCAAAAGCGTATCTTGAGACCCTCAAGTTCTGCGCTGCATTTTCTTTTCTGGTCACTGCTCCTCGCATTTTTAGATGCAAAGATGCGTTCTGTGTATATGGCCCCTTGTTCTGCACGACCATATTTTAGATCCCTTAATGCTAAACTGAAAAACTACCTTACTAACTATTAATAAGCAGCAAATTAGGAGTTTGAGGCTCAAATAGTTAACAGTGAGAATTGGTCCCTAAACAAAAGTGTGACAAAAAAAAAAAGATATTGGTCAAAAATGACCAAAAAGCTTGTCAGGGTTAAGTTCTTTGTTGATCATGTTTATCTTCATAATCTTTCATTAAAATGCAATAACTTTCCGTCTCTGAAATTTGTTTTTCAGGTGACGTCTCCAACCGCCTGAGACTCTTTATGATCCTGATGTGTTAAATCAAGTTGAGAGATCCCATTTCAATCAAAAAAACGGAAGTAAAATGGCTTACTGACACTGCTTCATGTTGACTTTAAACGAGATGAGCTTGAGCACCACATAATGTTTCCAAGAATGGCTAAATAATATTTCCACAGGCAAATTCTTCTAAGTGGATGCACCCAATGTGGGCAGAATATCCCTAAATAGAAACTCTTATGAAAGGCAACATCAAATAGTGGTTTGGGCCGCAAAATGACTGATCTATCATACCACCTCAGACTTAAACACTCGCACAGATTTTCTGTTTTCACGTGCCAAAACTATCATATAAATGGACTTTTTCCAAACCCTTCCGAGGCAGCGTCAGGTAAATCTTTTTCCGGCATAGAAAGACGTTTCATTGTAAATCTAGGCGGCGTTTCGTACAAGCAGTCAGGTGACTGGAACGCTCTCCATTTCAGTCGCCTTTGATGTTTATTAATCGCCAACCGATTGCACCCACGGGACTTCTGGTTCCTAGGGTCTCGCCGTCATGTTTTCAAGGGCCCGTCGGTCTTGCGGTGCCTAATGTCCGTTCCATTTTAGGCAGTAGAAGCATTAGAGAAGCAGGGTGCTGACAGTGGGCATGCCAACACAGTCCTACAGCTTCCATAAACAAAACCTTTGGATTAGTCAGGCCGTATTTAACTGGCATCAGCGGATCATCAAAGCGAACGCCAAGGCAACACTAAAACATATGCGACGCTCCTTCAATAAACCACCGAATGACTTAAGAAAGGGTCCCAAATGTGCAGCAGATGGCCTGTGGAATTTCTAAACAAAGAGATACCCATCTATTATATCGAAAGCGTTTTACGTTTTATTTGGACCTCTGGTGTCTCTCATCACTCTCGGAGCATGACAGTAATTATAGCCATCAAGGTGTTCCCTTGGAAACGCAGGCCAAGAACGCTGCGGCGCTGCTTAATCTCAGAAGCCCCGGCTGACATCATGGCGTAGTTTATTTTAAAGTGGCTAAAGTATGTAATGGCCGTAATTGCAGACAGACCAGATTTATACAGACAACTGTCAGGAGGGCTAATCCATAAATCAGCTTAACCGGTACTCTGAGAGTAATACTATAACAAAACGGCACGGCGTACCAAATTTTACTGGAGTAAAGCAATTTATTTAATCGCTCCGTAAATGCAGTGACGTGCCTTGGTCTGTGGTGAATTGTGACGATATGACGCGATCAGATGGTGGAGAGAAAGTATGGGGCTTTGATAGCAAACCAATACTAATGTTTAAAAAAAAATGAATGCATATATTATAATAATATACAGTATGTGCTTTTATATGCATCTGTATAAAAGGATGCATATATCAGTGCAATGCAAATTGGTGAAAAATGCCTGTAACATAAGAACAGTTGGTTTGTCTAATGTAAATGTTTGGGACAAAATAATTAGATATTTATTAAAAAAAAAAAAAAAGTGTAAATGCTTGTAATATTATGTTCAGTTGTTTGTTTTTTTTTTAACTTTACTATAAGGTTTCATTTGTTAACATTAGTTAATTCATTAGATAACATGGACGATGAATGATATTTTGTTTATGTAGCATTTAATAATCTTGGTTTATAATAATACAAGTTCAATTTTTTTGTGAGTTCACAGTTCATTAATTAATCAATGTTAACAGAAACAAATTAACGTGAACTAAATTATGTAGAGGTATTGTTAGTTCATGTTGACTAATTAAATTAAATTTATGAATTTATTTAACTAATTATTATATATTTACAAAATTCAAATTATTATATTATAATTATATTTATCATAATATAAATTATTTATATGAATATTTATTTATATACAGTACATACTGTGTGTGTGTGTGTATATATATATATATATATATATATATATATATATATATATATATATATATATATATATATATATATATAATATAATTTAAAAATGCATAAAATATTCTATTAATATAAATATATACACACACACACACATCTTTATATTGACATTTGCATTTTAAACAATGGTCTGTTTAATAGCATGTTAGTTCTTGCCGTGATATTAAAGTTTTACTGATACTGTTATCGACTACTGTAATGTTAGTACTCTGACATCACTAGGATGTAGTTCGTAAATGTTGGCACCTCAGATTGACTGAAACGTATAAAGTTGTTAATTCACGACATGTTTAAATAACGCTTTCTAGCGTGTTTCAGTGTTAACCTACAGCAGTGCAGTCGGTAATCCGTTCCAGGCGAACGCAGGACTTGTAAATCGTGCGCTAATAGCAGCTAGCGCCACATATTAGCCTGAAAGCCCCCGGAGGGAAATGCAGTCATTCTTTTCCTCTTGATTGTAAAACACTATCATCGGACTGTATAGAATGTAAATAGGTTGTACACGAAGCAACTGTGGTTTTTGCCATGTAAAAGCCTTGGATTTATTTCCAGTGGTGATATTCTATTAGGCATTAACGTCCATGAATGATGTCATAATTTTACGCAGGATAAATGTGCCCTGGATGATTTAGCAATTACTGCTCCAAAATGTTAATTCAAAAGGAACATGAGCTACTAAATCACACGAATAAAACTTTAATACACTCAAGAAAGCCAATGGAAACAGGGAAGCCCCTGGAGAGAGAAATGCGTATAACATCAACAAGCCAGGCAGCAAAGACAGCGACCTTTGACCTCCACGCTGAGCCTTTGCTCGTCCATCACCGGCCTAAAACTCCCCTAAAAGCCCCGTTTACAGTGCCTGGCGCGCTCAGAGTGAAATATATCCCGACGGATAGACAGAACGTGTCAATGAGGTGGGATTTCTCAGGACCCGCATCTGTCTGTTATCGCAGAATGCGAACGGAAAAGGCCGATCTGAGCCATACGTGATGATTTACTCGAGCTCGGCAGCGCTGGATCTCGAGGCGAGAACCTCATTAATTCCAGGGTCATTCTGCTTGGACGCAAATTGGTTAAAATGCGTGGAAGACTTCCAGACATATACAAAGAATTATGAAATCGCTCCCCTCTTTGTTTCCTCTCCTCCTCCCGATCCCGAATGAAAGCGTTCCCGAATAACCCAACGTAAATCAAGTGGGCTTTTTCGTCGGCGGTCCCAAATCCCAATCAGAGGGAGGGAACGGCCTGGAACGCTTGGTGCTTATTACTCGGTAAATATAGTGTTGTTTTAAGCGATTAGCGACCGTAGGTGATTTCTTACTCCCATCCGTTCTTGAGGCGGGGCCTGTCATTTGTCTTGGGCCCCAGAAAAAAAAAAGGACAACTGCGAAGAACACTTGAGCTTAGTAGGAGCCCAATAAATTATGTTAATGCACACATTTTAAATGTCTCATATTTCTTTTGGCCTGTTATCAAGACGACTCGGCTAAGAATGTAAACTACCTTTTCTGCCTCGTCCACTGCTCAGTATTTAATGTTATCTTCATTTGAAACATTTCTGTTTATGTAATAGCAGTCATAGCCAGATTCTGCAGATGCCTGAACGTTTTTCACAGACGTTTGTCTGGCTCATTTCTTGTAGATGATGCTTCGGGAGTTTGCGATGGTAATTTATCTGACAGTGCAACGATGAAGAGAAAATGAGCTTAAAAATGAGATGAATTAGCATATAAAATGCGATAAATTTTATTCATAGGCTTTGTTCACACTGCAGCTGAATAATCTCTTCTTATATTTCATGTAACGTTTTTTTTGGAGGACAGCGTGAAAAGCAAACATCACACTGAATCTGATATTGTCAACTCTGATTCGGGACACTAAAATAAGTATTTACACATTTGGCCTAGATCAGAATTAAAAATATCAGACTGAATATAATATTTGATATTCATACTTTATATTTAACTAATTAGATTGTAAAGTGTTACCATTATTTTTGCTTGCAAAAATAACTAATATATATATATATATATATATATATATATATATATATATATATATATATATATATGTATGTGTGTGTGTGTGTGTGTGTGTGTATATGTATAAAGAATTCATTGCAAAAACCGATAACCGATAACATCGTGCTGTTGCTGTTTTTTTTTTTTGTGTGTGTGTTTTTGCAACAAAGAACAACATTTACAAGCATAAAGAGGTTTACGATACATACAGTTCTGAGATAAACTAAAGCATATAAGATTATCATACAGGTATTACACCAGAAGAGTCTTTAAGAACTTTAAAATTTTTGAAAGATTCAAATGTATATCAGCATCTTGGAATAGAAATAAAATAATTATATGTTATCTATTTTAATATATAACCACAAACCACACATTTTGGGCTAATACATTTCTTTTATTAAAAAATGAGAAAAGTCAATAAATCACTTAACAATAACCCTAACTTGACACCTAATATGTGACCATGGACCACAAAACCAGTCTTAAGTGTCAATTTTTCGAAATTGAGATTTATACATCCTCTGAAAGCTGAATAGATAAGCTTTCCATTGATGTATGGTTTGTTAGGATCGGACCATATTTGTCTGAGATACAACTATTTGAAAATCTGGAATCTGAGGGTGCAAAAAAATCTAAATATTGAGAAAATCACCTTTAAAGTTGTCCAAATGAATTCTTAGCAATGCATGTTACTAATCAAAAATGAAGTTTTGAGATACTTACAGTAGTAAATTTACTAAATATCTTCATGGAACATGATCTTTACTTAATATCCTAATGATTTTTGGCATAAAAGAAAAATTGATAATTTTGACCCATACAATGTATTTTTGGCTATTGCTACAAATATACCCCAGACTGGTTTTGTGGTCCAGGGTCACATATGTCTTCTTTACAATGACTAAAATGTGATTCACTTCTGATTTAAGTATAACAGTATAGTTTCGTTATCAAGACTAGACAGCGTTAGCGGTCTTGGAATCAAGGAAAACTGGCCTGTTTGAATATGATCGGTGGTTAGTTGTAGTTCTCAGTATCATTCACATCCTGTTTGATTCCTTTAATAAAGAACAACCTGTTCGCTGACTTCCCCTTTGAATTACAGTGCAGTCGTGTGGGCAGCTGTTTCACGCATTTCTCTGGTCTTTGCTACATTAACATCGTTGTTTCACACAGCCAGTTTCCCAATGAGCTGAAACTCAGACCAGACTAAAGTAGACTCAGGGTCAGTTACACAATCCAGCGGTCAGTCACCAGTAAGTCATTGTGGGTCTGAGGTCGCTGTCATGGCTTGGGCTTCTCAGTTTCTAGATGCACGTAGTTTAGTTCGTGTGTCAGTGATAATTGACGTGACAAAGTTTCTATGAAATTGTCTTGTCGATGCATATTGATACATAAATTGACCCCTGTTTCCTCTGCATTTTCAATAGGGTTATTATAACTAACTAAAACTAAAACCATAACACAACATTTGTTGTTTGAAATAAAATAAAAAATTAAACTTAGGTAGTGGCCAAGGCAACATTTCTCATTTATTTAGTTTAACTTGATATACTAAAATAAATAAAACCAAAACTGAAATAAAAAAATAATAAAAACTATATACACCGTAAAAACATAAATGAATAAAAATTACAAACCGCACAACAACTTTACTTTAATTATAAAATTAAAATTGAAAATGGAAATAAAAAAAAATTAAACATTAAAACTATAATAGTATCTCAGTGTTACTAAAATAACACAGATTTCCAGGATTAACCGTCCTTAATAGTTTTACTATACTATTATAGTTTTATTCATATTTTGAATCAGTTTTTTTCCTGTTTGTCATATTCATGGGTGTTCCAAATCATGTGCTCAACAACAACAAAAAAATAATGCTAAAGGTGAACGAATGGACTGTCACAGCAGTTTTTAAATGCATGAGTATGAAAATGAAGTAATAAAGACATTTAAGTTTTTATGTGACTCAGGGTTTTTAATATCAAAATGCAATTTCCTGAGTGGCTGCGTTCCAAATCATAACTACATTTTCATGTAACTCTTATGGATTTGTTTGATTTTGTAAGCACTGATGAGTGTGACTTTCTGATCGGGATCGGCAAGTTGCTGCTTGTCGTCGATCTCCAGGACCTGAAGGAAAGCAGGTGTGTGTTTTCAAAGCTAGCGATCCATCACAACAGCACCTTCACAAGAGTGTGATTGTTACAAACAGCGTGTTATTAGTGGGTGTGTGAAGCTCCGCCGCCCCTCCTGCTAAAATGCAGATAAAGAGGGATTCCAGACATGAGGGGAGTGATGTTTATGTGTGTGTGTGTGTGTGTGTGTGTGTGTGTGTGACAGGTCAGACGGGATTCACCTCCGACCGGCTCGTCTGCCGCTAAGTGTACGGATCGCCGGGGAATTCGGCCCGAATCGTTTGCCTGTCCAAATAAATAACCCAAAGTGGCACTCGAGACGACGCAGTACATGATCATTTCCTCTCTGGGTTTCCTGCAGTCAGAGCCCATCGCTCCGCGCTTCAATCAAGCAGCGCGCGGGTGGTGTTTGAATGCGGGAGTGTGGCGGGTCAGGACCTGAGGTTGTAATGATTAGCTGATGGATGTTACGCGTCTGAGCTCAAACATGTGTCGGAGGAGAGAGATAGAGCGAGATAAAGCAGAGGCCGATGATACATTGATGTTTATTTGACAGCAAACTGTTTGTTTTGATTCGCTGTTTAAATGTACGGGTGGGCGGTGTGACTGAAGTCAGAATGTATTTCACAATATAGTTACTTTTCATGGACATTCAATGGGGAAAAGATAGTGTAGATTTGTGTTTTCTCTTTGCTCTGTCTTTCAAGGGTTAAAGTAACACAGTTCGGCCCACTAATAGCTGTAGAAAATCCCTTCCAAATGATGCATTGCTATTTGCAAAGTATTTTTGCAGTATGCAATATGATGCAATTTGTGTACTGTGGATAGTATGTGAAGTATGCATCGAACTGATGGGTTATGTTTTATATTTGCATTACAAAAGTGAGTTGTACACATGTTGCATATCGTAAATTATGAGTAGTATTATGATTGGGCGATACGACACTTGACTTTTATGATGATGAGTTTTGCAAGGGAAAGTACCTAAAAATACACTTTAAAATAACAAAATCTAGTTTTGCAGCTGTAATCCAATATGTGCATAAATGTTTTGACACAGTATTTGATCAAAAGGTCAAAAGTAAAGACAAGATAATAGTGCTGGTTCATCCATTGCATTGGATATACTGTACAGAGTTATTAAAAATCATAAAATAATTAATAATAATGATAAAAATGCACAACAAAATTAACTTTATCTACAACTAAAAATGTATTTTATTTTATTTTTATTTCATTGTTCTGTTAATTTTAAAAGCAGCTCAGCCCACTAATAACTGTAGAAAAATCAACACATTTTTACCATTGCATGTATGGCCCAGTCTAATACTACTGGTATTTTTGCAGTATGCATTGATGCAATATGTACAGTATACTGTGCATAGTATATGAAGCAAGCATTGAGCTGATGGATTAGCATTTTTCCATTTTATAATTGCATTTTAAAAATATGCTGAAAATGACAGTTTCACAAGGGAAAGCACCTAAAACACACTTAGAAAAGAAACTAAAAATCTAGTTTTGCAGCTGTAATCCAATATGTGCAAAAGTGTTTTGACTTCATATTTGATCAAACCGTCAAATGAAATAGACGTCACAAAATCATGAGAGCACTTTACATAGTGTTCACAGTGGCTCATTGTTTTAAATGCAATTGTAAAACATAAAAATGCTTACCAATCAGATGCATGCATGCATACTTCTCGCATTATACATATTGCATCACATTGCATACTGCAAAAATACTAGTGATACTAGCATATGGACAAATCTACACCATTTTTTCATTACATTTTTTTTGGCAAAAAAACTACATATTGTGAAATATACCTATACCTGTGCACATTATGTTTAGTTTTATTTAAATATTTTTTTCCCCCCTTGCAAAACTCATCACTGTGATACTTGGGTGTTGTATCGTCCAATCATAAAACTACTCAAAATTTACTGCATGCGATATGTGTACTGTGCATAGTATGTAAAGCATGCATGAAACAAATGGATTGCTGACTATATTTGCCAAAAAAAATTGTACTTCATAACATTGCATACTATTTGAAATACTGTATCCCACAATGCAATGCAGCTGATGTCACATGTTTCCACATATTGGATTAAAATGGCAAAACTAGACCTTTTTAAATGTATTAGTAGCTTTCTTTTGCGGATCTTGTCACTATGATACTTGGCTGTTGTGGGAAGTTGCTTGCGTGTTCTGAAATAACAGTACGTCACTTGCTGGAATAAACACACCGTTTCCTAAAAAGGGTATGCAGTATGCAACAAGCATTATGAATTAATATCCCGGTTTAAGCTTATAAAATCAATTGGCTTTGTAAAGTTTACTATAGTCATCCATTCACAGACGATCAGGGCCAGAGATTCCCAAATAAAGCCGCTGAACTCTGACCCGTGAGCAGTGTTTCCTCAAAGCTGTGCGCGCGTGGCTGCGCAGAAGAAATAATGTGCTGTGCACATGCAAAAATGAGTTGGGAAAACCATTTGGTTGTAATCTAGTTAAAACAAAAGAATTGCAATGCTTGGGTAAACTGCTATGGAGTTGATGTCAGGTTTAAGGCTTAAGCCTAGTCCCAGACTAAAATGTAAGTCTGAGCTGTTTCAACTGAAAGAAACTTGCATTGACTGATCTTTAAACTTATCAGTGCCTTTGTTTTGTCTTAAAATGCACACCGGTAATGTTTTTTTAATAAGGCATATAAAAATGCAATTACTCAAATGTCCTAATTGAACTATGGCCTAATCCTGGCTTAGTCTAAATCCTGTCTACTGACTTATTGTAACACAAATTTTCTATTTTGAATAAACACTGTTCTTTTTAACTTTTTATTTCTCAAAGAATCCTGAAAAATATCACAGGTCCCAAAAAATATTAAGCAGCACAACATTTTCCAACATTGATTATAAATTAGCATATTAGAATGATTTCTGAAGGATCATGTGACACTGAAAATTCAGCTTTGCTTCACAGGAATAAATTATATTTTAAAGTATATTAAAATAGAAAACTTTTATTTTAAACTGTAATATAATTTCACAATATTATTTTGTAAATAATAGTAATAATAATAATAAATGTTTTCTCAGATAACCTAAAATGTGCATCATTTAGTTACATCAAGGGTCAAATCAAATATAAATAGCACATTAAAGTTAAAAGTTGCACACTCTTTTGTGCGCGCGCTGTACAGGTCTGGTATAAAGAATGTTTTTGCTCAGGTGGCCGAAATGTCTGTCGGATAGAGAAAAGTTTTGCTCAGCAAGAAAAGAAATTAGAGGGAACATTTCCCATGAGAGCACAAGGACGGGTTTGTGTTTGTAAACTCACTGAGCACGCTGTATGTAAGGCATCATTAATCGTGAACGCTAATAACTGGCAGCGGCGCTCAGGTCTGGCCCGCCTGCATTACGCTCTATCAAATGAGGAATCTGTGAGGAGATGTGAAACCAAGTAACTTTCTAAAAATCGCTCACCTTCTTTTCCTTGCATTTGGATGACAGTTTCTGTGGTAACCGCCGGGCAGAAACCAATACAGCTGACCTGCGTGCCTGTGCTAGCAGACTGAAATGAATTTCACCATAATGCATTAGATAAATGTGAAAGAACTGATGTGAAAAGGTTTTCCTAATGAAGTTTCTGTCTTCTTGTTGTAGTTCTGCTCCAAAATATAGTGACCTTCCTAGACTGCATTTCCAAAGCATCATAAGTGCAGTCCTGGCTTAAAGGCATGTGAAGGGAATCCCAGAATGCATTGGGATTAACAATTCTATGTGGATGTCAGACGAGGTGAGAGAAACGTTATTTATAAATACAGTAAAATTTGGGGTCAGTAAGATTTTTAAAAATGTTTTGAAAGTCCTTATACACACCAAGGCTGCATTGATTTGGTCAGAAGTAGTGTAAAAAATTGTGAAATAGTATTACAGTTTAATAGAAGTGTTTTTTATATGAATATCTGTTAAACTGTAATTGATTTCTGTGATCAAATCTGTATTTTCAGCATCATTACTCCAGTCTTCAGTGTCACATGATCTTCAGAAATCATTTTAATATGCTGATCTGCTGCTCAAGAAACACTTCTGATTATCATCAATGTTGAAATCAGTTGTGCTGCCCATATTTTTGTGGAAACCATGATACATTTTTTTTTTCAAGATTCACAGATGAATAGAAAGTTCAAAAGAACAGCATTTATTTGAAATAGAAATCTTTTGCAACGATTATAAATGTCTTCACTGTCACTTTTGATCAATTTAATGCATCCTTGCTGAATAAAAGTTTAAGTAGATTTTTTTTTTAAAATCAAGAAAGGTTTTCTCAGTAGACTAACATAACGGTTGCTGAATTTTTTTTTTTTTCAAAATATATTAATTGGAAATATTATTGAAAGTATTGTAGTTTATTTTTGATCATTTAGTCCTATATTGATGAACAGAAATGTGAATTTCTTTTGAAAACATAAAATTATCTTTGTGTTTCCAAACTTTTTTTTAATGCTGCTTAGATGCAGCAAATTTATAAATACACAAGAATTAAAGTCACTGGAAAGCTATTTATAAGCTCTGTGTGTTTGCACAGATGATGGAAACTAAAAGTGTGATTAAATAAAAAAACTTTAAGTTTGACTTCACTTGTTTGAAAGGGTAATTTACCAAACAAACAAACAAACAAACAAACAAACAAACAAAAAAGTAACATTTACACACCCTCATGTCATTTCAAACCTGCATGACTTCCTTTCTTCTATGGAACATAAGATATTTTGAGAATTGTCTTTTTTTTTCCATTTAGTGGAAGTCACTGGTGACTAAAGCGGTTTGTAAAATATCTTCTTTCGTGTTCTACAGAAGAAAGTCAAGTCACCCAGGTTTTTGGATGGACTGTCCCTTTAAGGTGTGTTTAATTATCGGAGAATATACTGTTACTGTGGAAACTGCATATATTGGTATACATTTTAATATTTTGCAAAAATAAAAAATAAATAATAATAATATATATATATATATATTAGTATACTTCTATCACTGTAAGTCAATAATTTCATTTTATATAATATCATAATGTTGCCAATGTAATAGTTCATAGTTCAGTTCTCTTTATTTAAGGATCTGTTTTAAACCTCTGTGGAGAAAATTAATGTGAAAAATACTCTCAGAATCAATACAATGATAGATTTTAGAATTATTTTATTAGATTAGTTTTTTTAGATTTCCTGTTTTCACGTTACTTTTCATTAAAGTTTTACTAAGAACCTAGAACACCTTATCAACACTTTAGAAACCAACTAGAACACCTTTGCAGCCACCTAGCAATGACCTAGAGCACCCTAGTAACACCGCTTAACAACTGACCATCACCTTTGCAACTAGAGCCCTGCTCGGGCCTCAAATCCAGGTCCTAGCCCTGCTAGATTTTATAATATAGATTTTATAAATAAAATCTAGAGATATAAAACAGTTCAAGCATGTAACAATGTTTAAACATTATACCTAGATAAATGTGCGCTATACCCAATAGTTTGTGTGGAGAATGGAAGCTAAAGTGCGCTTTGCAGGACATGGAGACACCAGCGTGATCACTTGCAAATTTTTTTCAGTGGAAACAACTTAAAATAGGCTACTCCGTCATTTATGCTCATAAAGGTAAGAGTAATACATAATTTGGAACTGTAAACGCTCTACTTTTATTTGAGTGCACTAACAATATGTTGTGCTTTTATAAAATAAAGAAAACAAACATGATGCGCTTTCTGCCATCTCGGTCTTGAACAAGAGCGCTTCACAAAAATGAACCGAAAGTCAGCAAAAACATGCCTCACAAACATGATAAATATATCTAAAACAAATCGAAAAAACAAAAACTCTTTCATTATAATCATAATCATTATCCGTAAAGATGCACTTCTCTCCGAAAGGCACGTCTAATGAGGAGATGGTGAGTCAGGATTGGAAACTTCATCCTTGCGACACTGACAGAGAAAACACTAGTTTATTAGTAAATAATTTAAATATCTCCTTACTACACTGAACAAAATTATAAACACAACACTTTTGTTTTTGCCCCCATTTTTCATGAGCTGAACTCAAAGATCTAAGACTTTTTCTATGTACACAAAAGGCCTATTTCTCTCAAATATTGTTCACAAATCTGTCTAAATCTGTGTTAGTGAGCACTTCTCCTTTGCCGAGATACTCCATCCACCTCACAGGTGTGGCATATCAAGATGCTGATTAGACAGCATGATTATTGCACAGGTGTGCCTTAGGCTGGCCACAATAAAAGGCCGCTCTAAAATGTGCAGTTTTATCACACAGCACAATGCCACAGATGTCACAAGTTTTGAGGGAGCTGCAGGAATGTCCACCAGAGCTGTTACTGTGAATTGAATGTTCATTTCTCTACCATAAGCCGTCTCCAAAGGTGTTTCAGAGAATTTGGCAGTACATCCAACCGGCCTCACAACTGCAGACCACGTGTAACCACACCACCCCAGGACCTCCACATCCAGCATCTTCACCTCCAAGATCATCTGAGACCAGCCACCCGGACAGCTGCTGCAGCAATAGGTTTGCATAACCAAAGAATTTCTGCAAAAACTGTCAGAAACCGTCCCAGGGAAGCTCATCTGCATGCTCGTCGTCCTCATCGGGGTCTCGACCTGACTGCAGTTCGTTGTCGTAACCGTCTTGAGTGGGCAAATGCTTACATTCGATGGCATCTGGCACTTTGGTGAGGTGTTCTCTTCACGGATGAATCCTGGTTTTCACTGTACAGGGCAGATGGCAGACAGTGTGTATGGCGTCGTGTGGGTGAGCGGTTTGCTGATGTCAACATTGTGGATCGAGTGGCCCATGGTGGTGGTGGGGTTATGGTATGGGCAGGCGTATGTTATGGACAACGAACACAGGTGCATTTTATTGATGGCATTTTGAATGCACAGAGATACCGTGACAAGATCCTGAGGCCCATTGTTGTACCATTCATCCACGACCATCACCTCATGTTGCAGCATGATAATGCACGGTCCCATGTTGCAAGGATCTGTACACAGTTCCTGGAAGCTGAAAACATCCCAGTTCTTGCATGGCCAGCATACTCACCGGACATGTCACCCATTGAGCATGTTTGGGATGCTCTGGATCGGCGTATACGACAGCGTGTTCCAGTTCCTGCCAATATCCAGAAACTACGCACAGCCATTGAAGAGGAGTGGACCAACATTCCACAGGCCATCAACTCTATGCGAAGGAGATGTGTTGCACTGCGTGAGGCAAATGGTGATACTGACTGGTTTTCGGACCTCCCCCGGACCCCCCAATACAGTAAAACTGCAGATTTTAGAGTGGCCTTTTATTGTGTACATAGAAAAAGTCTTAGATCTTTGAGTTCAGCTCATGAAAAATAGGGGCAAAAACAAAAGTGTTGTGTTTATAATTTTGTTCAGTGTATTTTCCCCTGACATATTCATGGTAATTACTTTTGCTGAGGCTTTGCGGCAAGCTTTAGCCTATTTCATGAATTTGAACGCAGAACTCTTCAGCTGCGCTGACGGCACGCATGCTGCTGCTGCTTCTGGTGGAGACACTAAACACCGTCGAGCCGCTCTTGACGGTCGCGGCACGGTCTTGTGTTGTTTCCACCAGTGCGGAAACACCTAGATCACTCTAGCAACACCTTAGCAACAGTTTTTTGTCATCTTTATTAGTTTTAATGTCTGTGTGATTAATATCATTTATTAATATTTATTTATTAGTTTAGTTTCTTATTTCAGTTATATTTCATTTATTTATTCTTTTTTTACGATCTTATTTTTATTTTATTTATTACCTTAAACTAATCCGAAATGAGAAATGTTGGCTTGGAAACTAGCTGAAATAAAGTTGTTGTTGTTGTTTAATTTTTTTTTTAAATTTTTTTTTATTTCAATTAATGTTTTTTTCAAGTAACAATTTATTTTTATTTTTATCTTTATTTTTTTATGATTTTAATTTTAGTTCACGATAATATCCCTGCACTGAATGCCCTGTAATCATTCCTGAAATGCACATTGCTTATTTTCTTTCATCGCCACACAACGTATTGGCTCCTAAAACTGAGCTTTGCTGGGAAGGACGTTTAGAGACGTGACTTCTTGTAAACTGAATTGAATATCTCAGATTCAGTCTATGCAAACATGACCTGTGACGCCGGACGCTCTGCTTTGGCCAGTCCTCTTATATCATGATGTTTCTTTGATGTGGAGTCATTAGCAGTGAATCAGAAGAGCAGTGTGTTGATTCACAGGCTCGTGTTTCAGTAAAGCAGCAGCTGCTGAAGTGAGTCATTTCTCTTACTTTCCTTTATCTCGTTTCTCTCCTCTAATCCGCACTGTTTGCTTTGGAACACAAACAAGACAAACTGAGCTGGTGTCGTGTTTGTCTTTCTCTGCCTTTAACAAGCTGAGCGATCAAACACACACCAACACACACGCATCTGTCTCTCTCCTCCTCACAGTCGTCAGATTATGAGCTCATTATCATTACGCTCATGAAAAATGAGCCTGTTAAAGACAGTAGAGGAGCTCAGGGTGGTCCTTCAACACTACAGCACCATCGCACTGATTTCAGGCAGCGTCTTTCTAAACAAATCAAAGTCACATCTCAGACGGGCTGCGTGTTTGCTTTCCAACCCAAAACACACAGCTGGGTTTGTGTTTAGTTCAAAACAAAGAGGTTCACTGTTGAACAGACAGAAGTGTTTAATTAAATAAAACAAAACAAATGATTTGTGTTATCATTGTACACTGTAAACAAGTTGTAAATAAAATTAAGATTATTGGAGCACATTTTGCAAGACAATACAAGTACTTAGTTTTTTTCAACTGCTTGCACACAAAATCTTTACTTGTCACACAATTTCTGAAAGCTGGCACTCAAACAGCAGAAGCACACACCAAATCTGCAAAACCATACACTGATTCTCAGCCTTTGACTCAGTTTTCAATTTCATAAAACACTTTTTGCAAAACACAACACACAAAAATCTAACAGGAATTAATAATATTGTTTGCAAATATTTGCTTTTGAGATGTGTTTGTGATATTTTGAATGCAGTGCTTCATTTTGCAAGAGATGTGAGGCATTTAGCATTTTGTGTGTGCAATTCTTGGATTTGTGTGTAAAGTTTTGAAAAAAAAAGGTTAAGTTCTGAAAATGTGTGCAAGCAGCTGAAAAAATGTAATTCATATTTAATTCAGTTATATTCTTTGTAATTAATTGTGAAATTTGCTGGCAGTTTCTAAGTGAATTTGCTTTTTCAGTGTACTTAAAAAAACTACAATGTACATAAAATAGTTGGCAGGTGGCTGCAAAGTTGTTCAGTTGCTAATGTGTTAGGGTGTTCTTGTTGGTCGCTAAGGTGTTTCTAGGGTGATCTAGGTCATTGCTAGGTAGCTGCAAAAAAAAAAGTTTGGTTACTAAGGTGTTACTAGGGTATTCTGGGTGGTTGCTAAGGTGGTGCTATTGTGAATTAGGTAATTTCTAAGTGGCTGCAAAGGTGTCTGATTGCTAAGGTGTTGCTAGGGAGTTTGGGATGGTTGCTAGGTGGCTGTAAAGGTGTTCTGGTTGGTTGCTATGGTGTTGCTATGGTGTTATGGATAGTTGTTAGGTGGCTGCAAAGCTGTTCTCTTTAGGGTTGTCGCCAAGGTGTTTCTAGGGTGATCTAGGTCATTGCTAGGTGGCTACAGAGGTTTTGGTTGCTAATGTGTTACTAGGGTTTTCTGGGTGGTTGCTAAGTTGTTGCTATGATGAACTGGGTAATTTCTAAGTGGCTGCAAAGATCTTTTGTTGCTAAGGTGGTGTTAGTGTGTTTGGGGTGGTTGCTAGGTGGCTGCAAAGGTGTTCTGCTTGGTTGCTTTGTAGCTGTAAAGCTGTTCTCTTTAGGGTGGTTGCTATGGTGTTGGTAGGGTGGTCTAGGCCACTGTTTGATGGCTGCAAAGGTTTTTTGTTGCTAATGTGTTGCTAAGGTGTTCTGGGTGGTTGTTTAGATGCTTCTTTGGTGCTCTTGGTAATTTCTAAGTGGCTGCAAAGGTGTTTGGTTGTTAAGGTGTTGCTAGGATGTTTTTAATGGTTGCCTGGTGACTGCAAAGGTGTCTTGGTTGGTTACTAAAGTGGTCTAGATTGTTGCTAGGTGGCTGCAAAGGTGTTCAGTTGCTAAGGTGTTGCTAGGGTGTTCTGGGTGGTTGCTAAGATGTTCTGGATCGCTTCCAATATGGTCTAGATTGTTGCCAGGGTGTTCTGGGTGGTTGCTAAGGTGTTGCCAGGGTGGTCTAGGGCCAGTTTCATAAACTTAGCCACCCTATTAAGACTGTGTCTTAAGAACGTTTAACCAACTAACAGTTGCCAAGGAGTAATCAGTCTTACTTTTCCAATACAAATAAGACCAATCTACCTTTTCATAACTGAATTTAAAAGTTATGACCAGTCTTTTAAACAACTAACTTTTTAAGACTAGTCTAAACAGTTTATGCAACTGGCCCCTGGATCCCTTCCAAAGTGGTCTAGATTGTTGCTAGGTGGCTGCTAAGGTGTTGCTAGGGTGATCTGGGTGGCTGCAAAGGTGTTTGGTATCTAATCTTTTAGTGTGGGATTTTTAACATTTTAAACTTTAATACTAGGTGTTAGACGTTTGATCACATCATTAACTTACCAAGCTATAAATAAATGCTCATTAAAGCATTCTAGTTTTGTTGTTTTTGTATTTGTGAAGATCATCATCATTCTTGTTCCTTTGCGTGTGCTGATAAATTGGTATTGAGGATGTGAAAAAACAGATAGGCATCGTTTAGGGAAGGAGTTAAAACACAAAGGACAAAAATAAAACCCTCCTCTGATATTGAGGAAACACATTTACATTTACTTTTACATTTACAGTTAAAGGCTGAATCTCGTGGGGAAAAAAACTAACAATTTAATACATTTAATAATTATGAATATTATTATCATTAATAAATATATTAAATTAATTGTATGTAAATTATATATATATAACTAAATAGACTGTGAAATTTCATAATGGTCCTTTGTTTTACTTGCATAAATTTTACTTATTTTTATTGATCTGTGTAAACTGACCTGGATGTGTTCTTGGTATCATGAGATTCATCCTGTAATACCATTCATCCATTTGATTGAGCTGCTTCATGTTAGCTAACAGAGTTGAAACAACTGTGATCTGACGCTCACGTTTGATTAATTAAATAATGACCTGTCATCGAGTTTTGTGATGGATTTTCATATGTACGTTCATGGCTTTGCCATTCATGGGCTGAAACCATTAACTTGAAATGCACCATAAATCCAAAAGCCACGGGCGTCACGATTATAGAAACCCAGCTAAATATCCTTTTTGTTCCGCCTTTGATGACAGTAATTTTCTTCTCGATCTTTGTTTTTTTATATCGTCGCAGGCCGGCTGAACTTGGTTATAATAACCAGCGTAAATGTCTTTAAATACGCAGACGGGACGCGTGATAAATCTCTGACAGAGGAGCGCTTAACGCTAATTAATAACAAACTACGAGCGAAATGTGCCACAGAGTTGGCAGAAACCTCCTGGCCACGTTTATTGCCATGTTCAACGGCCTTGGGAGTCTTTACATTAGTACCAATAACAGTCTGCGATTGGACTTAAGTGTGCGCACAAGGCATTACTTTAAAATCACGCGGGTGTTGAAAGCCTTCTTCAGTAGTGCGAGCCCAAGTGGTAAAGTCTCTAAGGATCGGCTCCCGAGTCCAAGAGCCGGCCAAGGACAACCGGGCCCCGTCCAGAGGGGGTGGGCGGGGGCTCGGCGTTGGGTTTTTCACGAGGCGATGATGCCCCGTCGCCTGTGGTCTGCAGCCAGTGCGGCAGTACGTAACCAGAGCCAAGGTGGAGCGAGAGGAAGGGAGGAAACTCAGAGCGAAACCATGAAAAATGTCGAGTATGAAAATGTCTCCCTTGGTTTATGGCTGCGCAGACGGGCGTCCAAAAGAAACACATCTTTAAATTTAACTTTAGATGCCTCTTAGACTGTCTTTTTTCTCTCGTTCTTTCTCTTTTCCTCACCCTCTCCCAACTGGCTGGCAAACGCTTTTGGTTTGTGGAAAAGCAAAGCCAAGTTGCCTGGAAACTGCGAGCATGTTAGAAAATCGCTCGATAATGCAGCTCTTTGGAAATGTGGCGACAGCTCCCATGTACCCAGATCGGTTTTCAGGGCCGCGAGCATGCAAAACACTGAAGATTTTAACACTTCAATGCAGGAAACGTGTAAAAGCAATGATTTTTAGCAATTTACAGACAAATGAGAAGGTTAAGGCATAATAACGTGGCAGTTTATTAGTCTGAAATGGAGGCGCTATTTAATTTATTAACCCTGTAAAGCCTTACATATGAAATACTAGGCTGAAAATCACAATTTTTAAACCTTTAGACAAATTTTTTTTTTTTTAAATATAAAAGATTTTGCATATGTGTTTTATATTTTGATCCATCAGGCTTTTATGGCTCATATGGTCTGAGAACATGGAGGAAAAAGCTCATTCAGAAGCCTAAATTTGGTGCAGATGCTGATATTTATATGACCAAAAAGTGATAAAATTCTGATGCTTTTAAAACAGTATAGCAGATCCTTACATGAAATGCTATAAACATCAGCCGTCGCTCCATATCTCCAACAAAATGTCTTTGTAAGATGAGATTGAAATGATGCAAACATATAATGCAATGCAATGCTGATTGAGAGATGAAGAAATAAACGCTCCTCAGAAGATGTGAGATGACGATCAGTGAAAGTAAAGCTTCTGGAAAGATCCTGATGATCAGATTTGAGACGCACTGATTTTTCTAGAAAATGATTGATGGAGAATCAAGTAAAGCTGAGCTGTTCATCTGGAAATATGACTGCAGTTATTCTGACCTTTACTTGATAAAAATAAGTAAAGATCTGAAGTCAAAAAGACGATGAAGCAACAGCTGAAGAAGGACTTTTATACCATTACACTAAAAGATCATTTACTGTATTGTGTGCAATAGGTTTTAAGCAATTTTTAAATCATTTAGAGCCTTAGAAATTAGTTGAGTTGGATAATATTAGCCAAAATTTTAATTTAGTCTTTTTTTATGTGTATTTTAGTAGATCTTCTGATTTAAACCCCAGATTCTCTCAGAAATGTCACATTCCGAAGCTAGAAAGGCCCGCAAATGTCACTTTCTTTGAATGACAACTGAGTAATTATAACTGAGAGTGAAACGTGACTTAACTCGAAAAGCAGAGTTGTGCTAATAGGACGCCGTCCAAAGTCCTGCCACAGTCCATCATGTCTTAAACTGAATAATAAAGATGAAGTTTTTCTTAAGATGAAGGGTTTGCTGCCTCCGTCTGTACGTATAAACACCTCAAACTTTTAAATCCATTATAAAGCCTTAATCTCATGAAGTGTCCTCTGTGCCCTCATTTGTGGTTTTAACACATGAACAACATTCTTGTGCTCTGGATTTATTTAACATTTCATGTGTTTTAAGTAAAGTGAAGTTAAGCATCTAAAACGCTCGTAATTCTAGTCCTTATTTTATTAAAACAACAGCATACCCTTCACAGTACTAGCGAAGGCGTTGATATATGCATTCAGCAGTGTTATTCCACTGCAATGGACTGCGATGGTTATTGAATCATTGCGACGTGATGTTAAATAACAGGCAGCAGTGTTATAGTTTCTGTAGTTGGTAGAAGCTGTTCGTCAGAGGTGTGTCGTTTGTAGAGCAGACCGTTCCTTTACCTCATAAATCAGACAGAGAGCGCAGGACAACGGTCTAATGTTTCGCTGGCACCGACTAAACCAAATAAAACACATTTAGTGTCACCTCGGTGTAACCTGTGGAGAATGTTCTTAGAAGAAAACGGTTGTGTAATGATGCTGAATATATATATATATATAGCTATAATTTAATATAATAGCATTTTATATATATTTTTAGATTTTATACAGTGCATTTGGACATTTTACTACATATACAATTTATACATTTAATATATTAAAATATTAAATATAATTATTATAGGTAATATTCTTTTTATGTTAATTATAATTGGTAATTTATTATTAATTATTATAAATGAACTTAATTATATAAATATTTAATAAATGTTTTATGTATTCATTTTAAATATTTTTTGTGTATATATATTTATTTAATTAATATAATTATAAATATCATTTTTGTATGAATTATTATTGGTAATTATTAATTATTATATACAAATGTATTTGTATAAACATTTGTATTAAATTGTACATACTTTTTTTTACCAAGGGTGCCAATATTTTTGGCCATCACTGTGTGTGTGTGTGTGTGTATATATATATATATATATATATATATATATATATATATATATATATATATATATACACATACACAGTGATGGCCAAAAATATTGGCACCCTTGGTAAATGTGATCAAAGGTGGCTGTGAAAATTAATCTGCATTGTTAATCCTTTTGATCTTTTATTTAAAAAATTAACAAAAATCTATAAGAATAAATAAGAATTTAAAATGGGGGAAATATCATTATGAAATAAATGTTTTTCTCAAATACACGTTGGACACAATTATTGGCACCCCTAGAAATCACTCCAGGGTGATTATGAACATGAAATTATCCAGCCATGACTTCCTGTTTCACAGAAATATAAATAGGAGGGAAAACAAAGCCCGGTAACACTTTAGAATACTGTTCCATCATTAATGAATAACTACACAAGAACACATAAGTAACACAATATTAGCACTTTAGTAACTACTAGTAACTAACAAGAAACTCTGATTAATGAATTAGTAAGTAATAGTGCTTAGTCTAATGTGGTAGTTCACTATTAGTTAATCAGTAACTATTATTTTTTTTATACCTCCCCAAGAACTACTAAGAACTACTGTATACAGGTTCATAATTAATATGAATAATACATAATGCATAATTAATTCTAAAGTAAAGGTCATGGTAACCCACTAGTAATGACTCAAAAATGACCAAATTCTTCAGAAGGAATTACTAATTATTTAGATCAGTATTCTAAAGTGAAGATCATGATAACTCCCTGGTAATGACTGAAATCATTGTAAGCTTTTGAGGTTTTTGTAAGGTTTTGGTTAGTAATTTCTTTTGCTAGATTTGAACACTTCAATCATTACTAGTGGGTTACTGTGATCTTCACTTTAGAATACTGATCCAAGTAATTAGTAGTTCATTTAGAAGAATTTGGTCATTCTTGAGTCATTACTAGTGGTTTACCATGATCTTCATTTTAGAATTAATTATACATTATGCATAATTCACATTAATTATGAACCTGAATACAGTAGTTCTTAGTAGTTCTCCAGGATATATATATATATAAAAAATAGTAGTTATTGATTAGCTAATAGTGAACTACCAGTTTCAACTGAGCGCTAATACTTAGTAAATCATTAATCAGAGTTTCTTGTTAGGTAATGGTAGTTACTACAATGTTAATAGTGCATTAGTCACTTGTTCCTGTGTAGTTATTCATTAACGAAGAAACAGTATTCTAAAGTGTTACGCAAAGCCCAAATTCCCTTAATCATCCATCACAATGAGAAAAACCAAAGAATATATTTCTGATGTGCAGCAAAATATAATTGAGCTTCACAAATTAGTGAAGCGGCTTTAAGAAAAGAGCAGAGCAGTGAAAATCCCCATTTCCACCATCAGGGCAATAATTAAGAATTTCCAATCAACATAAAATGTTAGGAAACTGCCTGGAAGAGGACATGTGTCTATATCGTCCTAATGCACGGTGAGGAGGAGAGTTTGAGCGGCTAAAGACTCTCGGAGGACCACAGCTGGAGAATTGCAGAAAATAGTCTCGGGGTCAGAAAACCTTAAAAAAAAATGTATCAAACAGCACCTACATCAGCACATGTTGTTTGGGAGGGTTTCAAGAAGAATTCTCCTCGCTCATCCAAAAACAAACTCCAGCATATTCAGTTATCAGACACGACTGGAACTTCAGATGGGACTGGCTTCTATGCTCAGATCAAACTAAAAAATGAGCTTTTTAGCAGCAAACACTCAAGATGGGTTTGATGAACACAGGGATAAAAAGTACCCCATGTGTACAATGAAATATACTGCTGTATTTTTGATGTTGTGGGCCTATATTTCTGCTGGAGGTCCTGGACATCTTGTTTAGACGCATAGCATCATGGATTCTATCAAATACCAACAGATAAAAAATCAATAAGTGAATGACTCTGTTAGAAATCTTATAATGGGACATGTTTGAATCTTCCAACCGTACAATAATCCAAACACAAACCTCAAAAACAACACAAAGATGGGTCACTGAGCACAAAACCAAGCTTCTGCTGGCCATTCCAGTCCTCTGACCTGAACCCTGTAGAACATGAGTGACCTGAAGAGAAGAAGCAGCAACATGGAGCTGTGAATCTAAAGGGTCTGGAGTGATTCTGGATGAAGGAATGGTCTCTGATCTCTCGTCAGGTGTCTCTAACCTCATCAGGCATTATAGGAGAAATTTATAGCTGTTAAACTGACAAATGGAGGTTTCAAAAAGTATTGAATAAAAGGGTGCCGTTAATTGTGGCCAATGTGTATTTGAGAAAAACATTTATTTCATAATGATATTTCCCCCCATTTTAAATTCTTATTATCCAATGAAAGGATAGATTTTTGTGAATTTTTTTAAATAAAAGATCAAAAGGATTAACAATTCAGATTAATTTTCACAGCCTTCTTTGATCATATTTACCAAGGGTGCCGATATTTTTGGCCATGACTATATATATATATATATATATGTATATATATATATGTATATGTATGTATGTGTGTGTGTGTGTGTGTGTGAAATTAATATATTAAAAAATATAAAATACAATTATTTTTATATTAATTATTATTGGTAATTAATTATATCTAAATTTATTCTTATAAACATTTGATATATTTTACATATCTCTGAATGCTATGTATACATAAAATAAAAATAGTATATAATATATAAATTAATATATTAGAATTATAGAAATAGAATAGAATTATTATATGTACTATAAAATTTAAATTATTTATTATTGATAAATTATTATATATAAATTTTTTTTTTTTTGGGGAAGTCTTGAGAATTGAACAAATTTATTTTTGGGGAGGTAATGCTTCCTGATTCACTGCTGGAAAATTTTTCAAACTTGATCTATCGATGGACTGACTTGCATTACAGGCCCGAAACATTCTGGAGAGTTAAACTCTGCTAATCACTGTCAGTTTATCAGCGGCTCCATCGGAGACTCGCTCTGGTCCCGCCGAGCTCCGAATCCGTCACATTAATCCTTCGCAAATGTGTTTGGAAGTGAAAACACACAGAGCCCTAATTTATTTGAAGCAGCTCCTTACTCAAAACGTCTCGGCCTGCGAGCTGCTCTGTGTCGAGGTCAGAGGGACGTTCGACTCGCTCTTTAAATAGTGAAGAAACGGCTGACTTTAAATCCTGGGCCAGATGGGATTTCTCCGAGTGATCATAAAAGCTCTGAAGACAGTTCACAAATCAAACGCTGCAGTATTATGTTAAGCTTTTGCACTGTTATTGTTATTGCATGTTTGCGCATACAAACGTAATTCACAACTTTGCGAAGGAGAATTTGAGATTGACACCGTGGCTCAGACAGGCAATTTATGCGTGTATTATGAGGCCGGCTCGCAGATAAACGTTTTCCATGGAAAGTGATTAAACTGCAAGTGTAAATGCAGCGTCTGTATCTGTGACTGATGTACAGGACTGCATTAGGTTTTGGTGTAAAAGAGCGCGTGAAGCAGGTCGTCTGCAGGTAGCGCGGGCAGCGGGAATGTCCTGAAGTGGAATTCAATATGTGGGCTTAAGTGGAAAAACCGGAGATCTCCAGAGGTCATCCTTCTTTCTGGAATGAAGGAAAGTAGAGCTCGTGGTGCTTCAGGTGGTCTTCGGTGAAATCATTCATGTTCAGAGCTCTTAATGTCTGTGTGTGTGTGAGTGTTAGTCAAAATGAACAAAATGGCTTTATTATGGCAGTATGAACTAAGATTTCATATTATTTATGGCCTTTGTTGATGACATATTGTTGGTGTGTCCGAGACCTCTCTCTCTCTCTTTTTTCTTTTCCTGGAAACTTCCTTAACCTCAAACTAAAGTTGTAGGAGTTGTTAATTTTAGGAGTTTGTCACAATTGTTTTCATTTGATCTCTTTAATAATTTTTTATGCTAGCGACTTGTAAGGAATAATATATATATATATATAACACCCTACCTTTAAAAAAAAAAAAAAAAATTGTAGTTTTGTTTTGTTTTTGACAGAAATCTCTTACCAAGGCAAAAATATAGTAAATAGCATAAAATTGTGAAATATTACTACAATTTAAAATAGCTGTTGTCTACTGTAATATATTGTGAAATGTAATTTATTTCTGTGATGCGCAGCTGTATTTTCAGCATCATTACTCCAGTCTTCAGTGTCACATGATCTTCAGAAATCATTCTAATATGCTGATTTGCTGCTCGAGAAACATCTCTGATTATTATCAATGTGGAGACTGTGATACATTTTATTTTTCAGGATTTTTTGAATAAAAAGTTGAAAAGAACAGTATTTATATGCATGTAACATAAATGTCTTTACTGCCACTTTTGAGCAATTGAATGCATCCTTGATGAATAAAGTATTATGTATCTATCTATACGTCACATTTACACACTTGCCATTCAAAGTGATAAAGTTGAGACACACACACACACACACGCACACACACGCTCACACACACACACACGCACACGCACACACACACGCACACACACGCTCACACTACTGGCTTCATTCACTGTGATTTTGCCGTCTTCCTGGGACAGACAAACTGTTGGGATGTTCCAGATTTATGAATGTCTTTTAAATCCTAATTATTCTCACAGACACTAATGCCCTTAACAGGCCTGTTTTGGGTTATAGACTTGAATGCTTCCTTGTGGCGCTCTGACTCAACGCTGTTATGAATCTGCACTTCATGAACGTTCATCTGGATCGTCTCGCAGTAGCCGCTCTTATCGGTTTATGAACTGAACTCATTAAACTACATAAACTGCCTGTTATCACAGCCTCACGTAAACAGCCTGTCTCTTTATCAACAGTTTAATAAACCAGAGAAAACCTCTTTTTTTGCAATACTTGAATGTGCAATAACTCATCTGAAGATGTAAAATATACACTAATAGTAATGTCATGAGGCTGTAATATCTCTGGATGGATTATTGTCCAAATCCTCGAATAGTTTTGCCTTGACATTATACACTCCACCTCATTACATGGCATGTGAAGTGTAGCTTAGACAGCCAGAGTCCATAAATGGAGTAGTTTTTGATGCGCAGATCTCAACCTACATTCATAAAACATACTCATCCGCTCTGTTGCTGATATCTGGAGCCAGCGAATGTATACAAACTATAAATCCAAGCTCTTCGCTCTCTGTTTATTGTTGAACGCTAGATTTCACCCAGCTCACATTTTTCAGGGCGAAAAAGCCTTGGCAGAATTACATTAACCTGACTCTAAAAGGTCTGACAGGCCAAAAGACGCCTATTTCAACATCCATCACGGCCTTATGATGGGAATGTCCTGAAACAGAGAAGAAAAACTATGAAATGAGATGTTGCCCTACTGTATGGAAACCATTAGTTTATTGACAATAACTTGAAAACAATGTGTTATTTCTCCAGTATGAAAAGCCATCTTCCATGAGATACTGTATCTGGATTATAGGCTTTGAATAGTTGAACTATTACGAAACACAAAACTAAAAAAGTAAAAACTAATAATTTGGTAAAATAGAATTATATACAGTATATATAATAAAAATGATATTTATTATTCAATTATTGCATTAAATTACAGAATTAACGCATGCCATTGTGCTTTTATTTTGTACAGTTGTTTACCATACAACTCTATATGACAATTAATCGATAATGATCAGTATGATGATTTGAATTCTAGCTTGGATGGTAATGGCTGGTTTTATCATCAAAACCACTGCTGGAGAGAAACCGTGTGGCAGCTTGCCCCAATCGTTCGCCCATCTTTTTGTTTTCATGTTAAGATTTACGCGTTATTTTGTGTTATTGACTTTCACAATCGTTTGTGTAATCTATTCCTGCAAAATTGCGAAAATGTCATGAACTACCGAATTATGCAACCGAGAAATGCAGGCATCTATTAGTGAGAATTGTGTAGCAAGAGTTCATTGCGATAGACAAACCATGCAGTATGTACAATGCAAATAAGAATCATTATTATATCGTTTTTATTAGCCTATTTCATTTGTTATTCAGGAAAAAGTGGCGAAATTAATTTTGCATGAATTCATAGGTTGGGAAATGTTTGTTTAATCGTTAAATACAGTTTAGTCAACTTCTGAAATGGATCAAAAAAATGGAATCAAAGACAAGAATGCATTTTGGTTTTGTTTCAGGACAACTTTGATAAAAGGTTTTGATCCACTTTAAACGTTGACTAGTTTATATTATAATAAATGCATTTGTTTTGAGTTTTGGCCAAAGTGCATTGATTTCCATAAATACACCAGTTGGAATATTAGTAACAAACGTTTATTTACATTTTCAGTGCAAATACTTACAGACAAAATATAATACAGTCAAGTTTATCAACGTCTTAATTCATGAACATTCAATTCCCAAATCGTCGTATGAAGGTGGAGTGGTTGATTTAAGATGTTGTCCTCTCTCAAGGGTCATGAAGGCCGTGTTCACACGAAGCGATGGCTCAGGTAGGCCCGCTCGTGTGTCCCGTAAGACGCGTTACCGGCGTGTTTCGCCGCAGATCCTCACGGCGGCGTCTGCTGCGCGGCTGTGCTCGGTTCTGTCGTGGAGTTTGTGCTGGATGTGTCGTGAGTGCTGACCGCCAGAGCTCCGGGAATAATCACACTGGCTTTGCTGAGGTCAGAAATGTCCACGTCGCTTTTGTCCTCCGCTCCGTCCTCGAATTCGGACTCGCTCGGTTCGCTTTCGCATTCGGAATCGTCGCGTTCTTTGGGTTCGGTTTCGGTCGCGGATTTATCCGGCTGTTCTTTTTCTTTGTCCTTCTGCGCCTGCGCTTCTTTGGAATGCCGCCATTTCATCCTCCGGTTCTGGAACCAAACTTTGACCTACAACATATAAGGGAGAAAGATAGTTTAGAAAAGCAAGAACATTTTATGCATGTGTATTTTTTTTTAAATTCAAATTTAATTGTGTATTATTATTTATTGCATTGCTTTATTTTGAGATGGCAATGAGAGATAAACGTGCATTGTTAAATTTGGTAATACAGAAATGCATGCACAAACTAAATCGAACAGTTTTTTTCCCCAATTAATTGAAATGTCCAAGTGAAAATACAGGTCTACTTAAAGAAAAGGGAAAAAAAAAAAAAAAAAAAAAAAAAGATTTCCACACTTGACTGGAAAGTTTTGAAACCCCTTATCGCTTTTGCTGTCTGTCGTGTCATTTCCGATATCAAATAAGATAGAAACTCTTGCCCAATGCCCTAAATTAGGATGTTTTGAAACGAAACAACTGCACCCCTCCTGCGTTTGCAATAATTCGTTATAATTGACTTTCATTTCTCTAGAAATGCGGGTGTCGCAATGCTCCAGCTGCTAACGCTCCAGATGGCTCTGTGCAGGCCAAAGCTAATTGTTTTCATTTTTAAACATTCTTTCTTTTCTTTTTTAAATCATGCATTCGTTTGCATTGATAATCATTCGCTCACCTGTGCATCGGTGAGGCCCAGCATCGCGGCCAGCTGTTTTCTGTCCGGTTTCGTGACGTACTTCTGGATTTCAAAGCGTTTCTCGAGGCCTTTCCGCTGGAGGTTGGAGAACACGGCTCTGGACCACGACCTTTTCCTCTTGTAAGTCTGTGGCATTGTGTCTTTGGAAAGCACCGCATACGGCCCTGTTTGAGTCAAACAACACACACGCCATTAGAACACAACAAAACCTCAATGCATTTTGGCCAAAGTGCATGTTATTTAATTGCATGAGCAAAATAGGCTCACCAGCGCACACACGCATGCAAAATAAGGCAGTGCAATAATAATAATGAACGTGTCATCCGTGCAGGTTCTCCTGCTCTTTAGGGCTCGACTGGGATGTCTACACTACCTGGGAAGGTGTCTTGAAACTGATGTTGCCCTGATTGTCTGGCGGCATTGCTTATTGAACCCATCATGGAGGAGGTTTCGCTCATGGTCGGGTCTATGGACGCGAAGTACGGGCTTGCAGACACATGGACTGCTGACTGCCGATTCGGACTAACAATCGATGTGAGATCTGTTACAGAACGACAAACACCAATTAGTTCCAATTAAACTCGTATTGCCTTTTAATAACAGAGGCGATACTTCATCCATATGTACGACTTTACATTACTGGGCCAAAAATAGTGCGCTGTTTATCATGGAAAAACAAAAACAGATCGATTATAAAATAAAATAATAGTATCATGCATCTGTTTGTCAATACACTTTCCAATTGCTATAAACAAAAAACACGCATATTTATACAAAATATGTATGCATATACGTGCGAAAGCATTTGTAGAACGCATAACAGATGCTGATTGGTGTGTTATGTTTATGCTCATTAGTTAATAAGCGCGTGGGGTTGGACGCGTCCAAACAAGCATTACTATTCCGAGTTAATCTAATTGTTTTGTCCTTTTCGTAAGTGCGAAGTGATGTTGACTAGGAAAACCGTATGTGTGCGATGCACAAAAACAGGCTACGTCTTACCTCTCAATGATAGCGATTCTTTTCCCTTCGGCTCGAAGTCTGTGGATAATATCCGATCAATCCCGAACTTGAGGTCTTTACTGGACGGCGGAGGCGCGGATTGCGCGTTGATCGCGGCCCTGGATGTCAAGTGTATTCCGTGCCTGTGATACGCGGACGCGCTTGGAGTGACCGGCGACGGGCGTAACGGGGATCCCGACGAATGAACCTGCCCTCGGGCCCCGATGTGAGCCATAAGCGAAGACGAACCGGGGATGTTCTCCGCATCTCCAACATGCAGAATATCAGCGATGCAGAACGAGGGTTTCTTCATGCTGTCCACCCCAAAACCGCCCGAACAGTACGCGGTCCAAAGGCTAAAGTTCGACGCGTAAAACGGATTGAGTCCCGCCGTGTACATCCTGGCAGGATGAGCCAAAACTTCTTGACAGAGAATCGCACACAACTACATGTAACGCGACGGTCAGGTTTAAGGAGTTGCCCTCTCTTGCGTTTCTCCTCAAGTATGAAACTCCAGACAGGAGTCCAAAAAGCTCTAAGCAGGAGTTCCGTTATTGATTGGCTCTTTGTGAGCCAATGGAAGTTGACAGAACGGTTCAGCACGCCCCAAACACGACGAGCACTTCCATTACGACTCTTAAAAATCACCACGTTTATTAAATGGCGATGGTTCAAATGATACAACATTAAACATTTTCAGTGTCTGTCTTCATTTCCAATGAATCAAATTGTAATTTTATTCTAATGTTAGAAAAAACGTAGTGGAACCCATTCGTTAAGATATTCAACGAGCTGTTAAATATAAGAGAATGGATAAATACACAATTTTTTTTTTTTTTTTTTTTTTGTGGAATTTTAGCGAACTGATATTGTAGGTTTACTTGGATTCATTAGGCTATATAAAGACTGACCAACATTTAATAGTTGTTGTTTTTTAATGGTGGAGAATAATTAGTTCAGATGATCATTTTAGAAGATGATGTAATGTAAATGATGCATTCGTATAAAGAATAATAACGAGGTTTTTGCATGCATTCTAATCGGTTTTCTAATTTTCCAGAAATATGCAAACAACAAACTCCGGTTCAAGTGGCTGCTGTAAGATGCTGTATTCTGACGCCTGTGAGTGTGTTTGCTCGGGGATAAGGAAACAGGAGTTTCTCGATGCAGGTCATCCTGTTTTTGATGAGCTCTGATTCAGGCTAAATGAGCGGATATTCCTGCTAGATTTAGGCCAAAAATAGAAGATGCTTTAGTATTTTAGGATACAGCAGAGGACCCCTATTTCCTCCGGCTCGGAGAGGTGGAACTTTATAATGACTGTTAGCACTTCCTTTTTTCAATATTTGTGCAACTTTATCTCAACTCGCAAGTCGCGCGGTGACGCAAATCCGTCCTTATGCTTATAATAAACAGAGGAAATCTATTCTCCGCTGAAACGAAAACACAATTAACTTCAGAGGCGATACTTCATCCATATGTACGACTTTACATTACTGGGCCAAAAATAGCGCGCTGTTTACCATGGAAAAACAAAAACGGATCGATTATAAAATAAAATAATAGTATCACATGTTTGTCAACACGCTTTCCAATTGCATAGGCTATAAACAAACACAAATATGTGTGCATATATATATACACGTGCGAAAGCATTTCTAGAATGCATTACAGATGCTGATTAGTATGTTATGTTTATGATCATTAATGACAGCAGATGATTTTACCCCATGGTGTTTTTTTTTTTTAGAATATCTCTCTTCCTCTGATGGCGTTCATTAGTCGTGATTCATTACCGGAAAGGTCAATGACCCTGACTGCCTCCTATCACGATGTTTTCGAATGACTCCATTCCGGTTTAAATTTAGAGATGAAATGTAGCGCTTTGCTCTCGATCAAGCAGTCAAAACAATCCAGGGAAGAGGATGCGGAAGACGCGCCGCGGGTGAACGCGCACGTTATTTCATTTTAGTTCAGGGCCGGTGAAATATTCGTGAGCGAGATCATAAAACAGGTCATAAAACTGACCGACCGCTGGCATCTCACTGTAGTCATTTAACTATTACTATAGATTTATTAATATATGGAATTTAACAGAAACAATTAAGCCTAAAACAGTCCATGCATCTCTCTCACAACATGCATCTTTGTCGGTGTTTCAAATAAAATCCATTTTATTTTATACTTAAATCTATATATTATTAATTTATATAAATTTATAAAATGTTATCAGACGTGGCTTAAAATCATATTTTAAAAATTCAAATTTTCTGCTTGCCACAGGCTTCAATTTTCTACATTCTTAACATTATAAAATTAATAGAAATTCAATTATTATATTTCTCGATTTCTTTTCTCTCATAATTCATGTGATATGCGCGCGCTTTGCGTTCCAATATAACCTACTCAGTATTTGTATTATGAAAAGTTAGACATACTTGAAATTATTTCTAATCATTTCAGGAAAATATTATATGAAATAATTTAGAGAACCTATTTAATAATTTATCATATACCCCAAACAGTAATTTGCTTCCTTTAAAAAAAAAATGTTTGGTCCTTTGAAAATTGAAAAAAAAAAAAAAAAATACAATTATAGTTAGTTACAGTGATAAACCTAAATAAAACCTAATCTATTAAAATTTCTGCATTACATATATAAAATGGAATATCGTGCTCGAAATATCTAGGATGAAAGTTTCAGTCCACAGTGGAATTTTCTACGGAAGAAAACAGGTTCAACCCAGAGTTTCCGGATATCTTTATTGTCCATATCCATATCTGCATTCCTATCTTTATCTACGCCTGTATTGTGATAAATATATTCGTGTTGAAAGCACAAAGTCATCTGCTGTAGCAATTAAAGCAGCTTAGAACCTGTTCACAGAAGCAGCAAAACATCAGAACCGTGCGCATTTCTCACTGCTGGAACTCCGCGTATTTTTATGAATGAAGTATTCAAACAACACCGTATACGTGCATGTCTGTTGTGGTCAAATAAAACATTACACTTGCCGTAATGACTTAGTGATTTGAACTGCTCTCTCTTCCTATTTGCAGTGATAACATCATCATGTGTTCCTCTGGGATTGACTTTATTTCTGGACCCCCATCAGGAGCATCTGTCTGTCAGCAGTGACGGGCCCGTCGTGCTGGAAACATTAGAAAATTAAAACATCATAATCGTTAAATGCCGATCATGGGAAAGTCTGGAGACCTTGTGGAATTGGTTTGTTTTCCCAAATTCCCTCTGGTTGATGAAATCGCTGTCCGGAGAGTTCAGTGGCGATCTAGCCAGCTCAGTGCGGTTCATTTCGGGCTCTGACAGCCTCGGGAAACATTTGTTACGGATTATTAATTGCTTTTTTAAACGCACCCTTGACAGAATGAAAATCCTTAATCATTGAAGCAGGGCTTAAAAACATAGACGTTTTAGATCAACTCCAACTAAACTTATCAGCACAAACTCATTTCTGTTCATAAAATTATATTTCGCAATAAATAAATAAATAGCCTAAATAAATAAATAAAGGAAAAGGTGTCGTTCTATGTTGCGAATACAGAAATGAATTGCAAATTAATTGAGTGGCATCATTTCACTAGTCCTGTCATGTAAAGTAATCTAGCTGGTCTCTATGTGTGCAGTGATCTAACCTACACAGAAGCTGCTTAACAGGTGTTTCACGTCATAGCTGTGAGTCGATGTGTGTATTATAACACCGCTGGAACGCTGTATGGACCAATCAAAACGTTCGGTATTTAATTTCATAAAACATAAATAGTACAACCAAGAACCACCTACCCAAGCAGAGTACGAATTAGGCCTATTTAGTGATTTTTAGAGATCAGCAATCTATTGAGTTTCATTTCGCGAATCCGATTTCCATTTGGCACCCCTAATAGCACAATTAACTAAAAAAATAAAATTAAACAAAATTAATACATTTAAATAGGATCTCTATAAAACCTGTAATTAGAAATGTTTTAAAAATGTTTTTAATGTAAATGTACAATATTGTTTATTTTAAAATTAATTTTAAATTTATTATTCATTTTGAAAAAAAAAAAAAAAATCGGAAAGCGCTGAACGTTCTACTGTTGCTATGGTTACCTCACTTATGTTCGCTATATTTACTGCGCTCCAGCGCCATAAATTCGTTTCTTTATTTATGTTTATTCACATATAATAGATATTTTTGCATTTCCACATGTGCTTGTATATAATTAACAATTTTTTTTTTTTTTTTTGGAGAAGAGCACGCTCACAGGTTCTTGTAGAAAAAAAAATCCCATTCCGCTTTAGTGAGGACGTTCTTCTGGACACAAAACAACAATAGATACACATTTTAGATACTACAATTAGCTTACACTATCCCCTTGATTAAAAAATAAAAATAAAATAAAACTTAAACTCTTTATCCACCTTATTTTTAATGTTAGAGCTGCGCGCCGCGGTTTCCGGTTTTATTTGTACAATTTATTTCACCTGTATAAAAACAGTCCGTTCTGCTGCTTGATATTGCAATGCAAACTGGTATTTCTTATCATATTATTTTAATGTATTCATAAACACACTGGTTTGTGGCGCAAACAGTTAATTGCACTTCAAGTTATTTATGATAGCGGCTAATGAATCGGGAGTCTGGACATTAAGAAAATAAATAAATAAATAATTTAAAAAACCATTGCTTCCGTCGTGCAAAAATACGGTGAACAGGCCTAATGTTTTAACGCTTCAGTGAGTGACTCATACCAATAAAGTAAGTAGGCTATATCCACTATATAGATAATAATTTAATTATAGCAAATGAAGCTCTTATTTTACACAATATTTACTAGGGGAAAAAAGCAAAGCAGGAATGCATTATCCAATGAGTAGATTTTTCTGATCGTCGCTGCTAATAATGTCAGAAGGCCCGATATCGGCGCAGTCTCAATGCTTGTGTTTACATGAGCGGCGCAGGTTCAAGTCTTCGGCCTTTCGTGCGTAAAGGAATCCAGACGTGCCCCTAACTCTTCTCGTTCAATATACACAGGGTTAAATCAAAAGCTCCGTGTTAAATAACAGCGAGACTAATGGAAACGCGGAAAGGTCATAACAAACCATTAGGGTGCTGTCTGAGATCCAGCTGAAGCGCCACGACACTCAGCGACAGAAGATCCACCCACAGAGCTCCTGCTGGCTCGATAAGGCCCCTTAATGGTCCGCAGTGATCGATTGTGCACTTGTTTACTGAAAGTCATCGCTCTTGAAGGAAGCCAGATGCTTCTGCAGCTCTGGAACACAAGCCTGCGTTCATGATCCCAAACGCGTGATGAATTAGTACAATAACGCGACGTTTAATGGAAGGAACGCGCGCGACGTATCACTACCTCTCTTAAAGATGAAGTGATAATTTCCAGTTATCCTTCTTCTTTTGAAATATATGAATCATTTTTATCTAATCAATTGCACTCTGTAGTCAAAAGCATTAATATTTCTATACATTACAACATTTTTTTTATATAATCAAAGATGTAATAAAAAATACTTATCAGAAATATGAATGTAAAAACAAACAAACAAACAATAAAACTACCTATTGCAGTAGTCAGATAATAATATAAATATTGTAAAATAAAAAGTCCTTAAATTCTGATTTCATTAAGCAATAAGAATAACATTCAATTTCTTAAGTTCTTAATAAAATACGTTTGACTCTATAATCAGTTGCACTGATATTTCCATACATTACCTAGTTTTATAATATTTTTAAATGTTCTAAAAAAAAAAAAATCATTTTTTTTTCTGAATGCATGAATAATGTAAAAAACATTACCTAATAGTTCTATAAAAACTACACATTCCAGTTCAAATAATACATTTAAATTTGTAAACTCGCTATCATTAAATGATCATGATTTCATTAAAGTTGGCCATTAGAAAAAGTGTAATTGCATTGTTTAACGATTTTATCCCTATAGAAAAAGCATTTTCTTAATTTACATCATCCAAGGTGAATTATTTTTTTCAAAGCAATTATTTAATTATGCATATTCTCATGTTGGCATTGCATTGACTGAGAATTGTGTGCATGTTAATGTTTTCATGTCAAAGCCTAACCTGATGCTGCTCTCTAGTGGTGAAGTCACTGATTACAGCCTCACAACCTGATGGTCTGAAACACTAATTACTCCAGACAAATTCATCAGGTTAAAAAACACACTTTTGTTTGAACACCATTCTCAGACATCATCTGCCTGCTGTGTTACTTTAATTGGCCTTGTCTATTCTAATAGATTTGAAACTGTCCAGATTTGAGCCGTCTCATTTCCCAGTGCAGTCGTGTGTCTGGGGAGTCACTCAGTGTAGAATCCAAACACATTTGGCAGCAATAGCCCATATTTCATCACTGTTTACTGCATATCCATTCCTGCAATCCCCAATGCGATAAGAGTCAGCTGTTAGAATACTTCCTTATAAATGTCATCCTGAGAGCTTCTGGTTCAAGACTTGAATGTCATTGACTCCCAAACACACTTTTCTTTAAACATCATTATTAGGATTACACAAAATGAACCTGATTTCATCCCAAAAATCCAGCAGCTGGAGTATTTGTGAGGAATATACAGGGTGTGTTTTACATTTCTGTCTAACAAAAGAGTTTATTCGAGATTCTAGGTATTTAAATTGCTGCCTATTTATTAGAAAGCTCAAACTACCTTCTCACTAGAGTTCACTATTATCGACATAAACGAGCACGATATCAGAATGATACTTTTACATGTGCATTTAAATGAAAAACTTGATTTATTTGTCATGATAAAGAGGCCTGCACAGGATATGCAGTTTTAAATCATCAAGGCAGAGTGCAGCTGGAATGCTGGGAAACAAATCGCTTCAGACAACAACTAATAAACATAAAATACACACGCAAAAAAACAGACGTAATAAACCCACAATCGTTTTCTGTGCAAAAATACATTCTTAAAGGAATAGTTCACTTAAAAAATGAACATTTGCTGAAAATGTCCAAACAGCTGATAAAAACATCACAAAAATACACACCACTCCAGTCCATCAGTTAACATCTGGAGAAGACAAAAGCTGAACAAATCCATCAAGACATATTTAACTTTCGACTAAAAGTCCATAATCCATAATAACTCTTCCTCCAGTGAAAAAGTCCATCCTGTTGTCTCTCACATCAAAATTCACCCACAATTCGATGTTTTGGTCTGTTTCAGCTTGTAAATGGTGTTATGATCTCTGAAGATTTCTCTCCTGATTCAGACCAGACCACTTTTTTTTTTACTGGAGGAAGCGTTTTTATGGACCTACAGTCATGGCCAAAAATATCGGCACCCTTGGTAAATATGATCAAAGGCGGCTGTGAAAATGAATCTGCATTGTTAATCCTTTTGATCTTTTATTTAAAAAATTCACAAAAATCTAACCTTTCATTGGATAACAAGAATTTAAAATGGAGGGAAATATCATTATGAAATAAATGTTTTTCCTAAAATACACGTTGGACACAATTATTGGTACCCCTAGAAATTCTTATGAGTAAAATATCTCTGAAGTATATTTCCATTCATATTCACAATTTTGAGCACTCCAGGGTGATTATGAACATGAAATTATCCAGCCATGGCTTCCTGTTTCACAGAAATATAAATAGGAGGGAAAACAAAGCCCAAATTCCCTTAATCATCCATCACAATGAGAAAAACCAAATAATATATTTCTGATTTGTAGCAAAAAATAATTGAGCTTCACAAATTAGTGAAGTGGCTTTAAGAAAAGAGCTAGAGCAGTGAAAATTCCCATTTCCACCATCAGGGCAATAATTAAGGATTTCCAATCAACATAAAATGTTAGGAAACTGTCTGGAAGAGGACGTGCGCATAGGCGTGCATAGGGGACGGGGGGGACAGAACCCCCCTATCTGAGGGTTGTCCCCCCTAAAAATATCATTACAAGCAACACTGTGTAATGAAAATAATATAATGGACATATACTTAAAGGGGTCATATAATGGTACATGCACTTTTACAAGTTGATTGTACTGAAATGTGTGTTAGCAGTGCCTGTACACAACCATCATAAAATGATAAAAATCCATCCAGTGTTTTTTTTTTAATCTCCTTATTTGTTTTACCCTGTCTCAAATCAAGCCGTTCGACCGTGTGACGCCACACGGTCGGACGCCCCTCCCACGATGGTTGATTGACAGCAGTGTTTCAACACAGACCCGCCCTTGCTTGTGAGCGAGCTGTCAATCATAGTCCGCGCGTCATTGTTGATATACGCTGGAGCTGTCTATGAGCAGAATGGCGTCTAAGCGACACAGCAGTCATTTTGATGTTCCTAAGTCCGAACCGCTGAAGACACAGTGGCTGAGTTTTGCTTTTGAAGGGAATATTCCCCACGAGCAACGTCAATGTTTTCATGTTTGCGCGAATCATTTTTCACCAGACTGCTTTATAAATGAAGGTCAGTATAAAGCTGGTTTTGCTAAGAAGCTGCTCCTGAAAAAAGAATCGGTACCAACTATTCGTGTTCCTGCTGAACCTCCAGAAGAAGTGAGTGTAACGTTTAATTAACCTTTATATTAATCTTTATATTAATCTTTGCAAATCGCTAGCACGCTTCACGATGTATGTGGCTAATGTTTACATTCAGGGTACATGCATGTTTTCTATTTACGACGTTCTCAATATAATTAATAATCCCACGTTTATAATGAACAAAACGTTATGGTTATGGTGTTATTACAAACTGTGTACGCGGGTATTAAAGTTAACATGATAACACTACACTAAGCTTACTTTTGTAGATGGTTTATAACGGTGTCTGTTAAGAAGTAATGTAAAAAATTTAAATAAATAAAAAACAGTTATAACTGCATGAAAATTAATGGTAACACAATACCTGCAAAATACTGTTTACATCCTGCAAATGCATATGATCCAAGACTATAAATACTCTAATTGATGTTTTTCAATATTATGCCAGAATAAGTTATGTTATCTGATCACATATTTACTGCCATTCTTCAAAATATACCCTCAACTGTTGTCAAGGCAACACTCCACGTGTGTTGTGTCAGAACAGAGGGGCGGGGCGAGCAAAGCTCACTAGCATTTAAAAACACATGCACTAAAACGGTGTGCTGAAAACAGAGCTGTTTTTGAGCAGGTAAAATGAGTGTTTTCTTACAATACTAATGAGAATTTTTAATTAAAGTATATAACAAACTTTCAATTTAGACCCTAAAGAATCATATTAGCTTGTACAAAAATGGCATTATATGACCCCTTTAAAATAACTCTGTGAGTAGTAAAACTAAATAAACGCAAAAAAAGGTTTTAAGTTCAGAAATGTTTTGATTCCCCCCTCCTTTGCCTCACAGTGGTTTGTTCCCTGGCCTGCTTTCCTCTTTTACCGATACACACACATGAGTCCGGTCACTCTATCTGAACTCTACTGAGACAGCAAGTTCATCAGTAACAGTTAGTTATGTGTAAGTAACTTAGGCTGTCAAGGCTATTTTATTCTCTAAACATAAGGTGAAATGATTCTTTCTCTGCAATACAGATGATGCTGGATCATTAATAAATTAGTCATGACAAAAAAATTATGATATCCGATGTTTTTTCTAAGAGCGATTAAAAGGTTAACAAGCTTAATACCGTAGCTTGTCACCCGCTACAACTAACACGGCAATAAGCCTGTGTGTGAACTGATATTTGGCTAATATTGTAGACCTACCGATGTGTTGGGTTTTGCTCAGTATGATGTTAAGTGGCAGATCAGTGGCCTTAATGCGGTTTAATATCTAAAGAGACGTACTTGGTTTCAGATGAAACCTAAAATACTATGGAGGACGCAAAATAATAATTATAATTATACCCATATATGAACCATATGAACCGAACTCATATTTAAACAGAGTCCATGCTATGTGCATGCTGTGTACACATATCTATCCTTACAAGTACAATTTTGGCTGTATTATTTGTGTCCCCTTCAGAAATTGCTCTTGAGAAATTTTATGTTTATTGTCCCCCCCTACTGTTAGATGAAATTTACGCCCCTAGACTTGTGTCTATACCGTCCTAATGCACGGTGAGGAGGAGAGTTTGAGTGGCTAAAGACTCTCCGAGGACCACAGCTGGAGAATTGCAGAAAATAGTTGAGTCTCGGGGTCAGAAAACCTTAAAAAAAATGGTCAAACAGCACCTACATCAGCACATGTTGTTTGGGAGGGTTTCAAGAAGAATTCTCCTCGCTCATCCAAAAACAAACTCCAGCATATTCAGTTATCAGACACGACTGGAGCTTCAGATGGGACTGGCTTCTGTGGTCAGATGAAACTAAAAAATGAGCTTTTTAGCAGCAAACACTCAAGATGGGTTTGGTGAACACAGAGATAAAAGGTACCCCATGTGTACAATGAAATATACTGCTGTATTTTTGATGATGTGGGCCTATATTTCTGCTGGAGGTCCTGGACGTCTTGTTTAGACGCATGGCATCATGGATTCTATCAAATACCAACAGATAAAAAATCAATAAGTGACTGACTCTGTTAGAAATCTTATAATGGGCCATGTTTGAATCTTCCAACCGTACAATAATCCAAACACCGAGCACACCGGGTCACTGAGCACAAAACCAAGCTTCTGCTGGTCATTCCAGTCCTCTGACCTGAACCCTGTAGAACATGAGTGACCTGAAGAGAAGAAGCACCAACATGGAGCTGTGAATCTAAAGGGTCTGGAGTGATTCTGGATGAAGGAATGGTCTCTGATCTCTCGTCAGGTGTCTCTAACCTCATCAGGCATTATAGGAGAACATTTAGAGCTGTTAAACTGACAAATGGAGGGTTCAAAAAGTACTGAATAAAAGGCTGCCGTTAATTGTGGCCAACGTGTATCAGAGAAAAACATTTATTACATAATGATATTTCCCTCAATTTTAAATTCTTATTATCCAATGAAAGGTTAGATTTTTGTGAATTTTTAAAATAAAAGATCAAAAGGATTAACAATGCAGATTCATTTTCACAGCCTCCTTTGATCATATTTACCAAGGGTGCCGATATTTTTGGCCATGACTGTATATTTTAGCTGGAAGCAATGGTCTGAAGTTAATAACGTCTCACAAACACAGCTTTTGTCTTCTCCAGATGTTAACTGATGGACTGGAGTGGTGTGGATTATTGTGATGTTTTTATCAGCTGTTTGGACTCTCATTCTGACGGCACCCATTCACTGCAAAGCATCCATTGCTGAGACACTGATGCAATGCTACATTTCTCTAAATCTAAAGAAGAAACAAACTCATCTGCATTTTGGATGGACTGAGGGGAGCACATTTTCAGCAAATTTTCATTCTTGGGTGACTAATTCCTATAGTGACCATACAGGCCATTTTTATGGACATGTCCTTGCCATAATTTCTATATTGCCTAAAACGTCCAAAGTAGTTTGACCAATAACATGCAGGCATTGTACATAATCCAATTCATGGAGCGTGAGAAAGTGATATCTACAGACAATGATCAAAGCGATTCAAATACATGTTTGTTTGATCGTTCAACTTGAAGTGGCGCTGTGCAAACGATCATTGTATGACACCAAAGTACCACGAGAGTGATTCGAAAGCATAAGGAGCCGTCTGCTCTGCTCTCTATGAACTCTTATGAATGTCATACAACGATCGATCTGCACAGTGCAAACAGCCGGGATATTTTAGGCAATATAGAAATGGCACATATGGCCACCCTATTAATTCCTTCAATGCCTTCTGGAGCTGCTGTAAGACACTATTTTCTGAAAGCATTGGACTATGACAGTATAGCACTTCATGGTAGGTCTTCTGAATAACTTTACATGATAAAATGCATGTAGAATCGTGCCAGCATGTTCATCTAAACCAGCTAATTTTCGTTCAGCTCCTAAAACATAATTGTATCTGATAATTGTGCTCTAGTCAGTAAAACAGTGCTTTTCTTCTTTTTCTTTTCTTTTCCTCGTGTGCTTTCAGAACATGGATTCGCTCTCTCTGAAGTTACCGAAGGAAAGGCTGAAGGTGCTTCCGAGTCTCTTGGTGACGCCGCCGCTCCTCCAGCTCCAGTTCCACAGAGACGAGGATCCGCGCTCGTATTCCCGACCCGCTCTCCTCTGGCTGCCCGACTGACACTCCTTCTCACCGGCAGGTGAGAGATTCGTCTTCCTCTCAACCTAGGAAAACATACTGCTTTACATCATATCAATTTAATCTAGCTTCAAAGCTATTTCAAAAACTGATTTTCATTACAAGCATCAGAATTTCTTCAGCATCTGCACCAAACTGCATATTTTGACCAGTATGAGTCTCTGAATAAAATTAAACTGTTTTTTCCTCTGTATTCTCACTATGTCAGAATATATGAGCCATAAAATCCCGATGTATTTTGATAAAACTGATTTTTCAGGTATTATTACATATGAAAGGCTCTATTATTTCTAGGGCTGGGTTTTGACACAAATTTCATGATTCGATTTTGACTCACAAGCTTTCGATTTGATTCGATTCAATTCAGTATTGATTATTTTGGATATATATGTGACCCTGGAGCACAAAACCAGTCTCAAGTATATTTGTAGCAATAGCCAACAATACATTGTATGGGTCAAAATGATCCATTTTTCAAATAAAGATCATGTTCCATGAAGATATTTTGTAAATTTCTTACTGTAAATATATCAAAACTTAATTTTTGATTAGTAATATGCATTGCTAAGAACTTCATTTGGACAACTTTAAAGGTGATTTTCTCAATATTTTGATTTTTTTGCACCCTCAGATTCCAGATTTTCAAATATTGTCCGATCCTAACAAACCATACATCAATGGACTGAATTATTTATTCAGCTTTCAGATGATGTATAAATCTCAATTTAAAAAAATTGGCACTTAAGACTGGTTTTGTCGTCCAGAGTCACATATCAGGTACAGTACATGACGAATTTTCTCAAGCAAAAAAAATATACATGAGAACCAGTTACATTACTATACTATTGAAGGTTAAAATTAACTGATTTATAAACACACTTAAATTATACTTAATGAAGTTTTTATAATAATAAAGTTACAATTACATAATAATATTTCTACCCCAATCCATTTTTTGAAATCTAAACATTTAAATGGTGGCATAAAAACTTGATGGATTCATTTAAACATTAATTAAACACTGAAGAACAGTAAAAAATTATAATGTATATGTTAAATGTTGCCCATATTTAGCAAATTGCTCCTCTCCACTGAAATTTGAGGTAAATGTGACATTAAGACGTATAAAGCTGTTATATTAACATCTTTGCACTGATTGAGTGATTACATGAGACAGGATACCGATACCTTCTGTCTTTTAACATACCTTCAGATGTTTATTTATGTGTATGCTGAAACTGTTATTAAAGCGGAGGAGATGATCAGTTCACGCACATTTTGTGCTGCCGCTTCTCTTGAACTGAGGCGCTACAGCGATCTATATAAATATTAATATAATAATGAGATATTATTACATATGATTTGATAGAAAAACATTGGGAGTGATTGAGCAAGTACGGTATAAATAAATGCATATTATAAGACAATGAAAGTGTTTTTTGACCTTGCATGCATGTCAACCTGTTCTTGGGGACTCCCAAAACCAAAATATGAACCTTTCATAACCCATGATAGGGTCACTTTAACTGAAAACAGGCTAGACTAATCGATTCTTGGGATTTAAGTATCAATATCGTTTCGTAAAAATGAGAATCGAATACAATCGAACACTTTTTACCCAGCCCTAATTATTTCACATGTGCACAGGCTGTACCTCGTGTGACTGTAGAGTGATGACGTCCAGCTCTAGTCCTCTCTCTGTGCAGCTCTTCAGCGCGTGAATGACCTCAGCGTGTTCGGCCCACCTGCAGTCTGCGCCGTTCACAGCCACGATATAATCGCCCTCACGGAGTCCCGCCTCCTAAAACACGCTCATAATGCATAACGTAATAATAACAAGCATTTTAAATGTTACTGTCACTAATGACATCTCTTACCGCAGCACATCCCCCTGGCAACACCCCGGCAACCAGAACCGGCGAATCACCTCGAAGCGTGAGCCCGAGCCCTGCCTCTCCTCGAACCAAACACGCGTGTCTCCGCACCCAGCGGTTTCGAGCGGCGAACACAGACAGCGGCCCCTTCACACACACGACAGAGGTGAACACTGTGATGTGCTGGAAATGTTCCAGACGTGTTTAGTGTTTGTGTGAGTGTGAGAGTTACCAGTCGGTGGAAGATATCAGTCACTCTGACGCCGCAGAAATCAGGAGTTTTAATGTCAGGCTTCTGCTGTGTGTGAGCTGGAGGCGGGTCAAAGGTCAAAGGTCAGGGGTCATGTCAAGACAAAAAAGGCTAGGTTTACGTCATTACGTTACATACATTACGTCTGCTGTGCATATGCAAATCATGTGTAGGAATCACAGGGTTATTATAGTTTACTGTAACTAAAACTATTAAAAAATAAACATTTTTTGTTACTTGTAATAAACATTAGCTGAAATAAAATAAAGATGTATATAAAAACAAACTTATTTTATTTCAGCTAGTTTTATATATATATATATATATAAACTACATTTTATATATATATAAAATGTATAATGTACGACATTTTTTAAAAAACAAAACCTAATTTAAATGACAAAAACACAGAAAATGCAAAATAATGTGGAATTGAACATGCACATATGTTAGCAATGTCATGTGACAACGTACTGCTGTTTGAAATGTTATTTCATGCATGCTGTTTTACCACAATATTTGTTAAAAACAAATATCTGCGTTTAGTATGTACTCCGCAGTGCAATATTTAATTACAAATACAGCCAAAAATGGCACTGTAATCACTTCTAGTTCAATTATCACACTAGAACTGGAAGGTAAAGTTAAGCATACTGCATTGTGGACAAAAGTATGCATACTGCATAACGTAGAGTAGTGCTATTTTAGCATCACTGGGATACTAGTATTATTTTTATTAAAGGGTCATGAAACGCTTTAATAAAAACAGTGGAGTGGAGGGGAGACAGACAACACTGACAAATTCACTTCCAGACAGTTTCATTTCACTCCCATCAAGTTAAAAACAGAAATAAATGCATTTGCATTCTGCATTAAAAAGATATGAATGCGCTGCTGCACCTCTAATAACTTTAAATACTTATTTTGCGGCATTTACATAATGGGTTGCATCAATGAGCTGTAAAAACTGCTTAAACAAACACTCTCCTTTGATCCATGAACGTTTCTTCTCTCAGTTAATGTACGCACTCTCACAGTCTGAAGAGTCTGTCACACATGCTGAAGCATCTTCTCATTGGATAAGAATACGCAGTCTCATGAATAATTATGAGACACTGACGCATCATCGAAGTACAATAGTCCTTTGCCAAGTCACAAACTGTGACGTCAACACAAAGTAGATTTTAAAGGGGTCATCGGATGCCCATTTTCCACAAGTTGATATGATTCTTTAGGGTCTTAATGAAAAGTCTATAACATACTTTGGTTAAAATTTCTCAATGCTAGAGTAAAAAACACCTTTTTTACCCTGTCAAAATCAGCTCTGTTTTTAGCAAGCCATTCTAGTCCATGTTGCTTTAAATGCTAATGAGCTCTGCTGACCCCGCCCCCTCTCTTCCATGGGGTGACCATATTGAAAAAAAATATCATCTCGATATTTTTTTTTATTTTTTTTGATAACGATAATTAGACAATATTTTGCCGAGTGTGTTATTGTGCTGATATCTGACTACGGTGGACAGCTGCAGTTTTCGATATTCTTCATGTTCTGTGTGGTCAGTTCACATAATTGAAAGAAATTTATCTTTTCATATAAGTTTAAATTGAATTTTACCTTTTATGGGCAATTTAAAAAAAAAATTCCCTAAAAGTGTGCATCTTTTGAATCAAACTTGTACATTTAATCAGTCAATTAGAATAATAAGACATTTAGGCTGTTACCAAACAAATGAAACCAGTATCAACTAAATTCATCTTTGCAGAAGTTGCATCTGAAGTGGCATTTAGATGCATTTACACACTGTTTAATGCAGCGCACAGGGACATGGAGTGCTTTAATCTTAATTTAAATGCATAATATTTTGATATTTTAAACAGAAAACATTAAATACTGATATTTGAAATTATTTTAAAATGAAAAGATACTTTGAATGTGAAATTAAAACCTCCAGCAGGTGGCAGCAAGTCACTGTTTACAAGTGAGTCATTGCGACTGAACTGAATCATTTAAACGGTTGATTCATTCAGGGACGAAACACCGTCATGTTGCTCAGAGACGTGAAATAAAATAGAATTTTGTTGGTGAAATAGAGCAAAAACAGGCAATATGGTGTCTAAAATTTAAGTCTCTTAATATTAACTTATTGTTTATTGAACTGTTGTATAAAATCAATATCACATTTGTAATCATGCTTATTTTTGAAGAAAAAAACGGCACTCTTCATGTGATTTTAACTATATGAAATGATATATATATATATACATATTTTCTGCCCCCATATCTTGAATTTTGTGATCATTCTTAATGTATTTTCTTCCCCTGCACTGGAGCCGATACGATGGCAGACAGCTCTCAGCTCACTCAGGGCGGGTCTAAGGTAAGATGGTCTTGTCAATCAACTATCGTGGGAGGGGCCTGTACAGAACTACGTCATTCTGACAGGACTCTCAGAACGGCTTGATTTGAGAAAGGAGATTTTAAAATAAGGTTTAAAAAAAAAAAAAACACTGGGTGATTTTTATCATTATAGGATGGCTGTGTACACACACTTCCAACACACTTCAAACAACTTGTAAAGTGAATTTCGCATCCGATGACCCCTTTAAACCCAGAAGACGAAAAGAGCACAAAAAAGCCAAAAATTAACCAGTTTTCTCAAACAATTCAAATTAAGGGATGCTAACACTGTCTTCTAAGATGTGCAACACAAACAACTGCTAAAATCTCAGGTTTTTGACCCTTTAAAAGTTTTTGTTATATTTCCATTTTAATTTGTGTTATATTGATATGTATATTTTATAAATTATTATTTTTTGCTTCATTTTTAGTTATTTTAGTATACCAAAGTGTGAAATGTTTACTTGGTAACTGGGTGACATAAGTTTTTTTTAAAAATATATTTAATTTTATTCCAGTTAATGTTTATTTTATTTTCAGTAACACTTTTTTTGTGGTTTTAGCTTTAGATCATGATAATAAACCTGATGTGAGGTTAGTATGAGTAGTACAGTAGTGCGCAAACAGCAGAGCAAATGACTTTTTAACATAGATTTTACAGTAACTGTTCATAAACACGATTAGCATATTAAACACTCACACTGGATCTCCGGAGCCTCTGCGACCTCACAGAAATCATCTTCCTGATCAATATCAGAGTATTTCTCCAGCGAGCGTGCATGAGCGTGTGACAGAACTTCCTGCAGGATGTCCATCTTTCGAAGCATTTTACTCACGCTGTGAAGACGCAGGGCTTCCTCGTGACGTATGATGGCTTTACGCAGATGAGCTTTACCTTCAAAATGAAATAAAATTAGTATATTTTCACCTGCACGGAAACTGCACATCTCTGTTCAGAAAAAGCATCCCACGACACAAACCGAGTCTCCGTTTGTCCTCTGGATCGTGAAGATTGAGTTTTTCCGGCCGTCTGGTGTGAACCTGTATGAGAGCTTTAATCTCTCGACCTTCATCATCATCTTCATCAGACATACCTGTTAGTTGTTAAAAACAATATCAGTCAGTATGCAATTTTAATGAAAATGATCATTATATAAAAGATTGTTTCTTTAGAATGTTGAGCACAATGCAAACATGAACAGTTATTAAGAAAGTAGATCGGGTCAGTTTTCATGATAAAACAACAACAACAACAACAACAACAAAAATTAATAATTTTTTCCTGGAAGTCTCTTCTGCTCACCAAGGCTGCATTTATTTGATCAAAAATACAGTAAAATATTATTACAATTTAAATAGCTGCTGTCTATGTGAATATCTGCTAAACTGTAATTTATTTCTGTGATGCACAGCTGTATTTTCAGCATCATTACTCCAGTCTTCAGTGTCACATGATCTTCAGAAATCATAATAATATGCTGATTTGCTGCTCATGAAACACTTCTGATTATTTTCAATGTTGAAAACTGCTGAATGCTGCCCAGTATTTTTATTGAAACTGTGATACATTTAATTGAATGCTGTTCTTTGGAAAGTTCAAAAGAGCTGCATTTATTAGAAACAAATCATTTGTAACATTATAAATATATTTACTGTCACTTTTAATCAATTTAATGCGTCTTTGCTGAATGAATGTATTTTTTTTTACTTACTCCAAACTTTTGAATGCTACTGTAACATAGTTTTCAACATTGATTTTTTTTTTTTTTTTTTTTTTTACTGTACTTTTAATAAAATAAATGCAGATTTGGTGAGCAGAGGAGCCTTATTTCAAAAACATTAAAAATCCTAATCTTTCTAAACTTTTGCCCGGTGATGTACGCAAGATGTCATCTGTCAGTAAACACACAGAGATGTTCAGTAGTTCACCTGAACAGTCACACAGCGCCACAGCGGTGTAGTAATGAGCCAGCGCTCTGAAATGATGCGTTTTGACCTGAACCATAGAGATCCAGGAGAAGGGAACGTAGTCCTTCAGTAACGGCACTGACATCGCCTGAAGAACCAGAGAATACACGTCTGATACCTACAAACACACACACAGTTATTAACAAATAAAACCCCATAACATGTGTTCATTTGTGTGTGTGTGTGTGTGTGTGTGTTTACCCTCGCTGCCTCCTGGGCGGCTTGCAGAAGCACATTCAGGTTATTGTCCTGCATGTTGAGTATGACCTTCTCACACACACACTCCTGAACCTGCACATAATAAACCCAGAAATATGTGACTTGTTACATGACCACTTCTCAAATATATTAGATCATAATCTGAAATGTATATTTAATGTATATGAGCCTCTTTCTTTCATTACCTGAGCTACCATGAGACGGACCAGCATGCTAAGCGCAGGGCTGCTCATATCCAGACTGGGCGCATGAGAGAAATTCTCCTGCAGGTAGAGAAACGCACCTGCACACACACACACACACACACACACACACACACACACACACACACACACACACACACACACACACACACACGTCACACTTACAAGGTGATTTATATAAGCAAAGGGCTTCAGATCTTCAGGTCAGCAGCTGTGATGCAGTTTACATTGGGATCATGAATGCTTAAAATTAAACACAGATTATTCAGATGTCTGCATTAGTTTATATCATATAGAAGACGAGGCACAGGGGTCATTCTCAGGAAATGGTGTTATTTGTGTGCTGACCTTGTGACCTACTACTGATGTAATAAACAGTAACTAACATTATTTGGTAGATTCAACTATTTTGTTGTTTTCAGCCAATCTGAATGTCCTATTTTATCTGTGTTACATTTTATAATGGGAAAAATGTACATTTGCTTTTACATTGAAATAATAATGTTTTATAATATTTTTTAAAAAATTATTAAAAATGTTAAAATATTTTCAGAAATTAAATTAAAAAGTTACAAAATTAATATTTTTAATAAAAATGAAGGACTGACCAAAAAAGTAAAGACATTTATAATGTTTCGGTTTCAAATAATTGCTGTTCTTTTGTACTTTCTATTCATCAAAGTAACCTGAAAAGCAAAATGTATCACGGTTTACACAAAAATATTCAGCAGCACGACTGTTTTCAACACTGATAATAATCAAAAATGTTTCTTGAGCAGCAAATCAGCATATTAGAATGATTTCTGAATATCGTGTGACACTGAAGACTGGAGTAATGATTTGATCACGAGAATAAATTACATTTTAGCAACAGCTGTTTTAAATTGTAATATTTCATAATTTTTACTGTATTTTTGATCAAATAAATGCAGTCTTGGTGAACAGAAGAGACTTCTTTCAAAAACATAACCCAAACTTTTGAATGGTAGAGTATACTGTAAAGTGAAGCGGTATTGTTTAATTAAAAACAATAAGAATTAAGAAGCTATAATGCACATAAATGAGGTGTGGTGTGATAATATTTGTAGTTAAGGGTCATAATTCAAACTTTTTGTTGAGCTGAAACATGTTTGAAAGAGCGTCAAATGTTGTTATTAATATAAATAGAGTGATACTATCAGAATTTGCTGACATTTGATAAGCATATGAATATAGCTGTAACATACTATGATGACCCAGAAAAACCCAGTCAGATAGAGATGATTCAGTACCTGCTGCTCCCTGGAAAGCATCGATAGCGTTCTGAATGCCAGTCAGCGTCGAGCGATCTTGTCTGGCTCCGATTTGAGTATAAAGTGCTCCGATGTTGAACAAAACGCTCCCTTTCTCGAACGCCAGCGCTCTCTGGACTGAAGGCACGCCGGTCAGTGAGTCATACCTGCGACGAGACACGCGATCAGAAGCTCTGTCGCTGATCATTCATGTGTTTGTGTACAACAGTGTGTCTCACCAGTGAAAATGAATTCCCAGACTTCTGTGCGGTGCAAAGAAGCGCTGATCCAGGAAATAGAGCTGGTTATAATATTCCATCAGCAGCTCCTGTCCCGCCTCATTCCTGCTGGGAGTTCGCATGGCCTACAGAGAGAGGTGAGGACTGAAGAAATCATTTTCAGCTCAAAAATAACGATTTGACCAAAATCTCTGCATCTTGACCAAAAAGTCTGCTGATTTGCAAAAAAGGCCTAATATTATCTAATTTGAGTTCAAAAATATAAATACAACTTTTCCATTTTTCCACAAAATAAGAAAAAAGATTCTTCAAATGATATATAGGCTACATGTATCACTTTTAAAGGAACACTCCACTTTTTTTGGAAATAAAAAAAACGCGATGCTACTGGTCTAATCGGATTCAATGATCTATGCAAAGCTATGCTAAAAGTGCTATCGCCAGACCCGGAGATCGGCTGAATGGATTCAAAAACGGTAAAACTCAACTTATTAACTCTGGGGGAGTTGGAGAATGAGCCTATTTCCAAAAAAAGTGGAGTGTTCCTTTAATGCACTTATCAAAATAACAAAAACAGTCAAAGGTCAAAAGTTTTAAAGACAAAAAAATATAATTTAACTTGAAATCTGCAAAGGAATGGAATTCGTGAATAATGTCTTCAGAATCATTCATGCATATAAAAATAGGCTGAGAATTAAACGAATAGCTAGTTGTAATCTGGCTGGAGACCTCTTCACCTTACACATGGATGTCAAAAGCAAAAATGCTATGAAATGCATAATATTTTTTGAGAAAGTGAGCAAAACAGCAACCATTTTTGGAATCAGCACCCAAAATTAGTAAGAAACAAGTATTGGACTTCATTCAGCAAATACAATGTAGGGCAGTGTAATCACTTATTTGTTATTTTAGAACAAGATGAAATTAAAATTTACTGTAGTTATCTTCTTAAAGGGGTCATATGATGCAATTTCAAGTTGTCCTTTCTCTTTGGAGTGTTACAAGATGTTTGCGCATAGATAAGATCCCTGAAGTTGCAAAGACTAAAGTCTCAAAACCAAAGAGATATTCTTTATAAAAGTTAAGACTCGACCACACCCCCCTAAAACGGCTCATGTCCTGGAGACGCTGTGTTTTGTTGTGAAAGCGAAACTACTTTGTTTGGGCGTCCAAAAGAGGACACAACTAGAAATCAGTGGTTAAGTTGTATTTACAACACTGTTCCAGAACAGCTCAACCCAAATATTGGAGTGTGTGCAGCGCATTTTACGGAGGACTGTTTCCTGAACCTGAGAGTAGCTGCCAGCTGCACAAAGACTGTTTCTATAAAGTGGTGCAATTTCAACGTTGCAAGAACAGTCTGGCGCTTCTGACTCACAGCCTGTAAGTATGTTTCTGCCACTGACTATTCAAATGCGAGTTTTGAGCAGTGTAGAGTAGTGCTTGTTGTTTGTCGTTTCTCCGATCATAAATGCAGACATGGTAATGTTTACGCGGCGCGATGCAACACAACGTGTAAAAAGACAGAATAAGTCATTATAATCAGTAATTATGTCCCCGCTGGATGCAACAAATGCCTCGTTTATAATGGGTTTTATTGTTTTTGTGTCGACACGGCATCACATTACGGTAAGGGGCGTAACATTTCCATCTCACGCTTGAAGTATTCGGCCAATCACAACTCACCGGATATCTGGCCAATCAGAGCACGCCTCGCTTCTCAGAACGATGAGCTTTTTAAAAATCAGTGCGTTTCGGAAAGGCGGGGCATAGAGGATCAACAATAATGTACAGTATGTGAAAAATAATGTGTTTTTTTAACCTTAAACCGCATAAACACATTGCATTACACCAAATACACAAAATAATGTTCTTTTTAGCAACGTCACATGACCCCTTTAAAGCTACGCTATGTAAGTATTGGTCCTCTAGCAGTAAATGTAAAATAGCACTGATGATTCCCTCATGATTGCCAGTTTGAATGATCGATAGTTGATTTTTCTTGTTTGTTGTAACAACAGCTTCAAGCTACTTGCAGTCAGAGCTACTTTAGCCAAATGCACTTTGATAAACCTACATAAAAGAGGACATGGTTTGGAAAATGGATTTCTTTCATTTACAACATTTTGTTATTTTTTCAATTAAATAGTGTAGCTTTAATACATGTTCCTATTCTTTAGTGCATGTTTAATAGGTAATTTGTGTTGTGATCAGCACTGCATGTTGACTTGAACTGACCTGTCTTAGTTCCATAAAATCCCGGATCTCAGTCAGGTACAGAGACGCGTCCTCACTGTAATGTTCACCGATGAAATCCTGATGAAAGGCAGAGAAAAAATATTTCTAGACAGATTTAAACACTGAATGAGTTGACATGCAATCTGCGTTTATCTCACCTGAAGAGGGACTGCCATGTCAATCTCTTTAGTCTCTTTCAACCCCAGTGGAATCATGGGAACACTGACTGTCTCACTGCAACAAAAAGATGATCCGTTGGTGAATATTAGAATTATATATTTGATGCAGATGAGTTTGTTTCTTCATCAGATTTGGAGAAATGCAGCATTGCATCAATGGATGCTCTGCAGTGAATGGGTGCCGTCGGAATGAGAGTCCAAACAGCTGATAAAAACATCACAATAATCCACACCACTCCAGTCCATCAGTTAACATCTGGAGAAGACAAAAGCTGTGTGTTTGAACAACAATTCTATCAAGGCATTTTATCACTGTGATGTTTTTATCAGCTGTTTGGACTCTCATTCTGACGGCACCCATTCACTGCAGAGCATCCATTGCTGAGATACTGATGCAATGCTACATTTCTCCAAATCTGATGAAGAAACAAACTCATTATAATCTTGGATTGCCTGAGAGTGAGTGAATTTTCAACAAATTTTCATTGTTGGGTGAACTATTGCATGCTTCAAACCTGATGTTCTGATTTGAGAAATGCTGATCTAAAATGAAGAATTTCATTCATCCAACATGATTTCATTGCTTGTTTCAGGATAAACCTGTGATTTTTCTATCCTTCAAGCAAGTTTACCCAGTTATTATCAAAGTGTGATACCAAACTTCTCAAAGCTGCTCGCTGGAAGGCTGAATACTGCAGCGGGCATTTCAAGTTCACTGCCAAGTTATCCTGAAACTTATCAGGTAACCAAGTAAACCATGCTTGAATAAAGAGAGCCAGGTGCAGATCCAGAAAGTTCAAGTGTAACCAACCTCTCTGTCTGGTAGACGTTCATACTGCTGTTCAGTTCCTCTAGTTCTTCTTTGAGAAGCTGAAGGTTGGAGTTCACAAAACTCAGTTCTAATGCAACAGTCTCCTTCACCTTCTGATTACTGCTGGCCCTGGAAAAAAAAACACGATCCACACGTCACTTTAACATTATGTATTAAGTATAAATACAGTATGTCAACTGGTAGCCATTATGCTACACCATTTATATTGCAGTATATCTGGTGAAATGTTTGCAATTTATCATGCAACTCATACTGTAATGGAAGATTCTGGTCATACCACCCACCGCTAAATAAATACACATCGCAACCCAGAACACAACATCAACAGAGAGGCGTGTCACGGGTCACTTCCTGTTAGCTCTGGGTCCGGCAGGGTGTTGGGCATAGTGTGTGTTGTTATGAAAAACATGCACCTCAGTATTAGCAGATATACTGATACCTGTAAAGGTTTTCAGCTCCGCTCCGCAGACGAAGCTCTCGGTTGATCTGCTGGTTGAGTTTAGCTCTCCGCTGCTGCAGTTTGCTGCGCTGGGTTGAGACGAGAGGGTCACATCCCTAAAACACACACACACACACACACACACACACACACCAGTCATGTCATCACCTCAAATTTGCATATTTTGAATTTAATCTCACTGCCTCTCTCAGCATTTGAATATAACCATTGCACTTCTGTTCTATATTCATATATACTATAAATAAAATACAAAAATAAAATAGTTAATGTGTGTGTATATATACACAAAACAAATAAAATACACGTATATAATCTAAATAAAACACAAAAATAATAAATTATATATATTTATATATATTATTATTTTAATGGCAACACTTTACATTAAGGTCTCATTTGTTGACATTGGTTAATCCATAAACTAACACGAACTAGCAACTAACAACATATTCTACAGCATTTATTAACCTTCATGTTGATTTTCTAATGTTAACAGATAAGTTACAAAGTTAGATTTTGGTATTGTGCTAGTAAATGTTGAACTTAGCATTAACATTAATTAATAAATTCTGTGCAAGTATTGTTTATGTTAACTAATGTGTTACTATTTTTATTTTTACTTAATTTTATTGCAAGGACTTCAAAGAATGTCATGGTATCCGTCTAAAAACATGCTATTACCGTGTTATTATTTTAATACTTAACAATACCAGCTAAATACCATAGTTTGTGAATATATTGAATCAGTTACTATGGTACAATAGGCTACGATGTCCAAAAGACCATGGTAGTACCATGGTACTTTTGGGTAAGTGCCTCAACCTGTTATTTCTTATTGCGTTGCTGGTTTTAATGTTAAGCAAGAAGTAATAAATTAACATGTGACATATTAAGTAATGTTCATGGAGCCAGAACTCTGAAAGTCCACCTAACGTTACCTTGCGGACAGACTCTGTCGATCCTCCGTCCTCAGCCGATATATCCTCATCTGATCCGGAGTCACACATCATAAACTCACCTTTATTACTGTCCTACACACCTGTAATAAAACACCTGGACTCACAATAGCGCGCGCATGTTATCAAACTGCGCCAACGTAACCGTAAATCCGTTAAACGCTGCTATCGGAACACGAACTCTACTTTAACGGCTCCTTTCCGCTTCTTTAATACACGCGGGACACGGCTATAACTATATATGTGTAAAAACGCATTCATTTCTCTCCATAATGTGATCTTTAAAGAATCTAATTCACTCGAAATCAGTAAATCCACTTGTTGCCTGTACGCGCACGAGCCACAGCTGATCTCTCACATCGCGTCCTTGGGATTCAGCCAATAGAATCGCGTTGTTTCTGACTGACACGTGCGGTAGCCAATCACAGCTCGATAAAACAACGGACTGACGGGGGAAACGTCCAATGAGGTGACGGTGATGGGAATAAAGGCGATTTGGAGCGGAAAAATAACTGTTGCCCCTGACAACACCGAGGCATCAGCGAGTGCGCTAAACGAGAAAGACAAAGCGATTGTGTTTATCTGAAGAGACTAACATTCATCGAATTGTTTTTGAAATCTTTCAAAGCACCCGTAGTTACACATTTATCCGTTTAAAAAATCGATATGAAACTTTAGATGTTCACACATTACGATATGATAACGTTACAGGCTAACTAAATCTAAAAACCATAAATACTATTTGTCACTAGAAGGAAAATAAGTTTTTTTTTTTTAAATTTATTAATTTTTTTGATTTCAGTTACATAACTATATAGACATTTAAAATACTAATAAAACAAAATAATAATAAAATAAATAACACTCATATGAACAACAAACATAGTCTGTTACCTTTTTAAATTACATTTACTATGCAAATTGATCTACTAAAAAAACAATTACTAATTTATTTATTAAAATCAAAGCGTACTAGATTGATTTATTTACACATTTTACAAATTTTTTAATTTTTTAAATATATATATAAAAAAAAATAAAAATACGTCAAGGTAGATCACATTACAATTAGGATTATAGGTCAAAACACATTCATGAATCACTTTTGTACATAAAATCTTTATTATGTTGTAAAACGAACAGTGAATAATCATTTTCATTACGTCATCGCTTATTTTACTAGTTAATTATGAGATGAACCAATACCAAATTCAAAAGAACTTGTTAATGCTATTGGACCACAACAAGCAGCATTGCTGAATCTGTTATTAGAACATTTTTTTTAAGGGAAAAGAGGATTTTAAGGCATCTTTTCCTTCAGATGTGATGTTTCTGACTTTGGTCTGGGCTCCGTGTTTCGGCTCGGCTTCAGTTCGACAGCAGGAAGTTGCTGCCTTTACTGTTTCCTTTTGTGATGTCAGACACCAGGGAGTGCAGCCGCTCTGATAAAGCCACCTTTAAGACAATGTTAAGAAACACACTTTCAGTCTGCAGATGCCATGTATTGTAGTTACTGATATCGTGAACTCACGGTGTAATCGTGCGGCTCTTGTAGTCTCTTGTGATGCGGATGCAGCGTTTGCAGAGAAATCTGTGCACGCTCACGACTCTCTGACGCACTGTTTAGGGGGAATGTGATCTGTGTATGACAAGGCAATGAAATATACATTCTCTCCCTTCAATTGCAAGAAATAGTGCACCCAAAAATGAAAATTTGATTAATATTTACTCATCCTCAGATCATCCAAGATTAGGATGAGTTTGTTTCTTCATCAGATTTGGAGAAATGTAGCATTGCATCAATATCTCAGCAATGGATGCTCAGCAGTGAATGGGTGCCGTCAGAATGAGAGTCTGATAAAAACATCACAATAATCCACAGCACTCCAGTCCATCAGTTAACATCTTGAGAAGACAAAAGCTGTGTGTTTGAACAACAACAAATCTATCAAGGAATTTTAACATTGTGATGTTTTTATCAGCTGTTTGGACTCTCATTCTGACGGCACCCATTCACTGCAGAGCATCCATTGCTGAGACACTGATGCAATGCTACATTTCTCCAAATCTGATGAAGAAACACACTCATCTGCATCTTGGATATCCTGATGAGGAGTAAATGTTCAACCATTTTTATTTTTTAAGTGAGCCATTTCTTTAAAACTGATTAAAATCATTCATGAACTTGTTCAAAGGCAGCACGGGCTGATATTGACAGCGTTTACCTGTCCACAGGTGAAGACATCCAAACGCAGACTGGTTACTTGAGCCGGTGTGACGGTCTGAAGCGTCTTGTTCAGTCCTAGAGGGAAGCAGGTCAGGGAGACGCCCGCTTTAGGAGCCGCTTCTTCTGACAGACAGATCAGATCCATCTGAGGATGACCTGCCAAACAGACGTGAATACGAACTCAATTCAGCCAAACGTGGATCCTGCGAAAGGGGCACTAAGCTCTTTTTTTTCCCCCACTTAAAATCCTAACGAAATTCATAATAGTTTTGGCATGTCTAAAATAGGGCTGAAGAATATAGCTGAAAAAATACTGTTTACTACAGATATGTAAATGTGACTTTTTATAATTATATTAATTTCCATACTTTTTTTTTTTTCAGACCAACGGATTTAAATTTTAAAAATTTCCTCATATCCCCTGATGATTCCCCATTACTTTGGCTAGATAAGAAAAATAAGTGTTTTTGCAATATTTTATAATATTCTATCTATCAATAGTCTAGAAATAGTGTCTATATTGTCTTGAAATATTGATATTGTTCTGCCTTTTTCACAATACTCTCGCTCTGTGTTTGTGTGTGTGTGTGTGTGTGTGTGTGTGTGTGTGTGTGTATATATATATATATATATATATATATATGTACATACATATGTATAGAAACACACACACACACACACACACACACACACACACACACATATACATATATACTGTATATATATATATATATATATATATATATATATATATATATATAAAAGACTAAAACATCAATATTTTAAGACAATAGTTAGAAAAATGAGATTGATTGATATTGATCTTTTTCAGCCCTTTTATAATACATACAATATTGTAAAAAGGCTGAAAAAAAACTATAAATATACAGTATACACACACAAAGTATATATACATTTATGTTAAATGCTTTTTTTAAGAAACACAAAATAAAATGCACATTGAAATATTGTGAATACAATTACAAATAATGAGAAAAGCAGAAAGAAATGAATAAAAGGGTGATTATAAACAGGTAAACACGGACCGTCTGCGTCCAGAAGCCTGTAGACAGACTTGCGTCCCGGCAGTGTGCTTTTCTCTGGATCTTCACTCATCTTCATTCGGGGACGACCTCTGACCTCTATCAGCTACAGAGAGTGAGTAATACAACCATCAGCATGCACTCATTAAAGCACGATGTGTGAATTTTAATGCGGAGAAACTCTTTGTACCTTATATACACACCCCAGAGAGGGCTGACGCGTGCATGTGACCAGATGAGTCCCGACTCCAACCACGTCAATCTCGTTATCCTGACACAGACAAACAGGTGATGCACGTCTTGACTGCTGTGTTTAATGTATCTGTGATGTGAAGAGCTCTTACTTTCTTGTTGAGTTCAGCGAGACTCTGTTCTGAAATACTGTTTGTGCCGACGATGATGAGAGACTCAAACTGAGGAATGGAGAACCTGCGGACAGACAAACACAGAAAAAAACTGATTTGAGCGACTGCATGCTGAAGTTTAACATCAATGCTGTTTTAGTATTGATATAATATTATAGTATGTCTATATTGTTTTTATTGAGTTCTAATTTATAGCTTTATTCAATAATAGTAATTATTATAATTAGTGCATAATTAGTGCCTTTGCAAAGAGTTAAGCTGAAAAAAATATTTTACTTTATTTCAGTTCATATTTATGTAATAAAAATGTTTCTATGGTTTTAATTTGAGTTAATGATAATAACCCTGGAAAAACTAAACATATTAAATATAATTTTCTGCAATTGAAATGAAGCTGAAATTAAATCAAATATAAGGATTAGATTAAAAACATAAACCTAAATGAAATGTTGCTTTGGCAACTAACAGAAATAAGATTTAAGGCCAAATAGAAATATTAAACAAAGCTAATAAAAATAACAATAACTTATTTCAAAAACAAAATAAATATTAAATAATAAAAGTGCACATTCTACTTTTATAGTTTTGTTTTAAACAAAGTATAAAATAAAAATACAAAGTATAAGAATAAATTTCTATTTTTTTTTAAATCACACAGATCATCCATTTTTTCAATTTTTACTTAAACCCAAATTAAAATAAATATATTTCTGGTGTATTTTTATTTTTTTTTATAAATGTTTCTATTTTTTCAAGCTTTTATATTTAAAAATAAAGTTCTATTCATTTTATTTTTTTAAAAAGTCAAACAAATCAGGATAATATCCTTTTTACTTAAACCCAAATTGAAATGAAAACTGAAAATATGAAAATGCTAATAAATGCTATAATAATATTTAAAGATACCTGAAATAACACTGAGCAGTGGTAAAATGCCTGTGTAATAATGTTGTGTTATTAGAGGTGTTCTGAAGGAAGGCTCTCACTGTTTGCTACATTCTTTGAAGACGCGCCGCACTTCCAGCGACTGCCTGCAGAGGTCCCCGCTGTCCAGCCGGACTCCCAGCGGCCGGTACTGCAGCTCATACAGAGCCAAAGCCACGGCACAGAAACACAGCAGCCCGCTGCTGCAGCACACACACACACACACACAGTCAAAAACATCACATCACACCACACAACACTACTGAATGATCACGTGTCTTACCAGCTGACGCTGTAGCTGTCAATCACGGGCAGGAAGTTTTGAGGGTAGGCGATGGCGTAGGACAGGAAGGCCGCCAGCTCTCCCTCCCGAACGAGGCTCGTCTTTGACCCCAATAGCTGACAGACGCGACCCAGCCAACCCTTCACCAGACAGATGAAGTCAATAGGGCCGCCGCCGCCGCCGCAGGGCACCAGAGTCTGCCATCACAAATCAACACACACGCTTTATCGTTTGAGGTCAGTAAAAGACATGAATACTTTTATTCAGTAAAGACATTTCAAAATACCAATTTCAAATAAATGCTGTTCTTTTGAACTTTCCATTCATAAAAGTATTCTTAAAAATAAAATGCATCATGGTTTCCACAAAAATATTGGGCAGCACAACTGTTTTCAACATTGATAATAATCAGAAATGTTTCTTGAGCAGCAAATCAGCATTTTAGAATGATTTCTGAAGATCATGTGACACTGAAGACTGCAGTAATGATGCTGAAAATACAGCTGCGCATCACAGAAATAAATTACAGTTTAACATATATTCACATAGAAAACAGCTGTTTTAAAGAAGAGACTTCTTTCAAAAATATTTAAAAAAAATCTTAATTATTTCAAACTTTTGACTGGTGTGTATAGAATATTGAAAAAGATCAAAATTTTTAGCTATATTGTCTATCTCATCTTGAAATACTGATCATTTTTGTCCTATATTTTTAATATATATTCTTGGGTGGTGTGTGAAAAATATTGATCTATATATGTATAGATAGACAGATATTTATATGTATATATTATTGCTGTCAAAGCAAATAATCACGATTAATTGCATCCAAAATACATATAAACATATACATAAAAATATATATACACAGTACACATACACACATATATTATGTAAACACAAACTTTGTATGTGATTAATCGTGATGAATCAATTTATCAATTTGACAGCACTAGATTATTATTCATTAGATATTCATTTTTATTACCGACCCCAAAAGTTTTAACAGTAGTGTGTGTGTATATATATATATATATATATATTTTTTTTTTTACTTTTTTTTAAATTGCAAATTGATTCCAAACAGAACAAACCACTGAACTGTTCATTCGGTGAAACACTCACCTGTGGCCACACCTCCTCCAGAGAGGAAAAGGAAGTGACATAAGAGTGTGCCATGGTTCCCGCCACAGGAATACCAAACAGACGGCCGGCGAGAGCATTACTCGTCAAATCAAAACCTGGAAAAACAATCAGCAGGAGAAGTTCACACAATGTTTACTAAAATAGAACGGTCTATATAACTGTCTATAGCAGGACTTCAGTGGACTCGTGGCTCCAGATTCACTGTAAATGTCAGGTCACTCACCACCGATGTAGGTGTATCGTGAGGCGGTCAGGCCTCCGTCGGGACCCTGAGCTCTTCTGAGCCCCATCTCCATTAATCTCCGCCTGGGACCTGCAGCCAAACGGAAACGAGCAGCGTTGCTACACACCAGACTGAGAGGAGAGAGAGTTGATGAGCATACAGTTGTTATGAGGTCAGCTGCAACAAACACTACAGATTCCTAATCGTCCTAATCGTTTTTTAAAACAATAAATCACAAATCCAATTTTTAGAGTGAGAACTATTAGATATTTTGATACAATCTGTTGAATTGATGTTCATTGTTGTAAAATAGGTTCAGTTGCTTTATAAAAGAATAATCATTTATTAAAATGAATGCAAATAACCAAAAACAAAACATAAGCATACAGTAATGTGCTTGTTACACAACATGATGAGAAAACTTATTTTCTCTACACAAATTGAGATGTTGCCTGGAATCATAAACCTCAATAATTCAGCCTTGTTACCAAAGTTATTATAAGAAAAATAATACCAATAATAATAATAATAATAATAACAACAATAAATATACCCATCCTGGTCAGGGTTATTATAGTTAACTGCAAAACCAAAACCATAAAAAAAATTGGTACTTGACATAAATTAAATTTACGTTTAATCATTTAGCAGACACTTTTCCAAAGCGACTTACAAATGAGGACGCAATGGAAGCAATCAAAATTAACAAAATAGAAATGATGAGCAAGTGCTACAAGAAGTCTCAGTTAGCTTAACGCACTACACATAGCAAGGTTTTTTTTTTAAATTATATAATAAATAAAAAGAAAACAATAGAGCAAGCTAGTGTTTTAAATTAAATATTATCTTTAAAAACTTTTTACATTTTATTCATTTTAACATTTCTCATGTTCATTTAACTAACCTTGCTAAAAAATAAAAAATGAAAAATAAAACAAATTAATATAGACATTAAAAAAAACATTAACTAAAATGACAACAAAATTACATTTAACTAAACTTAAATTCAAACCAGAAAATACAACAAAATTAAGTCAAATTTAAAAAATTTATATAATAAAATAACACTGATTCTGTTATACTTTTTTATATCAGTTCTACTTTTTTTTTTTTTTTTTTTTAAATATAGCCCTTTTTATTGCTAGTAATCACACAATTCTTGGTTCTAAATCATATAAATATTAAGTTTGACATCCTGAGGAGAGATCAGATTTTCCCGATATTTAAGCATTTTAGCATAATTGGATATCGGTTTTGTAATATCGGATTCACCGATAAACGCCGCCGTCTTGTGGGTGTTTTGAGAATTGCACGTAGGATCGTCATTGCAGCGCGTCCGAGGGGAGACGAGACAACAACAACACTGTGCACAGGTACTTGATTTGCTGTGGTTAGTAAACTTTATTTAACATAAAAGCCATTAATGCACAAATTAGATGTATTACATAAATGCCTGATATGCAGTTTATACAGCTTGGCTCTAAGAAATAGAGACGAACTCACGGAGTCACAAAAGTCTGTCCCAATAAAAACTTTGCCTGAATTAAAGACTATGCAGCCATGAATGAGCGCATGTTGGAAATAAAAGCGCTGAGTTTACTTCTCTCTCTGTTGTATATGCTCATCATTAGTCTAATGAAGTCTCTTTCATATTGCTGTTCACTCCAGCACGGCCACCGCATGTAACTTTTAACAAGGTTCACTTGTTTAAAACACGCTAAATTCTATTAACATTCACTATATAACCATTATTTCGTTAATAAACATCTAAATAAATACATTGCTATGGAAATTAATGACTTATTATCTCCATGAGCGATCGCAATTTGAGTAGGCTATAGTTCTGTGTAAATGCAAAGATAAACCGCACTGTCAGCAAGCATTTCATAATCTACAATGACAAAAACATATTAATAATTCTGATATAACATACCAGTTGAGAAATGCAATAAAACACGATTCAATATTTCAGTATTCCAGAGAATATTATTCAGTGAATTAACATTATCCAGTGAATTATTCTTCACTCTTTAGCCTATTAAACAGCTTATAAACCTAAAACTGTAGTTTATTTATTTTCTCCATTTGAAAATGAGACATTCTACATTTAGTTTGCTTATTGTTAAAATCAGTGTTGCCGCTGATGCTTTTTATAAATAAAATGTTTTTATTGTTGTAATATGATTAAATTTACAAAAATATTAAGATTAAATTTAACATGAAAGACTGTTAATTTTCAATTTTTTTTGTATTTTTTTTTTTTAAGATGACTGAAAGGAGGAAAAACCAAAGTGAAGTATGGACTTACTTCACTCAGTTAATTATTTACTTTATAACAGTAAATAAATATCGGCTCTGCATATCGGTTATCGGGCACATAAACATACAAATAATTGGTATCGGTAATAATAATAAAAAAAAAAATCAATATCGGTCAATCACTAATCCTGAGGTGGATGAATAACATTGTTTTGAATATGAAGCACTTCCCTTTGTAAAAATGTAACATTTCAAGGCTAATTTTTACCCTGTTCATGTTGCCAGGTGATTTTAAACCAGCACACTGCCATATAATTGGTTTCTAAAGGCACCACTGCATTCAAGAAACTAATGAATGCATGTGATTTAACAGAATGCTGTTTTTACCTGGCGTAGTTGACTAGGCAGAGCAGACTGGTCTCCAGCAGCTGAACCACGGCCAGCGGTCCAGACACTTCCAGCAGAGGAACCTGCAAACACAAACAACACTGTGAACACTGGAGCTCTGGCAGCAGCAGATCAGATTACTGCTGACCACGGAATCATTCACATACTCGAGCGAAGACCACGGATCCCTCAGGTACTGCCGACACAGACACAGACGAACAGTCCAGCTCCTTCAGATACGAGAAGAACGCAGCGTCTGTGCCTGCGGGGAGGACGGAGCGCAGATACTCCACATCTGAAACACACAAGATGACGAAGAGCTTGGTAAATAATACAGACACAATCTACCGGATGCACAGGACAGAAACAGAGTAGAAACTACTTCCATGGACTTTGCATGCATCATGTTACAACCAGTGTTGGGGAAAGTTACTTTTAAAAGTAATGCATTACAATATTACGTTACTTCCTCAAAAAGTAACTAATTACGTTACTTAGTTACTTTTTATGGAAAGTAATGCATTACAATATTACGTTACTTCCTCAAAAAGTAACTAATTACGTTACTTAGTTACCTTTTATGGAAAGTAATGCATTACAATATTACGTTACTTCCTCAAAAAGTAACTAATTACGTTACTTAGTTACCTTTTATGGAAAGTAATGCATTACATTAGCGTTACTTTTTAAATCTGGGCAGAGTTTGCTTGTTTGTTTTTAATATAAAAGTTAATATTTTTTGCAAACCTAAAAGCCATTTCACAACAAAAGTGAAATGAATAAAGCCTCAGGCTGAAGGAAAAATGATTTCACGTCTGTACAGTAGAACGCAGAAGAACACTTCAGCAATAAAAAAAAAGCAGCACAATTTTAATTTTTTTAAAAAGTAGTAATTTTTACTTAGTAGTATGGTAGAATTGGATCATCGAAGGTCAGTAGCAAAGACATTGGTTAATAAAATGGGATTAAATACATAAAGGATATTTGTGTTATTTAACATTTAATTATTGCTGGTTTGTATAATATTCTGAGTTGCATTTGACTGTTTGTATTCATTTTGAGGAATACTGAATCTGTTTTATTGCAAGTGAGATTAATTAATGCATGTTCACATTTATTCTAGAACTACAGTAAGATCTTACTCCCGATTTCTCTCAACATTGGGACAGGAGAGCTGTCAATCAACAAATGGGAAAAAAATAACTGGAGTTACTTATTTGAAAATGTAACTTAGATATTTTCTTGTAAATTAAAAAGTAATGCGTTACTTTACTAGTTACTTAGTGGGTGTGTTGATCATTAAATCATTAACTAACGCATGCATACATTTCTGTCATTAAGTCTAACTAGAAAACTGTGTCCTAGTGAGCCTAACCGGACAGCACCTTCGCATCACAGAAGCGCCCAAATATGCTGCAAAACAAGTGAACCCAAAATACTGAGTAGAGAGCTCATGTGCTTTTGAGACACGGTCAACAATATTGTCAGTTAGGCAGTATTCTGTCTATGCAGTCAGATCACCAAAAATGCTGTCTATGTGGACAACATACAAGGTGTTGAGATGCATGACCAGAAAAGCTGTTTGGGTAGGGATCTCACTTGGTTTTAATACATATGCCCGACAAATGCCATACTAAATTTAGTGATGCATGACTAAAAGTTCTGTCTAGTTGGTCAGACTATGAGTTTTTGAGACAGCTGTCAAAAGCTGTCTATGTAGACAGCCTACTAGGTGATGAGATGCATGACCAAAAAAAAGCTGTTTAGGTAGGGTAGTTTTCTAGTTTGGTAGCATACTAGGTTTGAGATGCATGCCTAAAAAAGCTGTTTGTTGAGTGATTAATTGGTTTTAAGGCACATGATCAACAAATGCTGTCCAGTTAGGGAGCATACTATTTTTTTTTGAGATGCATGACCAAAAAGTAGTTTAGTGAGTCAGTTCACTGGGTTTTAAGACATATGCTGTCCAGTTAGGGAGCATATTAGGTTTTTGAGATGCATGGGTCAGTTCACTAGGGTTTAAGACTTTTAAAAAAAAAAAGGTGTCCAGTTAGGAAGCATACTAGGTTTTGAGATGCATGACCAAAAGAAATGCTTGGGTGGGAAGCTTACTTGGTTTTAAGATGTGCCTAATAAATGCTGTCTAGTAGGCAGCATATTAGGTTTTGAGATAGGGTGCTCACTTGGACTAAATTAAGTGATGCATGGCCAAAACGTTAGTCTGCTTAATCTGATTACAAGTTTTTGAGACAGCTGTCAAAAGCTGTCTACATAGACAGCACACTAGGTTTTGAAATGCATGCTCCAAAAAGCTGTTTTGTCAGTTCAGTTGGTTTTAAGACATATACCAAATGCTGTCTAGTTGGGCAGCATACTAGGTATTGAAGCACATTCCCAAAAATGCTATATACACATTCTTAGTAGGCGAGTTACTAAAGTTATGTCACAAGTACAAAGTGCACACACTCACCGTCATCTGAGAAAGTGAAGTTCTGCAGGAACAGCAAACAGTCGCTGAGACCCGCAAAGAGCGAGAAGCCTCCGCCGAACGGGTTATCGCGGAAAAACAGTTCGAACACGGCCGGCTCGTTGTGTCTGCCCGCGCGCCAGTACGCGTACGCCATGGTGAACTGGTACAGATCCGTGAGTAACGGCGGAACCCGGTTGAGCACGGAGCGCGGTTCATTGCCCCCACATGTCGCCATTTTCCAGTTCAGTTCATCAGGTTGTTGTTGTTCCTGTTAAGTTTCCTTCAGTGCCTCTCTTGTCCCACCATGCTCACGTGTAACCGGGTGACCCTTTACACAGTTACATGACTCGTGCTTGTATTCAGTCTCCGCCCTACTACTCTCATGCGTTCTTCAATCACTGTGTTTGTAAACTGGTAAGAGGTTTAACACTCTGACTATATGACCTTGCTGATAATATCAAGACATTAACATCTCCTCTAACTGTAAATCATTAAAATTTATTTGCACGCAAGGAACTGGAACACTGCCTAAGTATTCATTAAAGCTGCAGTCCGTAATTTTTTTGGGTTAAAACGGATCCGAAATCAGTATTTGAGCAAGTACATAACCAGCCAGTGTTCAAAACTATCGCCGTACTTTAGCCCGATTCACAACGGTTAGCTTATCATAATGTTTTGAGTGGTACTGGTAAGTTTTCGCGGGAAATTCGAGCATGGCACTGCGTCATTACGTCAGGTCTGTAAACATAAAGAAGTTGTCCCGGCTACTAGGCTTGCATTGCAGGTGGCGGATCCTTTATAAGCTTTTCTCACAGCAGCTAGAATAATTAAATGTATCATTTTGATGTCAGATTGCAATCCTGAAAGGATTATGTGTTTATGAAACACATGTGAATGAAATTAAATGATATTCCAGTTTTAAATGTGCTTCTGATTACAGATAGCCTGGGATTACACAAGATTAGTATTTTAAAGAAAACCAGTTTGAAGGGAGCATAGTTTCCTTTTTGGGTTAAAAGAATTTCTTAATTTGAAATTCGAATGGCATGACAATTAGATTAGACTGTACAGAAATTGATATCTGCACGTTAATATACACTATAGTCACGCAATGCTGATGTTGTTAACATCAGTAATTTGAGAATAAAGTATAACAATGATAATAATTTGCACGGTTTGATGTGATATGAGCTAACCGATCGTTAGATTTAATCACCATTGGTAGCGCGATTTATGGTAATGCTTTTTCCTCAGTTGGTCAGAACAAACGTGGCAGACTGGTTACTTACTTGTTCAGATGGCAATATATGGTGAAAATTCTTATTTGGGTCATATATTCCAAGACGTAGGCTAGAATCTGTGATTGCGAAACACAGTAACATCCACACCGGTGCATGACTGACTGCCACACATTCACCTCAAAACATTAGATTCATCCGCAAGCAGTGCCGGAGCACATCCCACGCAGGGAAGGTAATTCGCAAGCAGCTTGCAATTCCAGGTTTTCAAATAGAGATGGCGAAAAAGAGGCAAAAGTTACGGACTGCAGCTTTAACGAACGTAAATTTATACTATAAAAGGCACATGTTTGAATACTTTGGCTCAACTATTTGTTTTTTAACTTTCCTTATTTTATCAAATTAAGTCCCAAATATATTGGTTAAACAAAGCCAATAAATAAAGAAACGTGGAGATTTGATAAAATGAGATTCAATTTAAAAAAAAAAATGTTTTTGCGTTCTCTCGCATTTCCTCAATTCCTGGCAATTTTGTGTTCTCCCGATAACTTTGTATTTGTTCTCAAATCGTTTTGGTTCTATTGAAAAAGTGTTTACAGTCCCCCGAGAAACTTATCGGTCGGTGTCAAGTTTTCGTTCTTTCGCAATAGTATTATACAGTAGGGGGAAAAATATTTTATCCCCTGCTGATTTTGTACGTTTGCCCACTGACAAAGAAATGATCAGTCTATAATTTTAATGGTGGTTTTATTTGAACAGTGAGAGACAGAATAACAACAACAAAAAAATCCAGAAATACACATTTCAAAAAAGTTATAAATTGAAATTGAGTCAAATACGTATTTGATCCCCTATCAATCAGCAAGATTTCTGGCTCCCAGGTGTCTTTTATACAGGTAAGGAGCTCAGATTAGGAGCACTCTCTTAAAGGGAGTCTCAGCTTGTTGTAAGGGGTAGGTGTTGTAGATGTTAATAAAACAAAATTTAATGGCTAGCAAATATAATTAATTACATTACATTTAGTAGACGCTTTCATCCAAAGCAATTTACAAATGAGGATAATGCTAGCAATCAAAATCAACTAAATGACAAGTCTCATTGACAATTATGCTAATTTATTGTTGGTTTCCGGCCATAGCTGTATCCTTTCTAGCCACAACCCTGAATTTCCGATCGAAATCAAATGATTTGCGAAGTTCTGATGTTAAAGGAACACTCCACTTTTTTTGGAAATAGGCTCATTCTCCAACTCCCCCAGAGTTAATAAGTTGAGTTTTACCGTTTTTGAATCCATTCAGCCGATCTCCGGGTCTGGCGATAGCACTTTTAGCATAGCTTAGCATAGATCATTGAATCCGATTAGACCAGTAGCATCGCGTTCAAAAATGACCAAAGAGTTTCGATATTTGTCCTATTTAAAACTCGACTCTTCTGTAGTTATATCGTGTACTAAGACCGGCGGAAAATGAAAAGTTGCGATTTTCTAGGCTGATATGATTAAGAACTATACTCTCATTCCGGCGTAATAATCAAGGAACTTTGCTGCCGTAACATGGCCGCAGCAGGCGCAGTGATATTACGCAGCACCTGAAAGTAGTCCCCAGCTAGGTAACTAGTTATAATATAGCTGGGGACTACTTTCAGGCGCTGCGTAATATCACTGCTAATGTAAAATCTAATGTTTTGAGGTGAATGTGTGGCAGTCAGTCATGCACCGGTGTGGATGTTTACTGTGTTTCGCAATCACAGATTCTAGCCTACGTCTTGGAATATATGACCCAAATAAGAATTTTCACCATATATTGCCATCTGAACAAGTAAGTAACCAGTCTGCCACGTTTGTTCTGACCAACTGAGGGAAAGTTCCAATGATTTGCGAAGTTCTGATGTAAATCAAATTATTTGCGAAGTTCCGATGATTTGCGACGTTCCGATGTAAATCAAATGATGTAAATCGATGTAAATCAAATTTGAGTGCCTAGAAAAGCGCTATATAAATGTAAGGAATTATTATTATTATTATTAAATGATTTGCGAAGTTCTGATGTAAATCAAATGATTTGCGAAGTTCCGATCTAAATCAAATTATTCGCGACACACGATGTGAAGTCCTGATCTGAATCAAACGATTTGCGATCTGATTGGAGTTGCTTTGAAACAGTGAACTCATTTGGAGTTTCAAAAAGCTCAATTTCACCCCTCACTATGCGTACTTTCTAAAATCATTACAAGCTGTGTCGAAACTCGAAAATTAATGGCTTTTTTGATCAGTTTTTTTGCGACTTGCTTCAATTGAATTAATTCACTATATTTTAAATACTACCGTATTTAAGAGAGGACATTCTGCTTAACATCTGTTTGTTCTCTGCAGAAGAACGTAGTAGGCCTATGGACTTGGGAAGAAACGAGGGTGAGTAAATTATTTTTAAAAGTAATCAGACAAGCCATAATAAGACCCAATATATACATTTATTTCAGCAGTATGTTCAGAATATACATTATACATAAATATACATTAATTTCAGCAGGATTTTAATGATGATAATCTATTTGTAGGTTGACTGAATCACTTTAGCTTAACACATTCATCAGTTTGAACAGGAAAATGTTTGGCCAGCTCATTGGTTAGAGTGTGTCGATGCCCCGCCCACATGAAATGAGTGGGCTGTCCCGTGCTCTCCTGACCCATGGCATACTCAAAGTGAGCGCTCAGCTCAATGGCCAGCGCCGACCTTACTAACCCCACACCTCCACCCCGCTCCGGTCCGGGATGGTACACTCTACCGCTGACTGGGTGCATGAAGAGAGATTCTGGGCAGAACGGGATGGTCAGTTTGGCTCCGCCTCCACAGTATGACAGACGCTTCTTATGCCCCGCCTCTGATAACAGGTGTGTGAAAACAACAGGCCGGTCATCACAGCGCAGGAAGTTACGCTCGCGCCCGCAGAGCGAGAGGAAGGGGAAGTCCTGTTCATATCGACCGCTCTGGTTGACCTTCAGACGGTTGAAGAAGAACACTAAGAAGTGCTGGTCTAACAGAGACAAAGACAATAAGCAATACGTTTTTGGAGTTATAAAATACCATAGATTTTTTATATTGTAGCCTAATGGTGTCAGTTAATCTTAGAGCTGGTTGATTTGGTTCAAACTCTTTATTTAATAATGCCTAATGCTGCCTAGTGAGAAAATGAATGGGAAAAAATCCACAATTTAGTGCATTTCAGTTTATAAACTTTTTCTTTTTTGTTAGCCAAACCCCTCAAATGTAAAATATTTTACTTGAAGCTGGGTTATTGCAGTTTACTAAAAATAAAAAAACAAAACCCTTTTGTTACTTGAAATAAAATAAAATATTAAAAAAGTGGTTTTTTTTCAGCCAGCTGATATACTAAAATAAATAAAACTGAAATAAAAATGTTTAAGACAAAAACACAGCAAAATTACTACAACTTTAAAATTTAAATATTGTTCTTTTTTTATTTCCAATTGAAAACGGTTTAAAAAATTCATAAAAACCTCAGATCTTATGTCAATGATAATAAACTAACACTGACCTTATATTTCAATATTTTAACAAATTCACATTCACAGTTCTCATATTATTAATGATGCTAATAATGCTATTGTTAGTATTATTGTTTTAATTTTATTAAGTATAACTTGAAAATTACAATTGTACTGTAAAATTAAAAAAATGAATATTTTAAGTTTGAATAATAATTTTACTTTACAACACAATTTATAATACTAATATTTATGTCATAAATTATTTTCAAACATTTAAGTTCTGAAGCTTTTATTTTGGGTAAAAACTAGTGAAATGCTGTAAAAGTTGGAAATCATGCATGTTTTATTTTCGAATAATTTATTTTAATTTCTTTATTATAAATGAATTGTTTTTATTTATTTAATTTTTAATTATGAGCTTTTCATCTCAC
>CM071957.1:32245000-32600000 GCA_036784905.1 Acrossocheilus fasciatus
AAACAGATGCACAGGGATGGTCAGGGACCCTCTGCGTGGCTGCTATTGTATATATACATATATATATGTAAATCCATATTGTGTCCCTGGACCATAAAACCAGTCATAAGGGCCAATTTTTTAAAATTGAGATTAATACATCATCTGAAAGCTGAATACATTTTACATTGATGTATGGTTTGTTATGATATGACAATATTTGTCTGAGATTAAACTATTTGAAAATCAGAAATCTGAGGGTGCAAAAAAATCTAAATATTGAGAAAATGGCGTTTTCGAAATGAAGTTCTTAGCAATGTATATTACTAATCAAAAATTAAATTTTGATATATTTACGGTAGGACATTTACAAAATATCTTCATGGAACATGATCTTTACTTAATATCCTAATGATTTTTTGCATAAAAGTAAAATCCGTACAATGTATTGTTGGTTATTGCTACAAATATACCCCAGCGACTTAAGACTGGTTTTGTGCTCCAGGTCAGATATGTATGTATGTATGTATCTGAAAAGGGCGTAATGAAAAATCACACCCATCCATATGAAATGCCTTTAACTGAAAATTGAGTGTTTAATCTTATCATTATATATTACTGACACTTTATCCTCCAATTTGATACTGTTAAGTGCTTTGACACAATCTGTATTGGTAAAAGCGCTGTATAAATAAAGGTGACTTGACTTGACCCATCCCTGTGACGAACCAGGATTTGTTAACAGCAATTTTTTTTTAGTACCAATCAGAAAACACATCCAATCAGAAATGCTCAATGCCTGTCTATCATTTTGCATGTTTATAGATTTCAAAATTCAGTTTCCAGAACATCCCATTCATTTTCTCCATAGAGGAGTTTGTAATGGTAAATCTCGACCTACGGTGAGCTACGAGGTTGTTAATAGATGGTTTAGGCGTTAGTTGAAGCTATCAGCCTGCATTAATTGAATTTTAATTTTAAAATAACTGTTTCACAGTCGAATTCAAACTACATTTCCCATGATTCTGCAAAGAAATCTCCACCAGTCAGAGAATTGCGACAAGCAAATTGCACAAAATGAGCTCCACCCACTCCCATAAAGCACTGCGAATGACGTAATCGAGCCAGTCTTCTCTCAGACTACTTAAATATTTGTATATATGCATATATTGCAATAAACATAAAAAATGGAGAGAGAGCATGTTTCGCCAAGGCGTAATTCCTGGGGAAAAAAACTACATTACCCACAATTCTGCAAAGAAATCTCCACTAATCAGAGAATCGCGACCAGCAGATTGGTCCAAATGAGCTCCGCCCACTTTTGAATCTGCAGTTATGCAGTCATATTGTTTCACTGTCCAAATTAGATCTACAGCTGAATTTGATAAGGTTGTTTATAAGCATGTTTATCGTAAAAGATGTGCAGAAAACACCTGCATTGAGCTGTGATGCACGCAATAACATAAAGAGTGACTCTGTAAGTTCAATTCATGAATAAATGACTTTTCTAAATTGGTTCTTTTTAGTGAGTCAGAAACATACAATGCAAAGCAGTGTAGTCCAATTTACCTTTTAAATAAGTTCTTTATAGTGAATCAAAAACATACCAATGCACAACCAAATTCACAACCAATGTAGTCCGATTCACAAACAAATGACTCTTTTGAATCATCAGCTCTGTAAACCAGAAACATACAGTGCAAACTGTGTAGTCCAATTAAGGAACAAATGATTCTTTTAAATCAGTCTTTTTGAGTGAATCAGAAACATACGGCACAAACAGTGCAGTCTAATTCATATACACATGTGACTTTTTCAAATTGGTTCTTTGTAGTGAATCAAAAACCTACATCGCAGCCACATCAGCAACAAATGGAACTGAATGGAACTGAGCTGGGAATTCAGTTTGGATCCCAGCCCTAGTGTTGGAGTTTCAGTCCGTGGATGTGGATGTAGGCAGAGTTTGGGTGTGTAAATGGGTGAAACCACAGCTGGGTGGAGCGCGGGCATGTTTGGCCCCGCTCTCGTGAGTCATTCTCAGAGATCACAGGCTCAACGAGTGCTGTTTACCCCGTGGTCAGTGTGAATGTCTTTGTGTTGTGGCCGTGGCATTCAAACAGCGTGTGCACAGGTGCTGCGCTCGTCCTACACTGACAAACACCTGTCTCTCGTGTTGTGTTTTAGTGCTATTCATATAGTGTAATAGTATAATATTATGTTATATGTGTTATACTATAACATCGTAATTTGAACTTAATTTTATTTTTATATTTTAAGTTTTCAATTTAATTTTAGTTTGTTTGAGTAATTTTATAATTTTTTTTAGTTTTTGTTTTTTAAAATATTTCGATTAAGTTTTATTTTTCAGTACTTAGTACAACTTATTTGATCTAATATGTATATTTATATATTTTTATTACATTTTATATTTTATTTTAAATTAGCAAAAACAATGCAAAAATAATATATTTGAAGTTTTCAATTTAATTTGAGTTTGTTTGAGTAATTTTCTAATTTTTTTAGTTTTTGTTTTTTAAAATATTTCGATTAAGTTTTATTTTTTAGTACTTAGTACAACTTGTATATTTATATTGTATATTTATATATTTTTATTATATTTTATATTTTATTTTAAATTAGCAAAAACAATGCACTTTTGTGATTTTTTTTATTTTGTAAAATATTTCTATTTACATTTAATTTTCAGTTTCAATGCAAGTAATTTTAATTCATTAACTTATTTATAAGTTTATGTTTTACATCTAATATTCGTATTTGTATTTGTATTTTATTTTAGGTTTAATTTCAAATTGACTAATTCCATGCTCTCATTTTTATTTATTTTTTTAATTGTATTTTTTTTAACATTTTTATTTAGCTTTACTTTATTTTTATTTCAGTTTTAGTAATTTTAATACTTCAAATTAAACTTTTTTTTTTATTACAGTTGCCAAAGTAACATTTCAGATGTTCTAATTTCTAAGTTTTTATCTAATTTTTATTCATTATTTATTGCACATTCCACAAAAAACTGGAAAGCAATTTCGCAAACTGCAACTCCAGTCAGCTCAGAATCTGCATTATTTTCATGACATTTATATTTACCCTCCAAATTCTCATTATTGTAATATAAAAATTTAAATAGCAATGCAAAAATATGTCATTCTAGTATTTATTTTCATTAATTTTATTCTGCTTTTTATTTAAATTTTAGGCTATTTCAATGAACAAAAACTATTTTTAATAGTTTTAGTTTTAGTTATACATTGAGCATCCGTTTAATGCATATTGCACAAAAACTGGAAAGCAATGGCATAAATTGCAACATCAATCAGATATGAGTTATTATGCAACTCTAGCTGTAAAGATGCACAAATTTGTCTCAAAAACCAAGTTCTGTTTAAAAGCTTTTGAGGAAGGAGCTCATTGACCCAGAGTTCCTGATGACTTCATTACACAGCATGTCAGAAAAGCTGTTGTAGTGATCGGGTCGCCAGCGGCAGTCACACAATGCCATTTCAATTGATCTGCCCTCTTAAACATGCTTGACCGACCCATAATGCAGTGTGTTTGAGCAGCGCTGCAGAAGCGGCACGTTGTTTGTGGTTTGGTTTGAGTTTTTATTCCTATGCAGGTGATGTTAAATGATCTCGGTGCTCGGCTATCTGCTGTCGTAATATAAAGTGGTAATTTGCCCAAGCATGTCACTGTAAAATGATGATAATACGCATAATTTTACAGATGATTCTGGTCATCGTAATGATGCTGCTATTGAGTTGAACAGCCTCAGCAAGGTCAAATGAAGACACTCCATCACACTAATGATGTTTAAATAGACCGGCCCTTTACATGCTCATTTGTAATGCATGGATTATGGATTGGCATATGAGATATAAAACTAAATGAAAAATGTTTTTTTTTATAGTAAAGGAAAGACCAAGTGTACTAGACTGAGTAAGTGAATTACAGAACAATATACTAAGTATAACTGTAACTGTAGTTTATGGGTTATTGGTGAATCTCATGAAAACAGTCGAGAAATGATCAGAAAATATTTCACCCAACATTAAAAGAAATGTAAATAAATTCCGATTTGTGATATTATTTTTATGAAAATTAAACAGTCATTACTACAGACTACAAAAATTCTCATTACTGTAATTCAATATTGAATATAATAATAATCTTAATAATAATAGCAATAAAATAATTATTTATATATATATATAATAATAATAATAATAGCAATAAAATAATTATTTATATATATATATATATATATATATATATATTGCAATGTGTGATTTTTTTTTTCTGAAAATTAAGCACATTCATTACTACAAAACTACATAAGTTATATAATATTAGAACAATTTAATTTATAATATTATAGAATTAACCATCACAAATTATCATTACTGTAATGCAACAGAATCAGATGTGAAAAATATGTATTTTTCTAAAATAGCTAACTGTATTTTCAAGTTTACATAATGTTTGCCTTTAATTTAATGAATTTAAGTTGTGCAGGTTTTAATTTTAAAAGATTGTTTAAAGAAAAGATAATTTTCTTTCCAGAAAATATTAAAATATTACAGAATGTTTTTATTATTCATATTTTATTATTATTATTGCATTATAGTAATGAAATTTTGAGAGTGAATATGCAATGCAAAAAAAATCCTAATGGAAATGGTGTATTAAATCAAATAATATATATTTATTTCTGTTGTTTTTATGGGGTGAAATATTAACCTGGCATTTCTTTGTGAAATTGACCCATATATCGGTCAAGTGGTGAGAGTAGCCACAGAGTGACAGCGTGAGCTCCAGTCATGAATGAATTATTAATCAGATTAATACAGGGAAACATGATGTCTGAACCATGGGACTGCAGTTTAGGAAGGCAAAGTCTCAACAGAAAAACCAGTGATGTAATTTGTCCAAGTGTCAGTAATTAATGTGCACTTGATCCGGCACACGATATGAAGGCTGTAGTGACTTCAAATAAAAAATGAGCAGATAACGAGCCACCTGATTATTACCACTCATGCAAAATATGCAGATTGCAGCAAGAAAGATTGCAGATCAGCAGACAGACGCTGCTGCCATATTGAACTTGTTCAGTAAAGAGTGTTTTGGAAAAACCAACCGGACTAATGATGCATTTTATGAAATAATGTTCACTGTACAGAAAAAAAGCTGTGCATTATACCATTTTTAGCACAAATTAGAGGGAAAATGCAGTGTAAACTTAGAACACGGCTCATTTGATTTGGTTCAATATCTTTACTTATCCCTAAAGAGGCTGTTAAATAGCTTTCTGTATGCTCCGGAAAATATGAATCTCAAATTTGAAGCAAATACAATCTTCTCATTTAATGCGCTTCCCCCTCAAGTTAAAAATGTGAACTTGAACTGAATTATAAGTCTTTCATTTAATATTTATGTTTAATATTTTGTTTTATATTAATTTTCAGCTTTATGTCAATCAACAAAAAAGAATGCTCTTTTTTCTAATGTTTTATTCTTTTTTAATATTTCTACTTAGTTTTAATTTATATTTATTTCAATATATTTATTTTAATTTTTGTAATTTTAATACTTTTTCATCTAATATTTACGTTTTAATTTATTTCAGCTTCATTTCAAATATCCAAAAACAATGCACTTTTTCTTTTTTATTCTTTTTTGAAATATTTCTATTTAGTTTTTTCATTAAATTTTTTTATGTTAGTACTTCTTGTTTTTGTTTACATTTTTCATCTAATATTTATATTTAAATTTTATTTCTGCTTTCTTTCAATTATCAAAACAATGTGATTTTTCATTTTTTTTATTTTTTTTTTTATTTCAGTTTTAATTTTAGTGCTTCAGCTTATTTATATGTTTAGGTTTTTCATCTAATATTTTTTGTCATCTAATATTTTATTTTACTTTACTTTATTTTATTTTATTTTATTCTATTTTATATCAATTATCCAAAACAATGTGCTTTTAATTTTTATTCATTTCTATACATTTTTATTTAGCTTTAATTTATTTTAATTTAAATTTAAATTTTAATCATTTTAGTACTTTGATTTATTTATATGCTTAGATTTTTCATATAATATTTCTATTTATGTTATTTTAGCTTTATTTCAATTATTCCAAACAATACGTTTTTATATTTTTTATATTTCTATTTAGCTTTAATTTATTTTTATTTCAGTTTTAGTGTTAGTAATTTTAGTACTTCAACATTTGTTATTTTAGTTTCTAATTTTTCTAAATTATTATTGTTTTTTTTTAATTAATAATATTTTATTATTTTATCAATGATATTTTATTTTACACATTTAGAGTGTTTTGGAAAAAAACAACCGGATTAATGAAGTAATGTAATGCTGTTCTTGTATCAGTTGATTTGCTTCAGTATCTTTACGTCTTCCTCAAGAGGCTGTTAAATAGTTTTCGCTGTGCTCTGGAAAATGTGAAACTCAAATTTGAAGCAATTCAATCGCCTCGTTTCAAGCGTTTCCCCCTCGAGCAAAAAAAGTTGCAAGCTCTTACATTCAAAGTCTTGTCACACAGATGAGCGTGCGATAGTTGGATTCGCGCGGCTGTAGACGCGACGTGACAGTGATGGGAGAAAAGAAAAGAGCGTCAGACAGAGAAAGAGCCGAGTGGAGAGCGGATGAGACAGTGTGTGGCTCACTGAGTCCAGCGCGAGACGGCCGGCCTTATTACAGTACCTGTGTGTGTGTGTGTGTGTGTGTGTGTGTGTGTGTGAGAGAGAGAGTGAGTGAGTGAGTGTGTGCTGATCTACAGATGTGGAATATGGGGGTCATGGAATTGCAGAGGCTGCGGTTGCTAGGAGACTGTTGCCAGGAAGCCTTTGTCTGGATTACTCTGATGTCTATAGAACCGGCCTTAACAGTGAGGTCACACAAACCCACACACACACTCCCACACACACATCTGACGTGCTACTATTTTTAGGAGCCACCTTGAGTGTGTGTGTGTGTGTGTGTGTGTGTTCATTTAAGTGCTGATGGGAATTAGTCTTTGAATGCGTGCATAAGACATACTGTTAAAGACATGAGCTATGAATGAACACCACAGTCATGCTCAGTGTTGTTTGGTAGTATTTATATGCTATTATAGTTTTTTTAAAATAATATAACTTAATTTTAGTTTAAGTTTTAGTAGTTTTGCTATGTTTTTTTTCACATTTATTATTATTATTATCATTAACGATAATCATATATATATACATATATATTAAAACAATATATTTATAATAATAATAATAATAATAATAATGACAATGATAATAATAATAAATGTAATATTTATACTTAGCTTTGTTTTTTATTTCAGTTTTTAGTAATTTTAATACTTCAGCTTAAACATTTATTTTAGTTAGTTGCCAGGATAACATTTCTAATTTAATTCTAATTTAACTCTAATTCTAAATTAATCTAATATTTAATGTTGATTTTTTTCCCCCAACTTTTTTCAGTTTTAATTTTAATTTTAGTTTTAGTAATTTAACACGCTTTTGTCGTTTTTATTTCTATTTCGCAAAATTTTTATTTCAGTTTGATTAATTGTAGTACTTTAGTTTAAACATACTTATTTCATGTAGTTGCCAAGGCAATATTTCTTTTATTCCAGATTTATATTTGATTTATATTCAGATTTTTTTGTCATTTTTATTTTTTATTTCTATTTTTATTTTTTTTTTTATTTCTGTCAATTTTAGTAATTTGAGTACTTCAGCATAAACGTATTTATTCAGTTAGCTGCCAATGCAACATTTCTAATTTTAATTTAAAGTAAAAATTTTAGTTAATATTTATACTTTATTTTATGTTATTTAATCTTTATTTCAATTACCAAAATCAGTTTTTAATAGTTTTAGTTAACACTGATACAACTAGATGCATTGATTTTGCGCATCACAGTATTACAGATAATAATCATATTGTAGTCATTATTCATGCAGAATATCGCTGTTCATGTAATGCACCCGAGAGATGTGACTCACAACTGATTTTAATAGAGTTTTGTTAACGTTGCTAAAAACGTGATACTCTATAAGCATAAAAATGACGACATGCAAATAATGGGTGATTACTTTTATACTTCTGAGCACTGAATGTGTGAAACTTGATACTTGTGTGTTTATAATTGAAACTGTCAATAATTTTTCACAGAACTGGTCGCAGTGCATTATGGGATTGCCTTCACAATGAATACATGTGAAGCTGCATTAAAACCCAACTAAAATACGGTTTAAAGGCAGCATGATGGCGTTTCCTGCTGGGATCTGTGTGTCAAGAGCGTCTAGTTACACAGCGCTCTTACTTTCCGAAAAGACATGAAAGTTTCTTTGTGAGGACGTGTGTGTGTGTGTGTGTGTGTGTGTGTCTACCTAATCAGCTCGATTTAGAGAAGCTGAAAGCCCAGAGAGCGTGATTCACTCAAACAGCCGCTTATGAAATGAATTATTTTATGGAAATAAGAGACTCAATCAGGGTGGTGTTTCAGTCAGCGAACACACACACACACACACACACACACACACACACACACACACACACACACACACACACACACACACACCCACCTACACCTTCATGTTTCTCTTACCCTCAGACACTTCTATCTCTTTTCAGATGCATTTCAAGGTCAGGATTTTGTTGGATTTCTTTTCATATTTTGGTATGTTGTGTGTGTGTGTGTGTGTGTGTGTTTGAAATAATGGAGCAGGTGGTTTGTTTGAGATGTGTGAATCCATGAGCAGGGGGAAGGGTGTGAACGTCTCAATGGGCTGTGTATGTGTGTGTGTGTGTGTGTGTGTGTGTGTATGTGTGTGTGTGTGTGTGTGTGTGTGTGAAAGACAGAAGGTTCCAGGGAGTCTGTGGGGAATGATTTTACAATGCTTGGAATGTTCGGAATTCTGTATGTAGTGAACCATAAGAAATCAGTGTGTGTGTGTGTGTGTGTGTGTGTGATGTGTGTGCGTGCATTTTTGTGACAAATGAGGACATAAATGTGTATAATGACAAGGGTATGACAGGTATTACAAGGAGAAGGTGACTTTTCAGGACATTACTCCATGTCCCCACTTTTCAAAACGCTTATAAATCACACAGAATGGAGTGTATTGAGAATCTGAAATAGCAGAAAGTGTCCTGTAAGGGGTAGGTTTAGGTGTAGGGTTGGTGTAGGACAATAGCACATACAGTAAGTACAGTATAACAACCATTACACCTATGGAGAGTCCCCACTTTTCACAAAAACAAATGTGTTTGTGTGTGTGTGTGTGTGTGTGTGTGTGTGTGTGTGTGTGCAGCACTGCAGACCTTGTGTTCTTGACCAATAAGACTGACCCAAAAACCCAAATAGCCCAAATTTCCGGCCTGTAAACTGAGTCACAGGGATCCAGTCGGCTCATAGTGCAGTGAAACACAGATGGCATCATAACTCTGTTCTGAAACACAAACAGATTCCTCTTCTGAATGTCATTTTCTGTCATCATATCTTTTATGAAATTTGAGCAAAATATTGTGCAAAATGGTGTCATTTAGTTTCAGCAAATTGCGTATGTCTCGTTTGTGGTTATTAAAGTGTATCACAAATACGCATACAGTAAGGTACTAATGTCTGAAACATGAATAATGAATAAAATGGACTTATGGATTTTTTTTCAGACTGCAGTCACTGCACAATTTTTAATTAAATGATAATGTATATATAGACATATATAAAACAAAAAATTTGGTTAATATCGGTTAATATGTATATATAAGTAAAATAATTTTAAATTACCATCATTGTTCATGTATGTATATGTGTGTATAATATAAAATAATATATATATATATATATATATATATACATACAGTATATACACACACACAATAATTTTTTTATTTACTTTTACATTATTTTATTCAAATGTACATGCGTTTTAAGTAAAAATATGAATAATTCATATGTATGTATTAACAGATTTTTTATTTAATATATGCTTCATAAGTGTATATGTGTATTTATTTTTACACTAAGAAAAATATGTAAATAAATACACAAATATGTCTTCATACAGTAATTAAAAAATTAAATAAGTATTGCAAATATATTATTGTCTATATATTTTTAGATTATTTTATTTAGTTTTCATTTGATAAAAGTATATTTATTTATATTTATTATAGATATGTATTTTATAAAAGTTTATTTATATGCTATAGATAGATGTAAATGTATTAAATGCCAGTGTGTAACTCGTGCTTCAGACATGAATGATTCGTCAAATCATGTAAGTGCTGCTTTAATTACTCCAGCATAACGCAAGTCATTTGAATATTTATTAATTCATGTGGGATTGTAACAGTAATTATCACATCATCATTTCCTGATAACCTGCACTTTGCATGTTCGGTGAACACACTGTAGATGTGGAGTCTAGACGTCTGAAACAGCTGTGTGGCTAATGAATCTTTGCCAAATGTCACGTATGCCAGAAACGGCTTGTGGCCTTTAAAGTTAATTCTCGAAGCGCTGTGAAACAGACAAGAGAGAAATCCAAGAGTCCTGTAAACAATCAGACAACAACTGTGTGCGTGTGTGTGAATATTTCATATTCTTAGCAACATTGACACTCCAGATATGATCGAAATGCGTATTTGGACAGTTGTATTTTTCGGACAGATGCTCAAAGCAGGAGCTATTTCCAGGCCTCAAATGGCACGTTTGCAGTCAGACAATGCAAACATTTGTCTCGGGTCCAGCAGATGAGTGTTTAACTCTGCGTTATCTGCTGTGTGGATGTTCTGCCATATGCCTTTGTGTCCAGAAGCGTTATGCATTTACACTAGGGCGGCATGATTAATCGAAATAAAAGCAAAATCATGATATGGCTTAATGCGATTATCAAATCACAAAGGCTGTGATTTATTTGAATAAATGCATGCTCTGTGTGTTTCAGAGTGAAGCGCGTCACTGTGTTCATTTGCACGCGAGCAGCTCATGATTCTGTGTTTTTAGAGTCTCGGTTCAAAGTAAATGCTGCACAAACTGCAAGTGCTGCGAGTTTGAGTCCCTTTATTGTGAATTTGGTAAAGCAACATTTGCCAACCATCTTCACAAACTTGCAGTGAGAAGCATTTATCAACAAAAGAGAAGATTTAAGGGCTCCCAAAATAAGTTTAATGTGTGAAAATGAAGAAATTAAGCCACAAAATATTAATAATTGTGCAGTTGTAATGTAAAATGTAATTATTATTATAAATTATTATTATTGTTATATTTTCTTAAATAACCATTTTTAATTTACATTTTAATTCAGTGATAAAATATTATTTTTCATAAATACAAATTTTACAGTAAATTATACAAGAGCAATATTTCTTCTTTTGTTTTTATTAAGTCATTATATATATATATATATATATATATATATATATATAATATAAATAATTTTCTTTCTTTTTTTAAGCAATTTTATTTATTTATTTATTTATTTTAAGCTATTTTAATAATTTTTATTATTATTATTAATTATGCAGCCCTATAAAGAAGCACAGCACATCTGGATTTTTTTTTAATCGCAATCACAATTTTTACTAGAAAAATGTCAATTAGATTTTTCCCCTAAATCGTGCAGCCCTATTTTTTTTTTTTTTTTTTTTTAAGAAGAAAATTATCTTACTGAGGTCTACATTATTGCAAATTACTGTCTGTCTGACATTTTGTCATAATACTTTGTATTATGATTTGAACAAAATCACGAAGCCTTCCTAATCACATGTAGATGTAAAGTAATGTTACTCGCTCCTCTGAAACTACTGGATAATATTAGCTCTTTAGGAAGCGTTTCAGCACCCGCTCCTGCTGTTGATATTGATGACATCAGCAAATTCAGTTCTTCTGCAGGTGAACAGAGAACAGCAGCTGTTTCTCTCATGACTTTGCTTTTACGCTTCTAAACAATGTGTCCACTGAGATTTGAAGCGGAGCCCGACGGACACTGGCTTGTTAGAATACTGTAACATAACGTTCTGGAAATTTACGTATTAATTATTTCTCGCTGCATCTGCTCCTGTGGGATTACTGATTCACTTTAAACACACGCACGCACGCACGCACGCACACTCACACACACACGCATACGCTCACTCACTAACACACGCACACTCTCTCTCTCTCTCACACACACACACACACACACACACTCACACACGCACACTCTCTCACACACACACACACACACACACACGCACACGCTCACTCACTCACTCACTAACACACGCACACTCTCTCTCACACACACACACACACACACACTCAAACACGCACACTCTCTCTCACTCACACTCACACACACACACACACACACACACACACACTCACACTCTCACACACGCACACTCTCACACTCATACTCTCTCATACACACACTCACACACTCACACACACACTTTCACACACACACACACACACACACACACACACACACACACACACACACACGCACACACACACACACACACACATGTTGGTATTTGTGGTTTACAGGGACTCTCCATAGGCGTAATGGTATTTATACTGTACAAACTGTATAAAACACCAACCCTGCACCTAAACCTACCCCTTACAGGAAACTTTTAGTATGTTTTTTAAGCCTTTTGAATTACGGGGACATAGGCAGTGTCTTCATAAACCACCTTCAAATTGTAATACCTCTGTCATACCCATGTCATTATACAAATTTGTGTCTCCGTAAACCATAAATACCAACCCACACACACACACACGTGCACACACACACACACACACACACACACACACACATGTTCGTTTTTGTGAAAAGTGGGGACATCCCATAGGCGTAATGGTTTTTATACTGTACTTACTGTATGTGCTATTGTCCTACACCAACCCTACACCTAAACCTACTCCTTACAGGAGACTCTGTGCATTTCAACTTTCCCCAAAAAACTTCATTCTGAGTGATTTATAAGCGTTTTGAAAAGTGGGGACATGGGTCAATGTCCTGAGATGTCACCTTCACCTTGTAATACCTGTCATACCTTTGTCATTATACAAATCTATGTCCTGACTTTTCACAAAAACGCGCGCACACACACACACACACACACACACGCAGTGGTCTGCTGCAGTCATTGGCTGTCTGACGCTCCTGCAGCCCTTAGCAACCGCTCACATGAGTGACAGCAGAGATTCACTCGGTCCTCAGAGAGGCTCATTTTACAATCTCTTCTGATTTCACATGTTATTTCTCCATCTTGGTTTTGCATTAGTCTGCAGATACTCGTACCTCTGACACACAGCCATGCATTTAGTTTTTATGAATGTATTATACTGTATATGCATGTTTTTATTGTAGGTTTTGGTCATTGTGGGTTTTTGCATTCGGTGATACAAATATGGGGTAAATAACTTGTATATAATAAACTTATAAAAAATAATAAATAAATGATCAAATAATTAAAAAAATCTTTGTGTGTGTGTATACAGTATATATATATATATATATATATATATATATATATATATGTACAGTATATAAATTATTTTAATTATATATATATATTTACTATTTTTTAAAATGTACTATATATATATATATATATGTATATATATCACATCAATTTCACTTTTTCACTTACATATAAAAATAAAATAAATAAATATAATTTTCAGACGTTTGTACCTCACTTTATGTCTATATGCGTTTGTGATCCACTTTAATGATCACAAATGAAACATTCACAATTTGCTGAGATGTATTTGCACAATATTTTCCTCTTCGTAAAAGATCATAAAAATTCACAAAAGATATGATGACAGAAAATGACTTGCATGAATTCAAACTTAAAACCTCACATTTAATTCACTGTTACTTTCCATTTATTTTAATTTAATTTACTTTAAGTTCATGAAAATGGTTTCAAAGTAAATCCTGCACCAGTTTTTGTCAGTGTAATATTTAGTCCCACATAAATATTTAATCTGAGGTGGCTGAATAACATTTTCAACTCACCCATCAGTTTCCCTACAAAACTGACCATCTTAAAAGATTATAAAAAATAATCTTAATAAAATCTTAAAAGTCCATCTTTGTAATATTCTAAGAATAGTGATAGACTTATGTATCGCTCATTATTTCACTTCCAATGCAATCATTTGGATTCAGTCTGACTAAATATATATTTAGGCATATAATATTATCTACTTGGTACAGTCTCTGCTCATTATTGAAAAGCTCTAGTTTGCTTTGAGTCCTGATGATCTGTCGCAGTTTATTCAGGGATAATGATCAGTACAGAATCCATGGCAGTATATTAACCATAACCCACTCTTGTTTTGCCAGATATCTCCATCAGCCACTGAAAAACCCATAACGCTCGAGCTCTAAATGTGTTTGTGTTGCAGTATAATTCATATTCAGTCTGTTCACACACAGATCAAGACTCTGTCAGATTTCTCCAGGTTTCTCAGCGTGTGTGAAGGTCAGGATGAATGTAGAGACACATATCTGATGAATCTGAGAGATCTTGAGGAGCGGATGGAGGAGGGAGTTTTATTAGGATGAATGATGATCAGTGGCTCCAGGTGTCAGATTATGTCTGTGGAGAAGAGCTGAGAGAGACTCCGATTTCTCAGTTTGGCCCTAAAATATACATTTTTAAACATGCACAAGAAAATAATAATAATACAGTTATACAGTTATTTAAATTAAACCACATATGGCTGTATATATTAGTGCTGTCAAACGATTAATCGCAATTAATCGCATCCAAAATAAAAGTTTTTGTTTACATAATATATGCATGTGTACTGTGTTTATTTATTATGTATATATAAGTACACACACATTCAGTATATATTTTGAAAATATTTACATGTATATGCATGTATATATTTATATTATTAAATTTTATATTATATATAAATATATTTAATATATAAACATAACGTATTTTTCTTAAATATATATACATGCATGTGTGTGTATTTATATATGCATAATAAATATACACAGTACACACTGATATATTCTGTGAACAAAAACTTTTATTTTGGATGCGATTAATCATGATTAACAGCACTGATATATATATATATAATTAATTTGCACATTTTTATTTTATTCGTTTATTTATTAATAAGCACATAAAACTACATACAAAAATATTTTTCAAATTTTAAATTAATTTAAATTAAAATATTATATATAATTGTTTATAAATATATGTAATTTGACATATATTTATTTTATTTATTATTTATTTATTTTAATAATTAATGTGTCATTTTCAGAAGGTTTCGCAGCTTCTGAACCATTTTCCTAATTGTTTTTTTAAGATTATTTAAAAGTTTTGGTCATGTTTTGTAATCTGTTGCGTTCACCCGTTTTTCTCTGAAGTTCTGCTCTCCTCGAGTTCCTCTCTGACCTCACTGGACTCTCTTTGATCCCGATCTATAAATAGATTTTAGATTTCAGCGTAAGTTTGGGACAGCGATTGCTCCATTAATTCTGTTTGAAATGAGATGTCAGTGTCCGTTCTGCTAATTGACTTTTACGGCAGCGGCTGTGATGGACTCATCAGTCTCTTCCTCTGATCTCTGGCTTAACTCCTCCATCAACACAAACCCAAAACCCTCCAGATGGCTTCAGCGCTGAAACGTGTTTGTTAATATGAAGTGGTCTGTAGCACGAGCGTTTACTATTTAGTGTGAGCGTTCAGTTCAGATCCATACGTGTGAGAACGAGCTGTAGCGATGCCTGAGCGAACACCATTAATATCAGTGTGCGGTCTTTAAATTGAGGTTTGCGGCCAAGGTGACGCGTGTTAGTGCAGAACATGGAGAATTATGGGTCTAATAGCAGCCGTCGCACTTCACTGAGGATCGTCTCTCTCTCTCTGTTTCCTCTCATCATCTTCATTGTTTGCTTCTCTCTAAATCCTGCCTGTTCTTTCTGTCGTTGTCTTTAAAGGGGCCTTTGAGAGCAACAGACGGGTTGCAGAGGTAAAATCCCATTCATTGTCTCCACAGAGAAATTGATGTTTTAGCGATGCCGTATAAACCTCTCAAGGCTCACCATGAGCTCCAAGGCCCTTAAGTCATGATTTACGATTCTCAAGTCAGTGCAATTTACCCTCTTTTAAAGGGATGGAAATTTTCAGTTCATTTGCTCACCCTCAGGCCAATCCAAGATGACTTTTTGTCTTTAGTAGAACATTAAAGAAGATTTTTAGCTGAAAACGTGGTCGTTAGTGATTCATAAAATGCAGGTCAATGGCTGCTGTCACTTTGAGAGTTGAAAAAGCACATATCAGGCATTATAAAATGAATACCCGTGGCTCCTGATGATATATTGAGGTCTTATGAAGCGAAATGATCCGTCTGTGCAAGAAACTGAACATTATTTACAGCATTATCACCTGTAATCCAGATCCTCGGGCAAACGGGGAAATACGATTCATTTTCAATTCAGTTTGATTCTGATCTGGTTCTTTCATGCAGTTCATTTGAATGAACTGGTTCAGTTCACTAGTTCGTTTACATAATCATGCAAGGCATAACGCTCGTGCAATATTAAAGCACCCAATAATGATGTGAAACATGCATGTTTTACATGTGTATAGCATAAAAAGTGAATAAACTAGTCTTCATCAGCTCACTGTTTTACATAAACTAGGAGAAACCATGAAAATTTCTCCCCTTCATTAGGTCATATATGCCGTTATTTTGGCTCATTTCCAGTCGGAGTGACTGTCAGGCATCTGAAAGTGAGTTTTGATTGAGTAACTTGTAGATCATGCGCTGCTCGAGCCGTCAACTGATTCAGACGATTTAGATGAACTGGAACTAGCTCACTAAAAAAGAATCAGTATAAAAGAATGATTCGTTCGTGAACTGGACATCACTCTGGACCGTTTGCCCGAGGCTCTGGATTACAGGTGATAATGTTGTAAATAATATTCAGTTTCTTGCACAGACGAATCGTTTCACTTCATAAGACCTCAATATATATCGTCAGAAGCCACAGGTATTCATTTTGTGTTGCCTGATGTGCATTTTTGACTCTCTAAGCATTTTATGAATCACCAAGGACCACAGAGTCACCTACATCGTGGATGGTCTGAGGATGAGTAAATTAACAGCAAATTTTCAATTCTGGGTGAACGATCCCTTTCTATATCCGTGTGTTATCAGCTGAACTCTCATTGTCATTCATCACATTAAATCCCTGTGCTCTCGTTTATCTGTAGAGATGAAGGACAGATGAAGATCTCTATATATAGACTCGGTGAGAGAGGTAAAGGACAGGTCGTAGACGGAAGAATGGATAGAAGTGAGCTGGAGAGGTTAATAGACTGACAAGAGGATTGTAGTGATGGTTACCGTGTGACCTTTGACCTTCCATCTAAGGAGTAGGAGTCATTTTTGAGGATGCAAAACAGAATTTCTGTGCTCTTTTGATGTAAGCATGCTCGATCTGATTTGAATAATTGCTCTTTCATTTGCATTTTCTGTCACGGTTATAGTAGGTGTTTTATTTCACCTGCTGCGGTTCTGCGGTCGGCGGTGAATGCTTTGAGCGACAGCTTTAAATCCAGCCGCATGATTAGTGGCACCTTGTAAAGGGCGTCTTTGTAAAGCGCGGTCAGTAATTGCTGCAGATGGCGGCTGTTAACAGCACTGCAGCAGAAAGCCTGTCAATCAATAGCAGTGCATCTGCTCGACTCCACCCGTACCGTCAGTCATCACACCATTACTAACGTTTCCATTCAATAAGCTCCTGTCATCAGGCTGCACTGCAAAAAAAAGGAATTTCTTACTCTGTGTTTTTGTATTGTTTTCCAGTACAGACATCTAACAATCAAGAGAAGCCGAAAAAGTCAGAAAAATAATCTTCATTTAAAGGGAAACTAAGTTTTTCTTCTTCTTTTTATTTATTGGCAGATAATTGTTCTTGTCTTAAGCATAAACTCACTTAATTTAGAGATTTTTTTTCCCAGAAAATTTGACAGAATTGCATTTCTACTGTGACGAATGAGGTCGTATCGGACCATATTTAACATATCTGTCTTAGTGGTATTTTAGTATCATTGAAATACTATTATAGTTTTATTACTATTTTGAATTTTATTTTATTTTTATATTTTCAACTTTCATTTTAATATTAGTTAAAGTTTTAGTAATTTTGTGACTAGTTTATATATATACATACATATATATATATATATATATATATATATATATATATATATATATATATATATATAGTTTTTATTTCAATGTTAGTTATTTTAGTGCATTTAAATTAAATAATTTTTTTAATATATTTTCTCTCATTTCACTTAAGATTTGTTTTATTTCTAGTAACAAATATATATTTTTAAATGATTTTAGTTTTATTTAACTATAATAATCCTGCTCTGTCTTGATTATTTGATCAGACTGTCAAATGTTGCCAAATTAAAATTTAAATAAATAAATGCAAACTAGCAATATTTATACTACTACAAATGTTTGGGTATGTAATTTTTTTTAAATGTTTTAATAAAAAAAAGTTTCTTCTGCTCACAGAAGCTGCATTTATTCGATCAAAAAATATAGTAAAAATTGTGAAAAATTACTGCAATTTAAAATAACTGTTTTTTATGTGAATATATGGTAAACTGTAATTTATTTCTGTGATCAAAGCTGTATTTTCAGCATCATTACAGTCTTCAGTGTCACATGATCTTCAGAAATCATAATAATATGCTGATTTGCTGCTCAAGAAACATTTCTGATTATTATCAATGTTGAAAACAGTTGTGCTGCACAATATTTTTGTGGAAACTGATACATTTTATTTGTCAGGATTCACAGATGAAGTTCAAAAGAACTGCATTTATTTGAAATAGAAATCTTTTTAACATTTATAAATATCTTTTCTGGTCTCTTTTGATCGATTGAATGCATCCTTGCAGAATAAAAGAATTAATTTCTTTGAAAATCTAGGATGATGACTAGTCACCATTCACTGAACTAATGGTTTTAAATGCTTTTTTTAATAGCAGGCACTATACAGTACACATTAGGCAGTGCTCTAGTATTGCATTGTAACCGTGATCTCCATAAAATCGTCTCGAAGTCTCGAGCACTTCTCTTATGAATACACCTCCCGATTAACACGTTTATGAAGATCCATTAGCTGAACATATTGAAATCCTGAGGAGTGCAATCCGATCATATGCTTTAGCACATTCAGATGGAAGATCTAGACGGATCAAATTACCCAGCGTCCCCTCTGACCAGCTTCCCAAAAATGCTTTTAGCAGGATTTGAGCGATCAGGTTATCCTGGATTAGAGCAGATTAGATTTGATTATGGGATCAGAGGAAATTTACTATGGGATTAACAGAGCTGATTATCACACACATAAAATGTGCATATACAATGAAAATAACATCTGAACACAGATAAGCACGCAGCCTGTAGCGGTAAAAACATCTTTCTTTCAGTGTAGACCTTTTGCATTATTTAGAATGAGCAGTTTTTGTCAAATTCTGCAGCGTTTGTGCTTCAGATGTGGATGTTTCTCAAATCGTGTGTCTTGTTCAACAACACAACTAACATTTTCTTTGGAAAATATTAAAATCTTTTTAGCTTTTATATTTAGGCTTCATAAGATTTTTATTCATGCTTATAAATTATTAAAAATGTAAACAAATGCACAGCAATCTTATAAAACGGGCATCTCTCTCTCTGCCTGTTGGTTTTGCAGCTTATGTTGTATATATCACACACACACACACACACACACACACACACACACACACACACACACACACACACACACACGGTAATACGTGACTCATATGAGAAATCATGATGACTCTATATATGACTGTAATCCTCTCTCTGACATCATGACTTTCTCTTTCCATATATGGGTGCATCTCACAAAAACATATCAGTCATAAGTCAGTTATATTTCAGCTCAAAACCTGAATAATATTTGTTGTTATTTTGCATAAATATTTTTATTTTTGCATAAAGAACCATTAAAGTATTATGGATTGTGGCATTATTTTAATGACAATAAAATTGTATGTTTTTATAAAAATCACTTTTTATTTATTTATTTACGGAATTTAAGAGCGAAAATCTGTTTATGGTTATATATTTTTATATTAAATACTTTTTACATTTTATCTCTTATTTTATTGCATTTTTTTTTTTACATAATTTTGTAGGGAAAAATGTGTTTCGTTTTCATTAGAATGATTTTTATTGGATTCTCTCTCAATACTGTAATATGTTTTCAGTAGCAAGAATTTCAAAGAAAGAATAGTTTAATTTCCATAAAATAATGTCATAATTCTAAAAATTTTACTGTTCAAAAAAGTACGCTTCATTTTCTTCGAACAAAAAAAAAATAGAAAAATGAAAAATTCATGATTTGCATTAGATTCACATTATTATAATATACATTATTTAAACACATTTTAATATATCTTTATTATATTTTCTCATTACTATATATGAAGAGTTAATTTGCAAAAACAGATAATTCTCAAAAATCGTGTTTTTTCATTGTGCATTCTGATTAATCTCAATCAATCTGCAATTGGGTTATTTTTATTAGGTTAAAAAGTATAATAAATACTATAAATACAGCTAACTAACACAATAAAAACATGATAACATAATAAAAACCATGATTTTTGTAAATTTTGGATTTTTCATATCTTTTTTTTTTTTTTTTTTTGCATTAGTCATAATTATGCCATAATTCTTAAAATATTACTTTTTTGAAAAGTAGACTTTATTTTCTTTAAGCAAAAAACTGTCTGTGTATATTTGTTCTTGACAGGTTTTGTGTGATACATTAATTCATTGCTGAGTATAAAGCGAGTTTCCGTATGTTCGTGTGTGTTTAGGTTGGAATGGGTGGAAATCATCGAGCCGCGCACCCGGGAGCGCATGTATGCCAACCTGCTGACGGGCGAGTGCGTTTGGGACGCCCCGGCGGGCGTGCAGATCAAGCGCAGCGGACAGGACCAGTGGTGGGAGCTTTTCGACTCCAAAACGTCCCGATTCTACTACTATAACGCTTCTACCCAACGCACCGTCTGGCACCGCCCACACAGCTGTGACATCATCCCCCTCGCCAAACTACAGACCCTCAAGCAGAACACCAACACGGCTCCGCCCACCGCCACCACGACCAGTGCCTCCGCCGACAGCAGCCCCGCCCGCAGCGCCGTCAGCACCACGTCCTCACAGGAGCAGGAGGAGAAGACGTCCACCGCCGAGGAGGGAGACAGGTGAGCGCATCCCAGATCTTAAAGGAACAGTTCACCCAAAAATGAACATGAGCTAAAAATGTACTCACCCTCAGGCCATCAAAGATGTAGATGAGTTTGTTTCTTCATCAGGTTTGGAGAAATGCTGCATTGCATCAGTGTCTCAGCAATGGATGCTCTGCAGTGAATGGGTGCCGTCAGAATGAGAGTCCAAACAGCTGATAAAAACACCACAATAATCCACATCACACCAGTTAACATCTTGAGAAGACTGATACAAATTCATCATTAAGATGTTTGTAACTAAAATACGAGTGCATGATTCATAATAACGCTTCCTCCAGTGAAAAAGTGGTCTGGTCTGAATCAGGAGAGAAATCTGCAGATCAAGCAGCGTTTACAAGCCAAAACATCTCTAAAATAAATATGTGGTTGGATTTGTATGTGAGAGACAACAGGAGATGGACTTTTATTATGGACTCGTATTTTGACCAGAAGCGATGGTTCAATGTTAAAACGTCTTAATGATGGATTTGTTTCTTACAAACACGCAGCTTTTTTCTTCTTGTGATGTCTTTATCAACTGTTTTGACTCTCATTTTGATGGCACCTATTATATACTGTACCCATATATATATATATATATATATATATATATATATATATATATATATATATATATATATAGTCTAACCAAAATACCAATAATAAACAGGAGGGAAAAAATCTTCCATAATGCAGGACTTTTAACTATAAACAAGCCTGAAATACACTGGGACTCTTATTATGAAATGTCTGTGTTTCGGCATTGCTTAAAATGTGAGATATTAATTGGTAGCTTTTATTTAATGAGATCATCGCTTTTTGAAGTATAATAATAACATCAGGCGGTATCACAACTCCTCTTTTTCCATCCCTGAATTTAAGACCTCTTCAATTGATAATTAAGACATTTGTTATAGTATTTATGATATTTAAGACTCACTGAGCCTTTTATATTCACAGACATGCTCCTAAATACATTTTACAGTTCGCACACATCTATTTTTTCGTCTTAAACGCTAGTGAAATGCTCGCACTGTCGAGCCCTGGAGGAACTGACACGGAAAACATCCCAGAATCCCTTTTGATTTGACTCTGAGACCCAGACGACACCGGTGGAAGTCAGATTTCATTTAGTTTGAGCGTCTGAGCGAGCTTCCTCGTCCCCGTCCAACAGTACATCCCTTACAGCCAGTCTTCAGACGCTCTTTAAGACGGACAGCTCTTGTTTTTATTTGTTTCATTAGATCATCGCTGTAAGTGGTTTTGAAAGCTCGACTGGATCAAAAATAAATAGCTTCCTGTTGAGACTTCAATAATATATGTGCACGCTACAATACCATTCATGCTATTTGTGCAGTATATAGTATGTACACTACAAAAAAAATTATATGTATATATGTATGTATGTATATATATATATAAAATTCATAATTTATTGTTTTTGTCTTTTTTTCAATACAAAATTACTTTTGTTTTCTGAAAAAAATGTACCAAAATTGAGTTTTTGCTTAAAACAAGAAAAAAATATCTGCTAAATGGGTCAGAAAAAGAATCTTGTTTTCCTTTTGAATTAAGTTTATTTTTCTTGCCTCACTGACAGATACTTTTTTTTTGTTTTAAGCAAAAACTCACCTAATTTTGATCAATTATTTCGGAAAATAAGATGTAATATTTTAAGTCTTATGTCTAAGTCTTGATTTAGGAATATTTATATATTTGTACTAGAAAACTAGACAAAAATACTGATTAAGAATTTTTATTTTTTTGCATTAAATGCAATTTTCAGACCGTTGCACTCTATTCCATGCATACAGAGAATCAACATACTGTACATAGAATACATACCATATACTGCAAAAATAGCATAAATATAATTATAGTGTGTAAAGAAATTATTTTTTTGTCCTTTGAGAAGTTTTGTTATAGCAATAACAGTATAACCTTTCCAGTCAGACCTACCATAAGCTCTGAGGTTATTAAACAATGCATTATGCTTTCATAAAAGCCACAAGCCCAGTGTGATTTTGCATATAATTGCTGAAATCTTTCCGGAAACCCGAGAAAAATGGGCAGTCGGAAGACATTTGCACGGTTAATGCCAGATGACTTGATGCTTAATAGTGAGAGATATGTACGATTTTGCATGTGCATTTAAAAAATGAATGGAATAAAAGGTATGATCGAAGAAAACATGTATAGTGCTTCAAGCTGTTTTTTAGATTTAATATTCCAACGGTGTTGCACTTAAATAATTTCATCCCATGAGGAGCGTGGGGACAAGGAAGGGAGGGTCATGAAATGATTTTGTGTGACAGAGGAGGAGGAGGAGGCAAAGGGAATGAAAGAAGAGAGAAGCATAGAATGTGTAAATTGATTTGAAGGTCGGATATCCATGAATAATTAATATCCAGAGGAAAACACTGCTCACTTTGTAGTGGGTCTCTTGCTCGAGAGAGAGACGAAGTGAGAGATAAGTTTCTTGTGTTCAGAGTTTTAATCCGGCTACTAAAGAAGTGAACACACACACACACACACACACACACACACACTTGGCTGTGTAATCCAGTCTGGTCATGGGGAGCCTTCAGAGGGCCGTGGTGGCCAAGTGCTGAATTGATTTTACACACTTCTTTTCTTGATGCTCAGAGGCCTTTTCTGTGCTCTTTAAACTCACAGAACTCTTAGATTTAGATCTTTCAAAATTGCCCTTGAAAGGCTCGAAGGACTGAAATAGTGGTGCTCGATTTGAAGTCAAGCATCACTTTTATTATTGCTGTAGTTAGTGTTAGTGATTTAAACAAACACAACATTTTCATCAAAGTACTCTACTCTTACTTCTTTTCAACTGATATTATCACTCCCTCTTATTAAATCTCCCTTATTTTATCCTCATGGAAAAAATCCCAATTGAATATTTAGTGATTCTTGGAAATTCATCACATTTAAGAAGTAAAATGGTTTGTGATCATTTCAGAACAGTACGTTGCAACATCTTATTTGTAATAAACTTGACTTTTTGAACTGGAAAATGAGTTTTGAGATCTGAAAGTTAAGAAATGTCTACAGAGCAAAATAAGATGGCTTATTTTATTCAAAATAAATTTTTATATTTATATTATTTATATTTTTTACTTTTCATGATATGGCCCTTTTAATAAATATTTATTGACTACTACATATTCAAGGAGATTTATTGTAAATAGTAAAATAAAATAAGTATAAATAAAATGTTTTGTTTTGTTTTACTTTTATGATATGTCCCTTTAATAAACAGTGAAGAAAATCTGATTTATTATTTATTATATAAAAAAAAATGTATATATATGTTCATTCATTAAATCTTTTTATTTTACTTTTCATTGTATTACTCCTTTAATAAATAGTAAAAAATATTTTCAGATATTTCTTATTAAAATTATTTATTTTAACATTTGTTACAATTTTTTTTTTCTTTTTTTTTAACTAAAAATGTTCTTACTTTCTTTCGTTCAGGTTCAGATGGGGCACAGGCACCAGAGAGCGGATGCTCATCAAAGTGTCGGATCGGGAACCCAGTTTTCTGACGCAGGGAAACGGATACTCCAGTTCTTCCCCACGCTCCAGACGCTCGTCCAGCAACGCTCCTTCTGACCCCGAAGCCACGCCCCTTTCCCTGCCCGACCGCCTGGCATCGCAGTCTCCGTTCCTGAAGAGAGCAGACTTGGGCGGCACTCAGCGGCGCTGCTCGGGCGATTCCCAGCCATCGTCCCCCCGCTATGCTTACGAACCTCCTTTGTACGAGGAACCACCCTCGGAATACCAGTCCCCGCCTATTTATGAGGAACCGCCCACTGACATGCACTGCGACCAGGCCTTTTTTGGCTCCGACAGGTCTCCGGCGCGAAAACCAGGTCTTTACCACTCTCCCAAGCAAAGCCCGTCTCCTTACGGTCAACTGGTGTTGACGAGACAGCGGAGTTCTACGCCCGAGAAAACGCCCAATCAGGGCGATCGAGACTATAGCTCAAGTGGGCGGGACTACAGCTCTGCGGGGCGGGACTACAGCTCCAGTGGGCGGGATTATAGCTCGGGTATGAGGGACTACAGCTCTGGTGGGCGGGATTATAACTCTAGTGGGCGGGAGTATAGTGCCGCTGGGCGGGAATATGTAAAGCAGCTAGTTTATGTCGAGCAGTCCGGCTCCTCCCCTCGATTTAGGACGACCGAGCGTCTGCTAAGCTATGGGACAACCAGTTCGAATAGCTTGTCAGCTGGATTTTCTTACGGCGGCTCCTTTACGCTACAGCACAGTCACGATCTCAACGGTGGCAATCGTAAACGTAAGAACCGGAAGCCGTCTTTGCCGGGAGGCGAGGGCGATGGCATGGGGTCTGGTCTCGGGGCGATGATCACCCAAGCACGGTTGGCATGGGAGGCTCAGCAAATGATACATCAGCGAGGGGGCGTGTCTTCCGACCAGGGAGCGAAAGACGGGTATGAAAGCGACGGGGCGATGCCCTTGCCGCTGCCTGGCCCAGTGGTGCGGGCGTTCAGCGAAGACGAGGCTCTTGCGCAACAGGAAAGCCACTGGAAGCGCGCCACCCTGGACAGACTGGCATTTCCTCAGACGCTGCTAGAAAAGAGTCTGTCGGTGCAAACCAACCTGGCATCACCTGAACCTTATCTCCATCCCTCGCAGGTAATGCACAACGAGATGCGCGTTGCATCAGAAAATCAAAACATTGCCGAGATTCCCATATTTATGTCACTGCAGTGGATGGGAGGCAATTACCAGATTATTGCGATACCTTTTTAGTACGAGTGTATTGAGAGTTTATAGCAACACTCTAAATACACTCGTACTAAAAATGATGAAATATTGGGTTGTTTACCTTCATGTCACGTGACCATTGACCAACATCAGAGAACTATGAACATGAGATTTAAATATGAACTTTAAATCTCAGGGGTGTTTCAAGCTCAAAGGGGTTCAAATGGAAACACATAAAACATTGAGAATCACTGTTTTAATGAATGGAAATTGTGATTAGAGTGGAATAGAATATTATGAGTGTAAGATACAATCAAAAACCAGAGGAATGCACTTAAACTGAGGCTTCATTAGACATTGGACACTGTTTCATGAACGGCAATGAACTCAGATTGCGTTTGCTGATTGTGTGTTATGATGTCAGTTTCAGCGGCGCAGTAGAAAGTGTTTTCGGACACATTGGCGCTGAGGTCATGAATGAGCTGGAATCCTCTGATGAGCTGAACTCTGAGCTCTTTCAGCCCAATATAATGAGCGTTTAACTGTCCTGAATCAGGCCTGACCCGCTGCTTAAGCGCTGCCAGTGAGGTTAATTGGGCCGGCTGACCCTCAGACGCCTGTTACCCAACCACTGATATCTTTGTTCTGGAGATACCGAGCTAAACTGTGTGAGAGTTTCCTTGGAGGATTTTTTAGGTTCTGCTCTATTTGCTGATAGTAATGGAGGCAGACAGCAGCTTCAGCAGTAACAGGCACGCAAAACTCCCACAACACCCCAGCAACTGCATAGCAACACTAAAAAAAAACTCTTAGAACACCCTAGCAACTGCATAGCAACACTCTAAAAACTTCTTAGAACACCCTAGCAACTGCATAGCAGCACTCTTAAGAACACCCTAGCAACTGCATGGTGATGCTCTAATAAACACCCAGTACATCCCAGCAACTGCATAGCAACACTCTGAAAACCTCTTAGAACACCCTAGCAACTGCATAGCAACACTCTAAAGAACACTCTAGCAACTGCATAGCGACGCTCTAAAAAAACCCAGTACGGCCTAGCAACTGCTTAGCAACTCTCTAAAAAACCTGTCACAATCCCCTAGCAACTGCATAGCAACATTCTAAAAACCACCCCAGAACACCCTAGCAACTGCATAGCAACACTCTAAAGAACACCCTAGCAACTGCATAGCTATGCTCTAAAAAACACCCAGTACGGCCTAGCAACTTCATAGCAACACTCTTAAAACCTGTCAGCATCCCCTAGCAACTGCATAGCAACGCTCTAAAAACCTCTCAGAACACCCTAGCAACTGCATAGCAACGCTCTAAAAACCTGTCAGAATCCCCTAGCAACTGCATAGTAACACTCTAAAAAACCCCCGCCAGAATGCCCTAGCAACTGCAGCTGCAGACACTTCAGGGCCAGTTTGTTGGTTTTTGTGATGTTTCTCCATTCGCAGTGTTTTCTGGGAGGTTTCAGGCGGTTTCAGTGTGTTTGTCCAGCAGATCACACACACACACACACATACAGAGACACGCCCTGCTGTTCCACATCAATATTTCAGTGTGTGCAGTTTGAAGAGTGCTCACGCTTATGTAAGGCATCACACTCACATCATCACCAACACGCATGACTGACATCACCACATTCCACGCCTAACATGAAAACCATATTTTGCATAAAGAAATTCAAGCTTTTAGGACTGTTAAATGATTAGTTCACTTCCAGAATGAACATTTCCTGATAATTTACTCACCCCCATGTCATCCAAGATGTTCATGGCTTTCTTTCTTTCTTCAGTCGCAAAGAAATTAAGGTTTTTGAGAAAAACATTCCAGGATTTTTCTCCATATAGTGGACTTCAATGGGGATCGAGGTGTTGAAGGTCCAAATTGCGGTTTCAGTACAGCTTCAATAGGCTCTACATGATCCCAGTCAAGTAATAAGGGTCTTATCTAGCCAAACCATCTGTCATTTTCTAAAAAAAATAAAAACAAAAAATGTATATACTTTCTAACCACAATTGCTCGTCTTGCACTAGCTCCGTTGTTCTCACGCAGACTACCTCTCTCATTCGGCACGAATCCAATGAAATGTTTCCATATTCGTATCTGAATGCTAAAATATTATTTATTATGTAAACCAGGCTTTGTACTTAATGCGCTTTCCGCACAAAAAAAAATATATCATCCTCTTCACATGAGCAAATATGTGCTTGGCACGGATTGTACGACGGAATATTTAAATTAATCAGTGTACACTGTAAAAAAAAAATTAAAAAAGTTGAGCCAACTTAAAATTTGAACGCAACCAGCTTCAGCAGATTTTTGAGTTTGATCAACTTGTCGTTTTAAATTTATACAACAAAAATTTGACATTTTAAGTTTTTAAATCAGATTTTCTTCACTGTTTATTAAAGGGACATACCATAAAAGTAAAACAAAACAAAATAAAAATACAAACATTTTATTTATAATTTTAAGCTCAACTTTTTTTTTTTTTTTTTTTTACAGTGTAGCTATATATTTGTTTGACTATATTTTATTCTGATAATGAACAGGCTGCAAAAATACAAAAAAATACAAATTTTTTGGTCATACAGATTATTCAAAACTGCAGTGTGTTTAGTTTAATTTCTGTCATCTCGGTTTTCTTTCGCCGCAACTCACAAAAATGAACCAAACTCAGCAGCATATAGGCTACTTGTCACTCAGTCTTTTTCTTTAATTTTGTTAATCTGTTAATTATTTAAGTGAAATATATTTAGCGTATTCGTTCCTTTTATACATAGACCATGATTTAAAAAAAACTCAATTTCTGTTGCTCATCCACGCTCGTCCGCCACATTCTTTCTCTTATCCGACCTTGTTAGTGGCACCAGTCCAGGTGTTTCTTCAGTTACTTGTGCTATTTCTCGATGTTGAGAGTTCGGTGTCGCACATAGATTGCACATGACTTTTCTCTGATGAACTATAAATAACGGGAGAGTGTCCATCTCACAAATGTAGAATCCATCTGCAGTGATCTCAACCACCCCCAGCTACCGGGGACTACTTTCAGGCGCTGCGTAATATCACTGCGCCTGCTGCGGCCATGTTACGGCAGCAAAGTTCCTTGATTATTACGCCGGAATGAGAGTAGTTCCTAATCATATCAGCCTAGAAAATCGCAACTTTTCATTTTCCGCCGATCTTAGTACACGATATAACTACAGAAGAGTCAAGTTTTAAATAGGACAAATATCGAAACTGTTTGATCGTTTTAGAACGCGATGCTACTGGTCTAATAGGATTCAATGATCTATGCTAAGCTATGCTAAAAGTGCTATCGCCAGACCCGGAGATCGGCTGAATGGATTCAAAAACGGTAAAACTCAACTTATTAACTCTGGGGGAGTTGGAGAATGAGCCTATTTCCAAAAAAAGTGGAGTGTTCCTTTAAGGGTGTTCTGAGTATGCTTTAAAACGTTGCTATGCAGTTGCTAAGGGTGTTCTGAGTATGCTTTAAAACGTTGCTATGCAGTTGCTAAGGGTGCTCTGAGTATGTTTTAGAACATTGCTATGCAGTTGCTAAGGGTGTTCTGAGTATGTTTTAGAACGTTGCTATGCAGTTGCTGGGTCATTTTAGGCAGGTTTTTAGCGTGTTGCTATGCAGTTGTTAAGGGTGTTCTGAGTATGCTTTAAAACGTTGCTATGCAGTTGCTAAGGGTGCTCTGAGTATGTTTTAGAACATTGCTATGCAGTTGCTAAGGGTGTTCTGAGTATGTTTTAGAACGATGCTATGCAGTTGCTGGGACATTTTAGGGAGGTTTTTAGCGTGTTGCTATGCAGTTGTTAAGGGTGTTCTGAGTATGCTTTAAAACGTTGCTATGCAGTTGCTAAGGGTGCTCTGAGTATGTTTTAGAACATTGCTATGCAGTTGCTAAGGGTGTTCTGAGTATGTTTTAGAATGTTGCTATGCAGTTGCTGGGGCGTTTTTGGAGGTTTTTTTAGAGAGTTGCTATACAGTTACTAAGGTTGTTTTGAGTATGATTTAGAACATTGCTATGCAGTTGCTAAGGGTTTTCTGAGTATGTTTTAGAACGTTGCTATGCAGTTGCTAAGGGTTTTCTGAGTATGTTTTAGAATGTTGCTATGCAGTTGCTGGGGCGTTTTTGGAGTTTTTTTTTAGAACGTTCCTATGCAGTTGCTAAGGTTGTTCTAAGCATGCTTTAGAACATTGCTATGCAGTTGCTAAGGGTTTTCAGAGTATGTTTTAGAACGTTGCTATGCAGTTGCTGGGACGTTTTAGGCAGGGTTTTTAGAGTGTTGCTATGCAGTTGTTAAGGGTGTTCTGAGTATGCTTTAAAACGTTGCTATGCAGTTGCTAAGGGTGTTCTGAGTATGCTTTAGAATGTTGCTATGCAGTTACTGGGGCATTCTGGGAAGATTACAAAGTTCTCAGTAACTCACATAATTGGAGGATTCATCCGTGTCTGGAGCTCAGACGTTGAATGAACATACACACACACACACACACACACACACACACACACTTAAGTCACAGTGTTTCGGATGTTCGTTATGATGCTCAGCAGACTCACAGGAATCATTAGGACTGATAATTGCTCTGCTTGCTCAAATGAACTGTATTTCTGGAGCCAAGAATATGAAGAATATTCATTCAGGAAGAAGCAAGGACAGACTGTCCCTCAAGTCTCATGGTCTTTACGCACGGCTGAAGTTAAACACCTTCCATGAAACACTCCACAAACATCAGAGCTCAGCCTCCTCAAATCTTTATGACACATGCTGAATTACAGTCAATCAGTCTGTTTGCTTAGTTCATGTGAACAAACTATTCACATAGCAGTTGAATGATTCACTGTAAAAATAAACGATTCATTTTTTTGGAAGCAAAATGTTTTTCACTGCAAAAAAAAAAAAAAGAAAAAAAATCTGAAACAGTATTTTTTGCATCTTTCAAACAAGATGCATTTACTCAAAGCAAATTATTATAATTTTTTGTTTTTGGATTTCATTATTATTTTTATTATTATTATTACAACATTCCTGTTGTTGTTTTTTAACTTATTTTTCTTACCCCAACTGAATTTTATTTTCTCTTTTTTCTTTTCTTTTTTTTATTATTCTTTTATCTAGTTTTTATTGATACTTTTAGTATTTATGTTTAAAACAACAACAACAAAAAACAACATGATCTTCAAAAAAAAAAAACACACTACAAAAAAAATGTATTTTTGCATCTAATTGGAAACAAGATGCATTTACCCAGAACAAATTATTAATTCATTAATAATTAATCAATTCATTATAATTAAACATTTTTTTTTTTACTGAATTATTTGGAATTCATTATTATTATTATTTCTTATTTTTTCTTACCTCAACAGCAATTTGTTTTCTTGTCTCATTTTAATCATAAACCTTACTATTAATTTTTTTATTATTTTTTTATTTCATTTTTATTGCAATTTTTTTTTTTATTTAAAATAATGCCTTCCAGTTAAAAATAAGCAGCATCATCCAGTAGATACATATTTATATTTGTAGTTTTCTTCTTCAGAAATTATACAAATTTTCTCAGGTCCATGTTATTAATATTTTGTGAGTTTTTTGTGTTGTTTTGTTACATGTACCTGCGTGTTTAACTTTGCATGACGCGTTTCGTAACGGCTGATGTTACTGAGGCCACAAGAGGAAAGCGCTTGAATCATGTGAAACTGTATAATTGCATAAATGCCTGAAGGAGGTATTTCTGCAATCTTGCTGCTGTTGTTATTCTCATTATTTTGGGGCTTGACTCATTTCCTCTTGGTCTCCTCTTGACCCGATCCTGTGGCTGAGATGGCTTTAATATCTGTGCTTCCTCTGTTCTCAATGCTGCTCTTCAGCATCAACACAATGTTTTCTTTCTTTCAGTCGGAGGATCTTGGAGCATGTTCTCAGTTCGAGGCCAGTCGTAATGCTCGCAACATGATGCCCAGTGCGAGCTGTGGCGTCTTCCCAGAGTTCACGCTCCGCAAACCGTCCTCCGAGACGGACATCGAGAACTGGGCATCCAAACACTTCAACAAGCACACACAGGTACACCGAAACACCCTTTAAACCCTATAAACCTACTTAATATCTAAGGCCTCAATCATCATTGGATTGCATTGCGTTATATGTTTTGAACATATTATTGGAGATATAGAGTAATTTTAATATAAAATTAAAGAGTATTTCAAAATATTAATAAAAACTAATAAAAATTACAAAAACACACAAGCACTAAAACTAAAATTGACATGGAAAATATAAATATATATATATATATATATAATTTTTTTTTTAAATTTATTTATTTTTCTTCACAATTTAAATTTTTCAAACTTTTCCAAAAAAATTAAATAAAGGGTTGAAATGTGACACTGGAAAAGTAATCTTAAACTAGAACCATTAAAAATAATTTAATTACTTGAAATGGAATAAATAATATAATACATTTCAAAATATATTTCTTTTTAATTAGTTGCCAAGGCAACATTATTTTTTTTATTTTGTTTCAGTAATAAAATAAATAAAACAAATAAAAACTGTATAAACATATTTTTAAAAAACTTAATGAAAATGAGAAAAACAGTACAAAATTACTAAAACTAAAGTTAAAATGAAAAATGTAATTATAAATACTAATTCAAAATGTTAATAAAAACTAATAAAATTTACAAAAGCACACAAAATTACTACAACTAAAATTAACATGGAAAATATAAAAATAAACAATAATTGAAAATATTAATAAAAACTAATAAAAATGACAAAACAAAACAAACTTACTTAAAAGTAAAATTAAAATGTAAAATATAAAAATAGAAATATTAATAAAAAATAAATAAATATTGCTAACAAAATGACTAAAATCAAAAATATAAAAACAAATATAAAATATATAATAAATATATAAACAAAATTACTAAAATTAAAATGATACAAATGAATTAAAAATATGAATAAAAATGGCAACAAAATTGCTCCTGTCTTCCAGGGTCTGTTCAGGAGGAAAGTGTCCATCGCCAACATGCTGGCGTGGAGCAGCGAGCCCATCAAGAAGCCCATGATCATGACGACGGACCGGACGGTGAAGCGCGAGGCCGTGGAGCTCTTCAAGCTCATCCAGACCTACATGGGCGACCGGCGGGGCAGAGGTGAGCCGCTGGCCGTGGCTCTGGAGGTGGCAGTGAGGGGCTGGAGCTGCCAGGGCCTGCGGGATGAGCTCTACATTCAGCTGTGCCGACAGACCACCGAGAACTTCCGCTACGACAGTCTCCAGAGAGGCTGGGAGCTCATGGCCATCTGTCTGGCCTTCTTCCCCCCGACGCCTCGCTTCCACAACTACCTGGAGGGCTACATCTACAGACACATGGACCCGCTCAACGACACCAAGGGTATGCGGAAATCCTGCCAAACAACCCATGCATTTCCTGCTGGAACAGGAATTCGGGATCATCTTTTTTTTAAAAGCCAAGCTCTTACACAGTGATGCAGGATTTACTCATTTTCACTCAGAAATTGCTAGTAAATTTCACAAATAACAATAAGGAATCCATACTTAATAGCTTATAATCTGGACAGAAGCCACTATCCAAATAAATCAATTCCTGCAATTTCAGTCATGTTATAGACATTTTTTTCACTTGGATGCAGTAAACATACGAATGTTATTTTAGTATCACTGACTGATTTTTGTTCATATTTTGAATTGGATTAATTATTTTTATTTTCTGTTTTCATTTTGAGTTAAAGTTTTAGTAATTTTGTTGTTGTGGTCTTGTTTTTTATGTCTATTTATTATGTTAAATAATAAATATATAAAATATAATAATCTAAAATTGTGAAATATAAATTATATTTAGTAACGTTTTTCAGAGCTGGGTAGATTACTTACAAATTCCTCCATATTGCGTGTTACAGTTTCTCCCATTCATAAATATAGGAGTGAACCGTCAGATAGACTTTGTTTTAAATAAAACACTTACTAAGAATTTTTTTTATTTTTTTATTTACCTGCATGCCATGTGATCATTAATCAACATCAAAGAAACCGTGAACGTGCAAATGTGATACTTAATTATTGAAATATTCATTTTAAAATCTCAGGGGTACTTAAAGCAAATATATTTGGTGAATAAGGTTTAGATGAAAAAAAAGTTTTGTAATGCCTGCATTACATGCATCTAAGAAATAACGTGAATATGTGCATTTTAATTAGTTATAATAAATAATGCATGGTTTAAAAACATACAGAGTAATAATTCATATAAAAACTGATCTTTGTGTGAATGTCCTCAAAACTGGACTATATATACATATATATATATAATATGTATATAATCGGTAGGCTATTTTAGAAAGAGAAATTAGGGAGAATCAATGAATGATGAGTAATTTATTGCTATTGTGTGAATAATAGCCTATTTAATCATGTAATCCATAAAAATGTAACTGTAGTCGATTACGAGTATTTTAAAATGTAACTTACTCTAATTACAAGTACTTCATTTTTGGAATCTGATTACGTAATCCAGATTACATGTAATCAGTTACTACCCGGCTCTGCGAATATTTTATAATATGATTTTAAAGTATTTAAAAGTGTGAATGTTATTTTAGTATGACTGCCATACTATTATAATGTCATTTTAATTAATTAATTCATGTTTATATTTCCTGTTTTCATTTTTAATTTTAGATACATTTAATTGAGAAGCTAAATATATATATGTGTGTGTGTGTGTGTGTGTGTGTGTGTTTTTGTTTTAGGAATTAGTTAATTTTCTTAACTCAATTGCAAACTTTTTTTTTAACCATAAACTTGTGTTCCAGTGATATTATCTATGGTAAAACACACAATATGATGTTAACCTACAGTAGATAAATAGTGTGCAAATTTGCAATATTTTTCAATGCTTACCAAGAATAGAATTAGTAAGGAATGCAAAGTCAAAACTGTTTTTAAATGAATGAATATTAAGTTTACACGTTTTGCTTCATGCAACATGCAAACTGTTAAAGCACGCAGCACCGTTTTATGCTGTATGCTGCACACTGACTCGACAGTTATTATTAAGCTCTTAAGATACTGAATATCTGAAGCTGAACGTGCATTATATTTGACGTCTGCTTGTGTTTTTGTGTTGCAGGAGTGGCGATTAGCAGCTATGCAAAATACTGTTACCGTAAACTACAGAAAGCTGCGCTCACCGGAGCCAAGAAGGTGCGTGACTTCACTTTATCAGAGCGCAAACTCTAACAACATGACGCAGAAATTACTTTGAAACTGATTTCACTGTTTTCACAAATAATGACAAAAAAACAGCATAAAACATATTGAATTAAATTTTGGCAATATTATTTTAAGACTTTAAAATATTTGCCGTATTTGTATTTATTTTTCATTTATAATAAGAATTTAAAACATTTAAAATGAACACAGTCAGTGAAAATGTAAATATTATCTGTATTTTGTTATTTTAGAAAAATATTGTTATTGTAAAATATTATTTTATAACAGAATTTTAAAATAATGTTTTCTGAATACAAATTAAAAATATTTAAAATGTATGCAATTAGTGAAGATGTGATTGTAATGTAATCAGTATTGTTTTATTATTTTGAAAATATTGTTTTATTGGAAATATTATTTTAAAACTTAGATGAATGTAATATATTTAAAATGTTTAAAATGTATACAGTCAGTGAAAATGTAAATAATTCAGTATAATTTTATTATTTTGACGATATTATTTTCAAACTAAAGTGAATTCAAAATATTTAAAATGTAAGCAGTCAGTGAAAACGTAATTCTAATCAGTATTATCTTATTATTTTTTATTTTTGTTATATTATTATATTATTTGAAAGCTTATAATATGAATTTAAAATATTTAAAATTGTATGCAATGTAACACATTGAATTAAATGTGAAAATAGACTGAAATTTTGAAAAATATTTTTGTTTTTACGTTGAATGAATGGTTCAGTGTTTGCAGAGCGTCTGGCGTCTGTTTGTGCTCTAATGCGCTGCGTGTGTTAATTGGCTGTGAAGTGTCGTGGGGGTCTGGTTTGTCCTGCTATTTAACAGTTTTAATTAACATTCAGTTTCCGGAATTCGCCTGTTGCCCTGGAGACGTTTCCATGACGACGAGCGATGCTTTTCAGACAGTCGCGTGGTGATTTGCTCTCTGACAGCACTGATGCATGATGGGTGTCATCGCACACGCGTGACGGGTTGATCCCGGTGTGAAGCACATACATGTGTTTGGCGTGAACGCTTGTGACGACAGTGTCCTGTGGAGATTCCAGTGGGTTTGTGTGTAAATGTGTGTTTGTGCCAGACGCTCAGCGGGGTAACGCTTCAAAACACGGCTCCGCTCCAAAACCCTAGTGTGCTGCCTACATAGGCGTCATTCAAAGCATCAAGCACACATGCATAAAAGGTAAAAAGGCAGGGATCCAAGTACGGAAAAGTGTGGGATTTGAGTCATTTCCAGATCTGGAAAAGTATGAAAAGGCAGAGTTTGGATTTTTTGTTTGTTTGTGTATTTAAGACTATTGCCCTATATTGAGGAAAAATTGAGGTTTTCTTAAAATAAATAAATACGATTTTTTTTCAAGTATTCTTCAAGTATTTTCTTTATGCAAATAAATAATATATGATTTCATCAGTAAATTTATTAGTATAGCAAATATTATTATACTGGATAGCATAACCCTTCTATTATTTTGAAAATACAATTTTCTAAATAAATGTAATCATTGACAATATTATTTTCAAACTTATAATATGAATTTATATATATATATATATATATAATGAATTCAATATATAAATTGAATTAATGAATTCAAAAAATATTTAAAATGTGCATGTAATCAGTATTAATTTATTATTTCGACAACATTGTTTTAAAATTTATACATTTAAAATAATACTTTCCTAATAAATTTAATCAATGACAATATTATTTTAAAACATATAATATAAATGAAAAATATTTAAATTGAACACAATCAGTGAAAATGTGAATGTAAGAAAAAACTAAATTAAGTGCATTTTGCTTAAAACAAGTAGAATTATCTTCCAGTGGGGTAAGTAAAATATTCTACTTGTTTTTAGCAAAATGCACTTAATTTAGTTTTTTTCCCCTGGAAACGAGACTAAATATCTTAAGTCATTTTGCTTATCTAGTAAAAGTATTTAAATTGAATAATTTTTAGATATTTTGACTAGAAACAAGACAAAAATAATAAGATGAACTGTAATCCTGTATTTTAGCTCTGCGATTTTAATAAGATTGACGCACATTGAGGTTCATTGTTCATTGATTGGTATGAGCTAAACATTTGGCAGCATAATAACATACATATACATATATAACTGGAGAAGTCTCATTTTGAAATGGATCATGTGTAGGAGCACATCTGCAGACTCAGCAATCCCAGCATGCACTGCAATGATTTTAGCTCTGATTTTTTTTTTTTCTCTGTGTGTCTACAGGGTTTGAATAAGCCCTCAATCGAGGAGATCGTTCACGCTCGTAACGCCATCTTTCGGCTCTCCATGTTCGGCTCGTCTCTGGAGGAAGTGATGGCGATGCAGAAGGACCGTTATCCTGACCGGCAGCTGCCGTGGGTTCAGACGCGCCTGTCCGAGGAAGTGCTGAGCCTGAACGGAGACCAGACCGAGGGCATCTTCAGGTCACACATCAACATTCATCAGACATTTCATATATACGCTATATATATATATATATATATATAGGTGCATCTCAATAAATTAGAATGTTGTGGAAAAGTTAATTTATTTCAGTAATTCAACTCAAATTGTGAAACTCGCGTATTAAATAAATTCAATGCACACAGACTGAAGTAGTTTAAGTCTTTGGTTCTTTTAATTGTGATGATTTTGGCTCACATTTAACAAAAACCCAGCAATTCACTCAATCTCAGCAAATTAGAATACTTCATAAGACCAATAAAAAAAAAACCTTTTTAGTGAATTGTTGGCCTTCTGGAAAGTATGTTCATTTACTGTACATGTACTCAATACTTGGTAGGGGCTCCTTTTGCTTTAATTACTGCCTCAGTTCAGCGTGGCATGGAGGTGATCAGTTTGTGGCACTGCTGAGATGGTATGAAGCCCAGGTTTCTTTGACAGTGGCCTTCAGATCATCTGCATTTTTTGGTCTCTTGTTTCTCATTTTCCTCTTGACAATACCTCATAGATTCTCTCTGGGGTTCAGGTCTGGTGAGTTTGCTGGCCAGTCAAGCACACCAACACCATGGTCATTTAACCAACTTTTGGTGCTTTTGTCAGTGTGGGCAGGTGCCAAATCCTGCTGGAAAATGAAATCAGCATCTTTAAAAAGCTGGTCAGCAGAAAAGTGCTCCAAAATTTCTTGGTAAACAGGTGCAGTGACTGGTTTTCAAAAACACAATGGACCAACACCAGCAGATGACATTGCACCCCAAATCATCACAGACTGTGTAAACTTAACACTGGACTTCAAGCAGCTTGGGCTATGAGCTTCTCCACCCTTCCTCCAGACTCTAGGACCTTGGTTTCCAAATGAAATACAAAACTTGCTCTCATCTGAGAAGAGGACTTTGGACCACTGGGCAACAGTCCAGTTCTTCTTCTCCTTAGCCCAGGTAAGATGCCTCTGACGTTGTCTGTGGTTCAGGAGCGGCTTAACAAGAGGAATACGACAACTGTAGCCAGATTCCTCGACACGTCTGTGTGTGGAGGCTCTTGATGTCTTGACCCCAGCCTCAGTCCATTCCTTGTGAAGTTCACCCAAATTCTCGAATCGATTTTACTTGACAATCCTCATAAGGCTGCGGTTCTCTCGGTTGGTTGTGCATCTTTTTCTTCCACACTTTTTCCTTCCACTCAACTTTCTGTTAACATGCTTGGATACAGCACTCTGTGAACAGCCAGCTTCTTTGGCAATGAATGTTTGTGGCTTACCCTCCTTGTGAAGGGTGTCAATGATTGTCTTCTGGACAACTGTCAGATCAGCAGTCTTCCCCAGGATTGTGTAGACTAGTGAACCAAACTGAGAGACCAGTCTGAAGGCTCAGGAAACCTTTGCAGGTGTTTTGAGTTGATTAGCTGATTGGCATGTCACCATATTCTAATTTGTTGAGAGTGAATTGGTGGGTTTTTGTTAAATGTGAGCCAAAATCATCACAATTAAAAGAACCAAAGACTTAAACTACTTCAGTCTGTGTGCACTGAATTTATTTAATACACGAGTTTCACAATTTGAGTTGAATTACTGAAATAAATGAACTTTTCCACGACAGTCTAATTCATTGAGATGCACCTGTATGTGTTTGTGTGTATATATATATATATATATATATATATATATACAGTTATGGCCAAAAATATCGGCACCCTTGGTAAATATGATCAAAGGCGGCTGTGAAAATTAATCTGCATTGTTAATCCTTTTGATCTTTTATTTAAAAAATTCACAAAAATCTAACCTTTCATTGGATAATAAGAATTTAAAATGGGGGGAAATATCATTATGAAATAAATGTTTTTCTCTGATACACATTGGCCACAATTAACGGCACCCTCTTATTCAATACTTTTTGAAACCTCCATTTGCCAGTTTAATGGCTCTAAATGTTCTCCTATAATGCCTGATGAGGTTAGAGACACCTGACGAGAGATCAGAGACCATTCCTTCATCCAGAATCACTCCAGACCCTTTAGATTCACAGCTCCATGTTGCTGCTTCTTCTCTTCAGGTCACTCATGTTCTACAGGGTTCAGGTCAGAGGACTGGAATGGCCAGCAGAAGCTTGGTTTTGTGCTCAGTGACCCATTGTTGTGTTGTTTTTGAGGTTTGTGTTTGGATTATTGTACGGTTGGAAGATCCAAACATGGCCCATTATAAGATTTCTAACAGAGTCAGTCACTTGTTGATTTTTTATCTGTTGGTATTTGATAGAATCCATGATGCCATGCGTCTAAACAAGATGTCCAGGACCTCCAGCAGAAATATAGGCCCACAACAAAAGCCGATATGTTTGGCCATAACTGTATATATATATAACTGTATATATAAGATATTATTTTGACAGTATTATTTATGTCTATTCAAAGAAAATGTCATTTTGAACCAAAGATTCTACTTGTTCTCAAGTAGATTCAAATTGCTTAACTGTAAAGATTTAGTTATTATTCATCATTATTATTAATTAAAAAAAATATATTAAATATTTATATTTAATTTATTATATTTTTATATATTTAGAAAAATTAATTTGTCTATTTTTGTGTATTATATTCTTTTTTCTTTTTGTGTTTATTGTCTTATTTCCTTTTTTTAAATCTTATTTTTATTTTTGCATTTTATTGTCGTATTTTTTCATTTTTTTTATTGCATCTCATTGTCTTATAGTTTTAATCGTCTTATTGTTTTTATTTCTATTTTTATTGTCTTATTTTTTATTTATTTATTGTATTTCATTGTCGTATTTTACTTTATTTTATCACCTTATTAAGTAATAAAAAAGGACTAAATATTTAGTTAAAATTTAGTTAGTTAAAACATATCAAGGCACAGACAAGAAAAGTATTATTATTATTAATTATAACATTTTATAGCATATAATAAGAAATCAGAATGATTTCTGAAGGATCATGTGACACTGAAGACTGGAGTAATGATGCTGAAAATACAGCTTTTATCACAGCAATGCATTACATTTTAACATATATTCACATAGAAAACAGCTATTTTAAATCGTAATATTTCACAATCTTACTGTATTTTCATAAAATAAATGCAGCCTTGGTGAGCAGAAGAGACTCACAAACATTAAACAAATCTTACTGACCCCAAACTTCTGGACAGTATTATATTTTTATAAAGCATTTAATTTAAACCAAAAAATGCCACATTGAGACTATTGTGAATATTCTTGAATGATAATGCAAACAAATAGCAGAATCAGAGTTTTGAACTGATTCATTCAAACAAACAAACAAACAGACAAATTGAACTTATTCACAGAAATGAATCAAATTCTAAACATTTTTGCTGCTAAATCAGAGAAGCTATTAAACATCTCCTAATGCTCTTATACTTGTGAAATTAATGTAATGACACACTGTGACATTTAATTACCAAATTAAATGTGCATTAAAATGACTGCAGTGTTCATGGTCATTTTAAATATACTGTGAATTTTCATCCTTAATTAACCTGCATTAACCCGAGAGAATTAGCACACGCAGGTCATTCACCCTGCAGCAGCTCATAATGAGAGCACCTAAAATCAGTCCATCCTTCAGTGTTTTGGTTAGGACTAAACTTTGGCATCAGTGAAGCGCTCATCTCATCGGCTCGCAATGATGAAGGCTGGTTTGAACCCCGATCAGGACAGTCCTGGTGATCTGTGGCTGCTCGTCCCACACTGAGAATAAACACATTTACAGGATCATTCTGCCTTTATTCACAGCTTCATGTCTAGACGCTGCTGCTTCTGTCAGGTTGTGTCGTTTAACACTAAACACTTACTATGACAGATTCTTGTGTTTTTGTTTAAACATTTACGTGAATTTAACATTGTGTGTTATTTGAGCTGTAAAGTGTCTAGTCATCTTCTTGTGGGTGGAGTTGCTGTCCAGACGTTATTCTATCTTCTTGTTTTTATTTCAATTTCATTTGCATTTTATTGTCTTATTTTTTATTTCTATGTTCTTGCATTTTATTGTCTTATTTTTTATTTCTATGTTCTTGCATTTTATTGTCTTATTTTTTATTTCTATGTTCTTGTATTTTATTGTCTTATTGTTTTATTTCTATTTTTTTAGTTTTATTGTCTTACTGTTTTTGTTTATTTTTGCATTTTATTGTCTTATTGTTTTAATTTCTGTTTTTGTATTTTATTTTCTTATTATTTTTTGCATTTTAGTGTCTTTTTGTTTTAATTTCTATATTTTTGTTTTGTTTTTTTTTTGTTTTGTTTTTTGTTTTCTTATGTCTTATGCTTTTATTTTATTTATTTTTTTTGCATTTCTCTGTCTTATTATATTACATATGTGACCCTGCACCACACAACCAGTCATAAGGGTCATTTTTTTTAATTGAAATTTATACATCTGAAAGCTGAATAAATAAGCTTTCCTATTTATGTATAATTTGTTAGGATCGGACAATATTTGTCTGAGATACAACTATTAGAAAATCTGGAATCTGAGGGTGCAAAAAAATCTAAATATTGAGAAAATCACCTTTAAAGTTGTTCAAATGAAGTTCTTAGCAATGCATATTACTAATCAAAAATGAAGTTTTGATACATTTACGGTAAGAAATTTGCAAAATATCTTCATGGAACATGATCTTTATTTAATATCCTAATGATTTTTGGCATAAAAGAAAAATCTATAATTTTGACCCGTACAATGTATTCTTGGCTATTGCTACAAATATACCCCAGCGACTTAAGACTGGTTTTGTGCTCCAGAGTCACATATAATATATAACAATAAGACAATGAAATGAAATATATATATTCAGATGAAAACTCATTGGCAGAAAGCTATGTTTATTAAAGCTGAAGTCTGTTGTGTTTGTGTGTCTCAGGGTGCCTGGAGACATTGATGAAGTAAACGCTCTGAAACTACAGGTGGACCAGTGGAAGGTGCCCACCGGCCTGGAGGACCCACATATTCCAGGTATCCCACAATCCTTTAGTCTGATGCGTGTGTAAACAAGTGCCCAAATAGTTAACATGGATTCAAAACTCCATTAGAAATAGTATGCCATCCGAGCACCTTTGGTACACTGTGTTCAGCATGCTATAATTTGTGATGCTCTAATTCTGTTCTGGTTTACTAGAATCAAAAATTAATGCAGGATATAATTTGAAACCATTTTTACTCAGAAGTTGCTAATAAATTTCACAAGTAATTACAAAGAAATGGCAAGTAACACTTTGAATAAGGAAGAATGAAATAGTATTTTTTTGTAAAACGCACTCTGATGATCTAAAATATATTTTACAGTGTATGTAGTGAAGATGTCATTTCTATGAATCGGACGGCTGAGAAATGAACGTTCTCTGACTGGATTGGCAGATTATTTTTGCTGGTTGCTTTGAGTTGTTGTTCACGATGCATTATTGATAAAGCTTATATTTGTAGCTGTTTTTGCCGTCAGACAGCAGTGGAACAAGCAACAGCAAAATGTTTCAAAACATTTCACTAAATTATTAAATTAAAAGTTACATCAGTGAAACATTTAAAAGTGTTATTTAAATCATTGCTTAAATAAAAAATAAATGAATATTTTAATGAAAAACACTTTATTAACTATTAAAACTTAAACCTCTTTTCATTCAGTTGCCAAAGGCAAATTCTAAAATAAAATAAATTATGGAAAAATTCTACAATAAAATAAAAAGTCATTTTAAAATAAATTAAAACATTTATTTTGGCTAGTTTTCCAAAGCAACATAAAAATAGCTTCTAAAATAGGTTTTGTTTATGCAAAATATTATTTCTTATTTCTAGCTTTGTGGTGAAATATGGCATGTTTTATTTATGTTAAAAAAACACTTTTTAACTTACAATTTTCATGATTTAATAACTTTTCTACTGCAATTAGTGTAGCTATTATTAGAGTTATTTTTGGCAATTAAAATTAAACCTGTTATTTGAAATAAAGCTGAAATAAAATAAAATATAAATATTAGATGAAAAACTTATTTCAGTTAGATGCCAAGGCAACATTATTTTAATTATGTTTATATTATTCTAAAGTAAATTAAAATTTTAAAATAAAAAAATAAAAAATAAAATTGAACTAAATCTAAAATAAATTAAAACTAAAAAGTAATATTTCAAATAAAAAAAAATTAAAATAAAAAAAAAATGACAAAAGTAACTAAAACCAAGGGTATAAAAATAAAAATAATTTTAAATAATTAATGAAAACTATAATAGTGCATAAATAATAAGCGTGTCCAGCAGTGTAATGCTGTCTCACGCACTCCCACACACACACACACACACACACACACACACACACACACACACACACACACACACACACACACACACACACACACACACACAAACACACAAACACACACCTGTAGCCCAAGGCGTTCTGCAATGCTCCATTTCTCTCTGAATATAAATAGCTCAAACCCACACACAGTGGGTGGATCAACAACTCTTACAGGCCTCTTCCACTCTCTCTGTGCTTTCTGCTACAGCAGTACAGCAGGATCCAAACGCATGAGACCACAGCCATAAACTGATTTCAATTAGACGCTTTTGACGAATCTCTGAGATCTCCAATGAATAAGAAATCATTCAGATCTGCCCTGCTTAATAAATAAAATAGCATGTTCTCTGGTGTCTCAGACGTTCGGACTCGTCTGTGTGTCTCCGGCCGATCCTCATTAGATCTGTGATTTCTCAGGTTGTTGCAGTTCCCAGAAACGGGCGCCTATCATTTACAAAACTGCTTTCATTCATTGACCCATATTCATAAAGCGTCTCCCCTCGGACCCGTTTCTGGAAATCTAGTAGCGTGAGAAATAATGAAGCCATTAACACACTTCTGACACACTTAAACTGGTTTAGGACGAACAGGATTTCACCGATCGTACTGCCCTACTGAACTACAGCACTGCCAGTTCACAAAATCACTGTTTCACAGATGTTGCACTTTAATCTGGCGAAGAACTGACCATCTGAAACCAAACTAGACTTTGGTTTCATTACTTGACATTTGAGTTTATGTAAATCTGAAATTTGCCTAAACAACAACAAGTTTGGATTGAATTATTTGCATGACAAATAAACATGGTTAATCTTAAAATTCTCATTGCTGTATTGCATTTAGACAAATTCCCATCATTCGCAGTGGTGATTTTCACTAGATTTGGTGAAATGTGTTTAAATTATCATTAAAATAATGTCGTTATGCACAATTTCCATAAAATAGGAGTCAGTAATTTGAACAAGTGAATACTTTTATTCATCAAGGCTGCATTAAATTGATCAAAAGTGACAGTAAAGACATAATGTTACAAAAGATTTCTATTTCAAGTGAACGCTGTTCTTTTGAACTTTCTATTCTTCTGTGAATCCTTAAAAATAAAATGCATCACAGTTTCCACAAAAATATTGTGCAGCACAACTGTTTTCAACATTGATAATAATCAGAAATGTTTCTTGAGCAGCAAATCGGCATATTATTATGATTTCTGAAGATCATGTGACACAAGACTGGAGTAATGATGCTGAAAATACAGCTGCGCATCACAGAAATAAATTACATATTACTATATTTGACCCTGGAGCACAAAAGCAGTCTTAAGTCGCTGGGGTATATTTGTAGCAATAACCAAAAATACATTGTATGGGTCAAAATGATCGATTTTTCTTTTATGCCAAAAATCATTAGGATATTAAATAAAGATCATGTTCCATAAAGATATTTTGTAAATTTCTTTCCGTAAATGTATCAAAACTTAGTTTTTGATTAGTAATATACATTGCTAAGAACTTCATTTGGACAACTTTTAAGTTGATTTTCTCAATATTTTGATATCATCCTCAAATTCCAGATTTTCAAATAGTTGTATCTCAGCTAAATATTGTCCGATCCTAACAAACCATACATCAATGCAAAGATTATTTATTCAGCTTTCAGATGATGTATAAAACTCAATTTCGAAAAATTGAAACTTAAGACTGGTTTTGTCGTCCAGGGTCACATATATTAACATAGAAAACTGTTATTTTACATATTTCACAATTTTTACTGTATTTTCATCAAATAAATGCAGCCTTGGTGAGCAGAATAAACTTCTTTTTAAAAAATCTTTCCAACAAAATCTTGCAAATGACTAAGCTTATTTATAGCACTGCACCATGTGTATTTAAATGAATCCATTGTCATTCTTTTTTGGGCAAATATGCTTCCTTTATATACAAATGAGGCTCATTATAGAATGTGCTGGATTCATAAATCCATTTGTTTAGTTGCAGTGATTTGCGTTATTGCTGCTCACAGAAAACTGGTGTTAAACACTATTCAGATGCACAATGCAGTCGAGTGTATTTGCTGAAAAATTGAACAATAACCTGATATGTGTAATTGCTGAATGAACTGGGTGCTGAAACTACAGCAACAGCATGTCAATAACCAGTCAGTCTTTCCTAATGAAAAAGCCTGCATGTCGCTGAGTGGTTTGATTGAGCATCTAGTTGATTAGTGAACAGCAGCCAATCAGAGCTTGTGATTTTGTTGTGATTGTGTGAGCAGACAGCATCATGCAGACAGTGGTTGAGACTGCTGGTGTGGATGATCTGTCAAGGGTGTAGGTTTGATTTTGGCATTGGTGGGGACATAACCGCAGACAACAGACATTTAATTGTTTGATCAAATTTATTGCTAGGGACAGTTTAGTAGTGGCTGGATATTGTTAGGATCATGTCAGAGCATCTCTACTAAACTCTACACCCTTGAACAGCATAACAAGCGATATCAGACTTTATAGTTCTCTCCTCTAATATGAAGAGCTCGAGCAACAGATCAATGAGTTTATCCAAATTTCACAAAAAGATTATAGACGGAATTATAAGTCATGCTGTTTTTGTCTCTTCTGAGGATTCATTCGCTTGTTTGGCAATGTACCACACAGAGACATTGTGCTCAGATTGATTTTATTTACTGTTCATCTAATCTCACATTTTGTAAGTGACTTTTATTTCTGTTTCAAAGATGTTTTCTTTGGGTTGTTTGACTACTCTAAAGAGAATACGAAAATGTAACTGAATAAATTTGTGTTTCCTGATAGGACATACATAAACAAAAATCTCTTTCGTTATTAAGAGTTGATTAACAGTCTTTATTCAGAAAGTACATGGAAACTATTCAAAGTACTGTTAATCCTAAAGCAGTGAAAACTGTATCTCTATATTCGTCCTATGTGTCTTCTTAAGGTGAAAAAACGTCTCTAGGTTACGTATGTAACCCTAGTTCCTCGAGGAAATGAGACGCTGCGTCCGAAAACACTAGGGGAACGCCTTCAGTGTGACCGCCTCTGAATACAAGTGTAATCTGTCCAATGGATGGGCGAGACGTCAAGGGCGAGGTGACGTAATGACCAGCTGGTATAAAAGCACGTGCGGTGAAACCGGCGTCAGCTTCTAGGAGTGAAGCAAGCGCGGGCAGGGATGCCGGAAGTGTGGCCTCGAGACGCATCGTCTCGTTCCCTCGAGGTACTAGGGTCGAGCTACGTCCGAAAATGCTAGGGGAACGAGATGCCCACGCAGCCAGGCTTCCAAGTCCCTACCCAGTGTGTATCCCTGCGGAGCACATCTAGGTCGAGAGGACGGAAGAGCCTGGAGTGGCCCGCATGTCAAGGCCATAAAACCTGACAAAGGTCAGGGTGGCGTAGACCATCCCGCAGCGTTGCAGATGTCCTGTAATGGGACACCTGTGAGAAAGGCCTTGGAGGCCGCCACACTTCGTGTGGAGTGAGCTCTGACTCCCATTGGCGAGGGGAGATCAGAGGACTCACAGGCCATGACAATGGCCTCCACAATCCACTGACTGAGGGCCTGTTTGGAAGCAGAAAGACCTCTCTTAGGGGGACCATAGCAAATCAGCAGTTGGTCCGCCCTTCTCCACTGGGCAGTTCTGTGGACGTATGCATCCAGCGCTCGTACTGGACACATATACTTATGCTTTTGCTGGTCTGGCTCCCTGAAGAGAGGAGGACTGAAGGCCTGCAGTACAACAGGCTGTGGTGTGACAGAAGGAACTTTGGGTACGTACCCTGCACGAGGGTACAAAAAGACTTTGGCTATGCCAAAGGTCCCTGAAGACCCTGTCATGGTCTTTGATATCTGACAGGGTCAACCAGAGATCCCTCTCCGCCGCCACTAGAGCTGCCATAGACCGCCCAATAGCACGGGCGGTCTCCTTGGTGGCGCGGAGAGACAAATCAGCGGTTTTGCAGAGCTCACTGATATCATCTGCATTGATTCCCTCACCCTCATCTAGGTCTTTGAGCAGGTCGGCCTGGTACGCCATGGTGTGCAGACACGAACCAGCCTGACCCGCTGCCGCGTACCCCTTGCCCACCAGCGCTGAAGATGTGCGCAGCGGCTTGGTGGGCAAGGTCGGAGCCTTCAGAGACGACGCAGCATCAGGGGACAGATAGCTTGCGAGCGTCTGTTCCACCCGAGGCATCGCTCTGTAACAGCGCTCACTCGTCCCCGTCACATTACCGTAGTAATCGGACGAGGGGACGAAGAGGCGGGCTGAGAATGGTTTTCCCCATGACCTCCACACCTCGGTGTGGACGTCAAGTAAAAACGGCAGGCTCCGATGTGGAGGTGGAGTCTTAAACCGCAGAAAGCGTTCGTCCAAGTTGCTTCTCTGCGGTTCAACACGACACTTGGCCAGCCAATCGATATTTAATCTGGCCACAGCACGAGTGACCACCTCCACAAGCTCCTCATATTGGGGCAAAAAAGAGAGGGTGAAACATACTCAGTGCTCTCCACGTCAACCTCCTCGGAGGAAGACAGGAGAAGTGCCGAGCCCGCTGCCCGAGGAGAAGTAACCGCATGGCGGGCTTCCGATCTTGGGGAGCGGTCACCGGATCTAATGGGTGAGGATGGAGCTGATCAGATCAGATCCAGCTGCGAACCCCACGAACGCCGCCGCCGCTCCGCCTCAGCAGAAGCGGGGCCAGCGCCGCGGGGAACGCTGGTGAAAGATTCTTCTTTAGAAAAAAGGGCCTTTCGGGAGCGAAGCGTACGCAGCGGGAGACACTCACAGTGCGGGCAGTTGGCTCCCTCGAAAGCCGACTCTGCGTGCCTCGCTCCCAAGCTGTGTGTATCACCTGCAGACAAGTAGCGTTTGCAGGGAGGAACACACAGCTTGTATTGTGATCTGCTCTCGCCCTTCACATGCTTATCCTTATACTGGCTCTTTGACATTATCTCTTTATTTCAAAGGACAGACAACACCAAATAAAACACAGTTTAGACACAGAGCACTAGCTGAATGACAGAAAGCTGACGCCAGTTTATACCAGCTGGTCATTACGTCACCCCGCCCGTGACGTCTCGCCCATCCATTGGGCAATTACACTTGTATTCAGAGCCGTTTTCGGACGCAGCTCGAGTTCCTGAAGAGGAAACATGGTTACTATAGTTAACCACAAATTAACCATGGTTTTGCTATACTAACCATAGTTTTACCATGGTATTTGTAGTTAAACTGTAAAACTGTGATTATAGAAATAAGAATATGGTTATCACACTTTTACTGTAGTTCACTAACTAGTGAAACACTCTATTAATATGATGAGATGCAGCTCAAAATACATGTTAGATGGAAACATTGTGTATTATGATCGAGTTTGCATAATTCACTATTTCTGAAATAGTTTGAGCACTGCAATTCAGTTCAATAGGAAATCAGTTGAAAGAATTCAGTCATCACATACCATTGAAGTGAATATTCAATTTAAACTAGTATATATTGTAATAAATATCTGAGAAATGATTGTTGTCTCTGATTGTATTAGTCTATATAGAGTGACAGTCAATGTAAAAAGAGCAAATCTGAGAAGCAGATGAACACAAAACAGCAGAACAGCATAAAGTTAAACAGAGTAAACTTTATAATTCAGAACTGTGCTCGTATGTTTTGAACACTTCGGCTCTTGTATGTTCTTACTCCACACATGTATTTCTTGAAAGTGGTCAGCTTTCTTGCATATTTCTTTAACTTCTAAGGTAATATCAGTAGTATGATCTATTTCAGATGCAGCCAAAATAACAGTGGTTACATATACATGTATTTAATTGTTTGATCAAAATTATTGCTAAGGACAATTTAGTACTGGCTGGATATTGGTAGGGACATGTTATAGCATCTACTAAATTCTATGACCTTGTTTCCCGTGACCTCTGACCTCAGCTGTCTCTCTCCCTCTCTGTCTCTCTAGCGTCGCTGCTGAAGCTCTGGTACAGAGAGCTGGAGGAGCCGGTGATTCCTCATGAGTTTTATGAGCAGTGTGTCATGAACTACGACAGTCCTGCGGCTGCTGTCAACGTCGTCCTCAACCTCCCTCACATCAACAAACTGGTGCTCTGCTACCTCATCCGTTTCCTACAGGTCTGACTGACCGCCTGTCTGTCTCTCTGTCTATCTATCTATCTATCTATCTATCTATCTATCTATCTATCTATCTATCTATCTATCTATCTATCTATCTATCTATCTATCTTTCTGTCTGTCTGTCTGTCTGTCTGTCTATCTATCTATCTGTCTGTCTGTCTCTCTGTCTATCTATCTATCTATCTATCTATCTTTATGTCTGTCTGTCTATCTATCTATCTATCTATCTATCTATCTATCTATCTATCTATCTATCTATCTGTCTATCTGTCTGTCTTCGCATCTATCTATCTATCTATCTATCTATCTGTCTGTCTTCACATCTATCTATCTATCTATCTATCTATCTATCTATCTATCTGTCTGTATGTCTGTCTTCACATCTATCTATCTATCTATCTATCTATCTATCTATCTATCTATCTATCTATCTGTCTGTCTGTCTTCATGTCTATCTATCTATCTATCTATCTGTCTATCATCTATCTATCTAGACACCTGTCTGTCTATATGTCTGTCTATCTTCACATCTATCTGTCTGTCTGTCTGTCTGTCTTCACATCTATCTATCTATCTATCTATCTATCTATCTATCTATCTGTCTATCATCTATCTATCTAGACACCTGTCTGTCTATATGTCTGTCTATCTTCACATCTATCTGTCTGTCTGTCTGTCTTCACATCTATCTATCTATCTATCTATCTATCTATCTATCTGTCTATCATCTATCTATCTAGACACCTGTCTGTCTATATGTCTGTCTATCTTCACATCTATCTGTCTGTCTGTCTTCACATCTATCTATCTATCTATCTATCTATCTATCTATCTATCTATCTGTCTTCATGTCTATCTATCTATCTGTCTGTCTTCACGTCTATCTATCTATCTATCTGTCTGTCTATCTATCTATCTATCTATCTGTCTGTCATGTCTATATAGCTCTGTCTTCGCATCTATCTGTCTGTCTTCACATCTATCTATCTATCTATCTATCTATCTATCTATCTGTCTTCATGTCTATCTATCTATCTGTCTGTCTTCACGTCTATCTATCTATCTGTCTGTCTTCACGTCTATCTATCTATCTATCTATCTATCTATCTATCTGTCTTCATGTCTATCTATCTATCTATCTATCTATCTGTCTGTCTGTCTGTCTTCACATCTGTCTGTCTATCTGTCTGTCTGTCTGTCAGTCACTCTTTTCAGTCACTCTTTTTTGTCAAGTCTGTCAAACTATACTTTCATCTGTTCATCTCAAAGCAGTATTAAGAGACATGAAGAGATCTGTCTGATTTCCATCACAGGTATTTGCTCAAGCCTCCAGCGTGTCCATGACTAAGATGGACGTTAGTAATCTGGCGATGGTGATGGCGCCAAACTGCCTGCGCTGCCAGTCGGACGACCCGCGCATCATCTTCGAGAACACGAGGAAAGAGATGAGCTTCATCCGCGTTCTGATCCAGCACCTCGACACCAGCTTCATGGACGGGGTGCTATAGCACAAACACACACGTTAGCATTCACACCTAACACCCACACATGAATCACCCGGCAAACCTCCTCGACAAGCCTCTTCCTGTACACGACACAGTCGCGCTCGCCTTCCACAGCGTTTAGGTCAAATCCACCATCTCCATGATTTCTGAATGTTTCTGAATAGATAAACCATCCGTCCTCACATGATAGTGACTGTCCTGCTTTGGTTTCTAGCGTGCATGTATGTGCCGAATGTGTCTGTTTCTGTTTTCTAACTCGACTGACTTGTAGACCGGTCCGTCTGATTTTATATGATTAATTTATTTGTTATTTATTTGAATAAGGGTTTGTAAGTATTGTACTGCCTTTTGAAATAGAAAACATCTGTCCTCACTGATCACATGCATTGATCTGTGTGTGTGTGTGTGTGTGTGTGTGTGTGTGTGTGTGTGTGTGTGTGTGTGAGTGAGTGAGCGAGTAAGTAAGTGTGCGCGTGTGTGTGTATGAGTTCATTTATCACAGTTGTTTTATACACTATTGTGTACGTCTCACTGAAATGGTACAACACAAGTGCCCCTCATAGTGAACTACCTGCGGTAAAGGTGAAGTGTGTAAATTATGTGTAAAATGCACTTTCTGAACTCTCACACACTGAACTTTAATAGCTAATTGTTGAGTCAGAAAGTGTTTAACATCCACAATATTACGCGCTTCGCCTTTAAATTCTCACATATGCTCACACAAGCATCCAAACGGCCTCATTTACACACACACACACACACACACACTGATTTGGTTTGGTGCTTGTAATGATCTATATCACACTGCCAAACACACAATATTGATACTCGGTGCCCATTCCTGCCTCCAGGAGACGTATCGGTGAGAAACAAGTGAGACGGAAGAGAGACAGACAATAATGGAGGGAGAGAATCTCACAAAATAAGTGGCCGGGTTATATTTCACCACAAAATCAAAAAAAGAGGAAATGGCAAGTTTGAGAACTTAAATGTGAAAAATTGAGGGTTGAACATACTTTTAAAATTATTTTAAAAAATGACCCCGAAAAATATTTTGCCTAAAGAAAATAAAGGGCCATTTATAAAACATAATATCATATAACATCATATCACATAATATCGTTAACCTATAAACGCCACTATACAATATTGTGTTTAAAATATAACACAATATTAACATCTTTTTTTACTTAACTGTTATATAAAATCACATTTAAACTGGTGATGTTCAGGACAACATCAGCACTCGTGTGATTGCTCTCGCTGCTCGTGTGATATCGTATGATATAAATATGAGACAAAAACACATACAGGGGCATTTATTTGCCCCAATATCTTGAATTTTAGGGCATAATTGCATTTTTGGAGTTGTTGCCCTGCATCATATTTGTCAACAGTCAACTGCATGAAATGTATGACGTACAGGTCTGGGGGCGGGGCCAGTGCGTTATTTTTTCATAACTAAGTTAACACATTAAACTGATAGCCATAATATATATAAATGTAATTAAAAAAAAATAGAAATAGCATTTTAAGATATAAATAAAATGGCCCTTCATTTTCTTAATATTATTAAAAAAATTAATAATTGGATTTTGAGGTGAAATATGATCTGGATGTGCTCTTGACAGACAAAGATGTTTGTATGTTTGGCTTCTCATCTCTGCACACCCTGATCTGTCATGGCCACACCTTCACGTCCTCATCTGTACAGAACAATGTGTAAAAATACAAATAAAAGCTAAAACGAAAGAAAAGAAAAGAAGATAACAAAATAGTTACTACAGTATTTGACAGCAGGAGCGTTTAGGTTTGAATCTCAAAACTCATGCATTAGCAAAAACTTAGATTAAAAAATAATATAAAAGCAGATATGATATGAAATATGATTCTATGTCTGATGAAAAGGGAAGAAAATCCATGAGCAGAGCACTGTGACCTGCGTCCTGAGACCAGCACACACACACACACACACACACACACACACACACACACACACACACATACACATGTGACAGACAGGATTATGGGAGATTGTGCTGTATGCAGAGATGTTTCTCGTCACAGGTTTAAGCTCATGGTATTATTACTGTATTTATGGAGTCATATTAATAAACCCCCTCTCCCTCCTTTTGTTCTGAGGTCAAAGGTTACTCTGGACGTTACGGTCGAGCTGAACATTGTTTATTAAACAGTTCAAAGGATTCATTGACTGCTGTCATCTTTTCACACACACACACACACACACACACACACACACACACACACACACACACACAGGTTTGTTTTGCTATCCTTGTGGGGACTCTCCATAGGCGTAATGGTTTTTATACTGTACTTACTGTATGTGCTATTGTCCTACACCAACCCTACACCTAAACCTACCCCTTACAGGACACTTTCTGCATTTTTACTTTCTCAAAAAAACTCACTCTGTATTATTTTTAAGCTTGTTTCCTCATGGGGACCTAAAAAATGTCCCCATAAGGTCAACATTTACTGGTTTTACTATCCTTGTGGGGACATTTGGTCCCCTCAATGTAGCATAAACAAGAACACACACACACACACACAATCATGTGCAAACCAACACAATGGCTATGATTACTTTAAGCTCTTAGCAGGTTACTTACAAAAATGTGGATGTTTTAGAGAAATGTTTGTTGTCATATATTGCTATAAAATTGTATGCATATTAATACTCAGTACTGTAAAAGATTATTAAATCCACCCCTTTCCCTCTCCATTGAAGAACCAATCACGACCTTATTTTTCAAGTTTGAAAATTTATACAAGCAATGCAATAAATAGTAATATTAAAAAACATTACAATAGGTTAAGTATTGTGAAATATAGTTTTTGCAAAATACCAAATTGCAGAATAAATGTGCCTGAGCAACCAAGAAATACAGCTGACTCAAATCCATAAATCTAAAGAAGTTATGTTTCAAATTTCAGGTCAATAGAACAAAAAATGTGGGTCCTGCAAGGTTTTTTTTCATCTGACTAGAGCTAGAGAAAGCTATTACAGATGTGGATGGATGTAGTGAGTCCCATGTTGACTGCATCATCCACGGACTTGTTTGCCCCGAACAAGGCCCTCTGTATCATGTTGTCATTACTTTAAAATGCAATCCAATGTGCATTTAAACTAATGACAACATGATCATTTAGTATCATTTAGTTGATGTTCTGAAGTCCTCGGAGGGCTAGGCGTCCTCTATTCAAAGGTGTTGGGTCATCTGAAGTCTTCGTAAGAGGCTGGATCCAAGCTAAATATTCTTACAGTCATTTTCCCTGATATCTTGGTGTTTTTGTATGGAATGCCAAACCTGACTGAATTAGAAATAAATTAGAAATAAATAAATATACAAAGAAATGTAAAAATGTAAAAAGCAAATATAAATAAATATACAAAAAAAAGTAACAAACAAAAATAAATAATTATTTATACTTTTATTTCCTTATTTGTATTTTTTTTTACATTTATTTATTTTTTCTTTTATTTATTTTCACATTTGTGACCCTGGAGCACAAAAGCAGTCTTAAGTCGCTGGGGTATATTTGTAGCAATAGCCAAAAATACACTGTATGGGCCAAAATGATAAATTTTTCTTTTATGCCAAAAATCATTAGGATATTAAGTAAAGATCATGTTCCATGAAGATATTTTGTAAATTTCCTACCGTAAATATATCAAAACTTCATTTTTGATTAGTAATATGCATTGCTAAGAACTTCATTTGGACAACTTTAAAGGCCATTTTCTCAATATTTAGATTTTTTTGCTCCCTCAGATTCCAGATTTTCAAATAGTTGTATCTCAGCCAAATATTGTCCGATCCTAACAAACCATACATCAATGGAAAGATTATTTATTCAAAAAATAAACATTGACACTTAAGACTGGTTTTGTGGTCCAGGGTCACAATTATGTATTTATTTACATATTTATTTATTAATTTCCACATTTATTTATTTCTACATTTATTTATTTCCACATTTCTTTGTCCGCAGGGTTAGCTCAGGAAGAGCAATGGAGCCGGAGCAGGCGAGGGGTAAGCTTTGAGGCCACAGTGACACCTTGTGTTGCCCAAACGAAATACAAGAAGTGTAGCCTACATCAGTGGTTCTCAAATCTCTCCATGAAGTACCCCCAGCACTGCACATTTTGTATGTCTCCCAATATCTGACACATCCACTTCAGGTCTTGCAGTCTCCACTAATGAGCTGATGAGTTGAATCAGGTGTGATAGACGAGAGAGACATACAAAATGTGCAGGGCTTGTTCATGGAGAGGGTTGAGAACCACTGGCCTACATGATGAGCCTGTGGTGCGGGATGAATGACTTAGATGGGCAATATGGCCAAAATCTTATATCACAGGTTAAGTCATTTAATATTAAAAAAATGTAAGATTAAAAATAGGCCACATTATGTTTGATCTAATTCTGGATATTTCCAGATAAAGACTTGTGATTAATCCGCATCTAAATCCGTGTTTACACCAAGAGAACCCATTATAATCAGCTGATGGTGTGACTTTCCACACGGGATGAAGTCTTCTACAGTAACCGATGCCTCATTCTATCCCGAATCTTTAAAATATGCGTTGTATTTTAAGCATTTGTCACATGTTGTGCATGTAAAAGTAGGAAAATAAAGAATAAAGAGTATATGTTTCCCAGTATACTTACAGTTAGGGTGATATTAAGTGACTTAACCCGGTATGTAAGATTTTGGCCATATTGCCCATCTAAGTCATTCACCCACACCACAGGCTGGTCATGTAGGCTATACTTCTTGTATTTCGACACAAGGTGTCACTGTGGCCTCAAAGCTTACCCCTCGCCTGCTCCGGCTCCATTGCTCTTCCTGAGGAAAAACACGCCTCCTCATAACCCTGCCAACAAAGAAATGTAGAAATAAATGTGAAAATTAATAAATAAAGAAATAAGTATATATGTATGTAAATACATAAATGTTAAAATAAATCAAATTAAAAATAAATAAATGTAGAAAATACGTAGGGAAATAAAAGTATACTTTATTTATATTTGCTTTTTACATTTATTTATTTATAATTTAGTCTATTCTAGGTTTGGCATTCCATATTATTTTGCTACATTACATGAATAAGAGAAAAACTACACCATCTCTAAGTTGAGCTGATGATACATTCATAGGACTAATTGAATAATAGCCTACTGTAATTATATTTAGCTATGTGCCTATTCGCATACGTTGCATGCATTTATGTGCATATTCGTATACAGTTGAGTCCCGCGTCTTAATAAACACATTTCTTGTCAAGAAAAATAGACAAAAACTGCAGTTGTGATTGGGGTGGCTAAAAGAAGAACAATTACAAAAACAAGGACAGAAAAAGAACAAAACACAATAAGTTACATACGTTAATCCAAGGCATGCTACTAGTTTATAAGAATCACACCATGATAGAGTTTTACATGCAATAGAATTATTCAAATTTCTTAAAGAGTTTACATACACATCAAAATATTTCCTAAAAATAAAAAGTAAATTTTGGCAAGAAATAGCAACAAATTAATTACTAAATTTAAAGTGAGAAGGGTCTAGATTCAAAGAGTACCCAAAAAACACAATTTTTGGGGTTATACTGCAAGTTAGAATATAATTTTTTTTTTTTTTTACAAAATTGGAAGTGTCAACCCAGAACACTTTACAGTAAGCACAGCCCCAAAATAAATGATTGATTGTTTCTTCAGACTGAAGACAATTAGAGGAAATACTATTATTAAATTTAGGAAGTTTGTAATTTACTGGGTAGCAGTAATGGATCAACTTTATTAGATTTTTTTTTTTTTAATTGTCAAAGATTCCAAAAATCTTCCCATTCTATATCACTAAATGTTATTCCAAAAACTTATTCAAGCAGGTATCTATTAATAATTGAACAAATATCTTTGTTTGACAAGGTATTGAATAGACATTGGTCAACAAATTATTTAGGGTTGTCAAAAATAGAAGAGTCTACAGAACCTTTAGTGTCAGACTTGCACCAAAACAATGGCATATTCTCTGGGGGGGATTTGAAAAGAAAATTCTTGCATAACTATTTGGAGAAAAACTATAATTATATATAAGGGACCAACTTATTAAAGCCTGTTTATAAAAACTAGATAAAGTTAAAGGTGTTTTAGAAATAGCACAACAAAAAATGTAAACCTCCAACTGAATTAAAAATATGATTTAGAATAAAGTTTCAAATGGAGGTGGGGTTGTTTAAAAATAACTTTATCCATTTAACTTTACAGGAATTATTAAGAGTAGAAAATCACTCACTCAAAACTACCCATAGTCCAATAAGTTGCTTTTTTAACGCTTTTTTTTGTTTGTTTGTTTAATTAAGTGAGCTTCAGAATTCCAAATCTAGAAAATTCCAAGTCTACTATAATTTTGTCCTTTGATCTACAAATTTCCTCAGAAACATCCAGTGCCATTGCACGACAGATAACCTAAGATAACCCTACTTTAGAAAGCAACACTCTACCTGTTATTAACATCATGCTGTAGCCAAGAATTTAATTTACTTTGGATGGAGAAAAGTTCAAATGATAAGATTTGATGTCTTTTTCTGATCTTTACATATAATTATACCATATATTTGACTTTGGATTTGATTGGGACCCTCAGGACTTATGCTGCATTCACGTGATTCCGCGATGACAACACATGATGTTCTACTTGGAGCTGTTCACACCCTTGGATGTTTACAAATTGGTATATGTTGATTACGACATGGCATGAACGCACCTTTGTACATCTCCAGAATAAAGAAATGGGTGGATAACATCATCAAAGACACCTCTTATCCAGGTCACAACCTGTTTACACTTCTACCTTCAGGCAGATGGTACAAGTGTGAACATCTAACATAAAGTTTTTAATCAGCTGACCAACTACTTAAAGGGGTGGTTTACTGTTTTTTTTTTCTTTGCTTGATTGTGTTTATGGGTTGCAATATAACATGTCTTCATGTTTTGTTTGTTAAAAAACGCCTTATTTTTCATATATTTCACCTTTATTGTAAGACGCTTTCTCCTCTGTCATTTGAACGACCGGTTGACTTCCTGATTCTCTGAAACCACTCCCTCAGAAAGAGGCGATGGGCTCAGATTGGTTAGTTGGGCCGGTGTGTTGTGATTGGCCAAACACGTACTGCACATTGTCCGGAAACTTCACGCCCATTACCTTCACGAGCGACAGCTGCACGTGCTCCGGTTAAATGTAAATAATGGTGTCAATATTGCCGTATCAGTTTGAGCCAGAATCAGACCCAGAAAGCCGTAATGAAGAGAGTCAAGCAGAACTTCCGCAAGCATGGCTCTTACAAACGGTTCTGAATGGAAGTTTGCTGTTGTGATTACATACAATTTGAAGTTTGTACCCGTTTGTCTTATACACACAAAACAGCATCTAACTAACTGGCTACTAACCAAACAGCGCTGGCTTGTGTTTACTTTCTTGATCAAATCGAAAAATTACGTCATAAAGTATACATGGAAAATACATTTACGAAATTAGTACATAATTACAAATTCGGGTCCAAAATGTTTGTAAGCGTTTGTCATAGACACACGAAATAGCATTTAACTAACTGGCTACTAAAGCCAGCGTTGGCATTTGTTTACGTCCTTGATAAAACTAAAACATTACGTCTGAAATTATACATGCAAATAGGCCTACATTTAAAATGATGAAATCTTACTTACAGGTTGTGGCCCAACAACAACTGCTCCATGTTTTAGTAATAGTTTCTGTGTGAATCCGGCATTGAACTCGTGTAGATTCTGGAAGCTGTCTTCCATAAAATGCGCAGCACAGAGAGCTAAGATTGTAATTGTCAGGAACATAATCAAACATAAATTTTAAGCATTGTTGATGAACTACAGCGTCCGTAGGAAGCCCGAACACTGAAGACCTGACAGCTGGGTGAAAATAACACCGTTTTGACGGCATGGCTACAACTCTCCACTATAACTCTTCCTCTTCGACAAAGCCGCAGAACATGGCCTTGCTCCCTTTTCTGCATGTTCCGGAGGGAGGGGTTGATGGGTTTATTTCGTATGCAACCCGGGAAGTATCTCGTTGTAGTCCCATATGAGTCGTTTTTGTAGGCATTAAACTTCCTGATTTTTAAAAGACGATATCTCCGCTTACGTTGAACTTTCAGCACAGCAACTTTGCAGATACTGTTCATGCACCAACAGCAAGTTATTTTTCCTTTTTTATTTATTTATTTATTATTATTATTATTATTATTTCTTATTACTTTTTTTTTTTGTTCCTACTTTTGTTTAGGTAAATATTGTTTTGTATTCTGGTTGTGTATGTATTTCTTTTGCCTTGACTGTATCCCCTGTAAATGTTATTTGTTTAATAATAATAAAAAATAATAATAATAATAATAATTTATGGACAACTATACACGTGAAAAGACATCAGCAATCCGGCTCCGAAAAAATCACTTTCAGGCAGGGGCGTAGCCACGGGTGTGCCAGGGTGTGCCGGTGCCACCCACAGTGGCAGCTGGCACACCTAAAAACAGATGCAGAATTATTATTTTAATCGTAATAAACATGGGCGGCGCTACGGAGGGGATAGCAGATGCTTCAGCACCCCCGAGAAAGACCATAGCACCAATAAGAAATGAAATAAAATAAAAACATTTGACTTATTACGCATTCATAACTCGTGCATTGCAATATAACGTGACATGATTAGCAGGCGCACTTTTCGAATTTTATTTTAAAAATGGACCGGTTCCTTGTGCCAAGTAGGCCTGTCCAGGGGCGCGGGAAGTGGGGGTGCTGCAGCACCCCACTGTTTTTTTCTGTGGGCAACTGTTTAATTGTTGGGAATATTAAAAAAAATAAAAAATAAAAAATCGGAGTGTCTATTTAATTGCAAATAGCCAAGTTGTTGGAAGAGGCTATTTACACTAACTCCACCCACAAATGTATGATTGGGATAGTCAAATTTGCAAAAGACGCCCATCAATTGTCAGATTCGAATCTGCCTTTTGGCGAACTTTTTTTCTCTCTTTTTAAATTTCAAATCACATCAGAAAAGCATTTATTTTTTTAATAAAAATGAAGGAAATAATCAAAAAGTTGAACAAAGTATCAGGTAGGGTGAGCTTTTGTCCCAATAAGGTGGCATCCATTTAATAATTTGAAATAAACTTAAAAAATTACACTCAATAGCCTAAGTTACTGCATACTTTTTAAAAATGTATTACAATGCAGAGGTGCAGATAATTGCCACTATTTGCAATAAATTCTCTAATGTTTTTTGCCACAATTAATCATACCCTTTTATTCAATATTTGCAATAACTAATTAGCAGAATCCTGCTATTTTAAAATAGAATAGGTAGAATCTAAAGCTGTTTGCACTGTGTAAATAGCATATAACTAAAGAATACTGCTATTTTCACTTAGTGTAAATAGCCTCTATCGCAACACCCCCGTGCTCAAGCACACGTATAAAACTTGCAATGGCAAAAGTAGGCTAATGATTATGAATAATTTGGGGGAAAGGGAAAAGAAAACATTTTAATTATTTGTTAATAAACTAGTGATTTCTTCTCAGTCAGTGTCGGCTGAAAAGATAAAGTTGCCGAATGCGACGCTGCACTCGACATCTCCACATGAACTTTAATAAAGAAATACACCTTTTCATTCCGACTATATAATTAGAGTTATATATTTTTACAGGCTATATCAGCCCAGTCTGTTCTGTTCTGTAACGTTAGTAATACACAGTCTTGGTGTTTTTTTGTTTTGTTTTTTTTGCACATTAATCTGACAGTAAATGTGGCACATCCAGTTTTTCTGATGCACACCCAGAGTCTCTTTTCTGGCTACGCTCCTGCTTTCAGGTAGGCTACACTCATAATCCTGTGAAACTTTTTTGGCTGACGTTAATAATGCGATTTAATGTCGGTAATAATTTAAACACCAACAACGCATCTAATATTTTCCCTTACGAAACTTAGCCATGGTTTTACTACGAATAAAACCAAAAATCATGGTTCTTGTAACCATGGTAACCACAAATTAACCATGGTTTTGTTACTTCAAATAATAGTTTACAAAGAAGTACTAGGATAATATTTTTTTGTGGTTATAAAAACAGGCATAAGCCAACATCAGCCGTTAAATTACTTAAAATGCATTATATAAAAACAATGAGGCAATTACTAATTATTTGAATAACACTGTTAAAATACATAATGTAATACAAAATAAACAATTTATGTACACTACATGTTATTGCAAATGCCTGAAAAGAGCGCCAAAGGCCTGGTAATTTCTGCCAAAGCGTAGGCTTGCTTTCGAGATTCATATAGCTTACAGAGTTTCTTTTCTTTTTTTTTCAATTGTATGTTTAACAGACAATAATTACACAATTATGATTTTGTGAACCAACAACATCAGCATCAGAGCGCTGGGTGTCTTAATCACACATCACTTTATTTTAATAGAATTGGACCCAGGATGATTCTGAAAGAATGCTGTTGCTGTAGTAACGAAACTTGTGCGCATCTGATTGACAGATGAACTGCACGCTCAGTGTTGTTTTTTATTTTGTGGATATTTCAGCTAACAGCTTGATTTTCAGTTGAACAACATTAATTTATAGTTAAAGACTGTCAGCGGCGACTCAGGATGCTGTTCCAGATCCTGCGGCATCACAGAGTGCCATTTACATTTTACCAAAAAAAAAAAAAAAAAAAAAACACATTATATTTGTCCCAAATTATTGTTGATGTTCATGACTTTATCCTAGGCTGAAAGATTGGGTATCTTTCTGCACAACGTTTGTCTTTCTGTCCGTATGCTTTATATAGCCATAGATCGCGCTTTCTCTTTCCGTTTTGTCAAACAAACACCGCACTTCAAACTCGATGCAACTTTGTTCATTCCTGAAGTGGGCTTTTATATGAACTGTTTTAGACTACTGTCTTGAACTGGGTTGTACCTGTGAGCGCTGTGCTTCTCGTCCGGTGTGTGACTACATTCCGCACATGTATTAAATGCGCGTCCTTGAGAGCGCGCAGTTTTCTAACGAATTTAACTTTACTTGTTAGGTAATATCAATGATATGACGTTTCAGACGCGTCTGAAATGACAAAAACAAATACATATATTTAATTTATTTATTTTTTTACTTCCATAATATTTGACAGAGGGGGCACAACAATACAATTCTGCTTAGGGCACCCATTTGGCCAGCAGCGGCCCTGATCATGGCATCCTGCTATCGCTGTAGCAGTCATTTCCAGGTAATTAGTATACGAATAATACAGTGCTAATTGACATAACATTTATTACAGTATAGAAACTATTCTGCCTTATTATGTGTTTGTATAAACCAATCCTAAAATTGTCATTAGGAAAATACAGAAAAAAAATACAGAATACAAATTATTGGTTATCGTCCAGCAGTGTATTTGATTTCTTAGACTGTCAATTAGTCCAAAGTCAATTTTTTTTTTTTTTTTTACATTTCTGTCCCCCCTCATTTCTGAAATGATGGTTACACCCCTATGTGTGCAGTACAGAAAACAGAGTACGAGTCTTCTTGTGCTTGAATGGTTTAAATCATATTAAAATATGCACAAAGGAATCAATAAGAGAAATTGAAATTTTAATTATATAACAAGTAGATGATTCCTGACCTTAAGCATCCTATTCCAGAATTGGATTAGATTTTGGATTCCCAAGCCTAGGTATGGTTTAACATGTTTTTTTTTTTTTTTTTTGTGCTACCGAAAAATGTACTTGGGTCCACCTTTTGTTATTATAACAAACTACACTTTCACTAATGTGATTTTAAACCATTCAGGTCAAGAAGACTCACAGGCTGTTTTCTCTGCTGCACACACACACACATCCTTGTGTAAGTGTGTGTGCAGCTAACTTTGAAATATTTTGCAATAAGATGATATCTAAGATTTTTTATTTATTTTATTTATTTATTTACCTTATTGGAATTGAAATTAGGAATTGACAAGAATCGGAATCATTAAAATTCAAATGATTCCCAACCTTACCAATACCCCACATTATTTTTTTACTGGCACCTTTCTATTCACAATGTTTAAACCCTTTCTTTTCTTTTAAACCTTCTCTTACCTTTCTTTGCTTTTGCCCTTCTTAAAAACAAGCGCATAATCTTATATGTGAATGTATTTTTCAAAATGAGTTATAAAACAGTTGCTCCTGGCAACAGGAATAGGTAGTATGTTTGCTTAACACAGCATCAAGCATGACAATTTATGAGACTAATTTCATGTTTTGCACCAAAATCACTATAACATCAGTCGGGTTTGAAACAGTTAGCTTCTGTGGTTGCTTCTTATCACAGTGAGACAGAAAATATATTTTATAAAGTTCTATACTGTGATACAAGCTATGTCAATTAGCATTGCATTGCAGTTGTGTGTTTATTGTCTTCCATGTTTCATCAGTCAAAGCGTCTCTATGTGCATGTTATTATAGTGATATCTGATGCATTTGTCCATAAAAGGGATTTCCTGGGTCTCACTTGTGAAACAGACATTACAGTAGGCCTACATGGGTAGGGTTAGGGTTAACCCTGCTCCATAATGCTCACATCGTCTTTTTGGGTAAAAATAGAAAAATAATACTAAAGTACTTTGGGTCACACTTTATATTAGGTGGCCTTAACTACTATGTACTTACATAAAAAAATAAGTACAATGTACTTATTGTGTTCATATTGTATTGCAAAACACTTTTGCTGCTATTGAGGTGGGATACGGGTAAGGTTAGGGACAGGATTGGTGGTATTGGTAGGTTTAAGGGTGGGTTAAGGTGTAAGGGATGTGTCAACAGTGTAATTATGAATGTAAATACAGAAATTAATTACAGATGTAACTACATATAGGTATTTTTAAAAATATAAGTACAATGTAAGAACATGTATGTACACAACAAGTGCATTGTATAAAATTATTAATTTAAATGTAAGTACATAGTAATTAAGGCCACCTAATATAAAGTGGGACCGTACTTTGTAACACAGTAAATTGAGTATTTTTTCAGCTAACTACTTTTTTACTCTTACTTGAGTCATACTATTTTTCAGTACTTTTACTTGTACTCAAGTAAATTATTCCTTAAGTAGCAATACTTTTACAATTTCTTACAATTTCTTAGTACTCTTTCCAACACTGGTTATTTAATTCATTTCTATAGTGGGATGACCCAGGTAACAGGTAAGCTAACACATGGATAATAATATTATATTATGTCCAAAGGCACATTTATACAGCTTTATTTCAGTTTTTACATTGCAAGATACAGTAGGAAGAGTGCAATGAATCCAAATCGATGTAGACGATATAGCTGCAGGCCGCTCTGCTGTGTTCTAACTTGAGATATAGGGTGCATACTCATAAAAACATCTTGTTAAAAGGTATTCATTCTGTGATCCGCCTAGAAACTGAACACCAGTCTGTTCCATTAGAAAGAACAGTGACAGGCTTTTCCTGTTTTGAGAAGGAACACGTAACGCTTAAAATGAATTTATTTCAAAACAACATCTAAACCAGCTGATCAAGGTGTTTAAGGTTACTTGATCATTAAAAGTAGTTGTGCTGGAGCCAGATTGGAAGTCTGGAGCAGGGTTGGAAATCATTGTTATAAAGGGAACACACTTTGTACCGTAGTAATGGACGGGACAAAAATATGTCAAAATAGATGTGCATTGGGGTTAGAGCACCCTCAGTGATTGGAGTCTGGTGACAACTGTAGTGGAGAGACTTGTTACAACTAACCCATACTATGGCGTGAACTCTAACATTTCACTCCTTGTATTCAAAACTAAACCATGTACCATATTTTCTGTTTGTGCTGCAAAAATAACAGCTATGCCATTTAAAAACAGACACTTGTAACTAGTTTGAATGGACTAACTTAAAAGAACACCAAGATACAGACAGAAATGTCAAAAATGTTACAGCCATCCCTGGTCTCCCCTACAGTTACACACACAGTGTAGCAGCGTAATGTTTAGATAACAATAAAAGTCACATCTTCATATGTTTTGAAAATATTTATTGAAAATATTATGTTATATTATTATGACAGACTTGACTCACCGACAGCAGGTTACAACGTCAATACACGACGAGAGACAATAGGTGCGTTCGAGATGCACTACACTAGCCTGCCACCCGCTGGCGAGAGCAGCCGCTTGCAGTCGGACTCGGGGCGGACGTCAAGTCCGACACCTTCTGCTCCCGGTAGTGATGCTCGCACTGTATTTCCATACTCTTATCACAGATAAAGTGAATTAAATGCAATATTTGTCAAATACACAGAAACGTTTTTATGAGCAACAGAAACACTTTTTATATACTGCTTAATACCAGTGATGGGAATAACGGCGTTATAAATAAACGGCGTTACTAACGGCGTTATTTTTTTCAGTAACTAGTAGTAAAAAACGAATTACTGTTTCCCCGTTACAACGCCGTTACCGTTACTGACAATAAAATGTGGCGTTACTATATTATATTATTAGAATTTAATTTTTCAGTTCATCTGAATGGATGCGTGTAGCTGTATTTGACGTGCCGTAAACTCTAGAGTGAAGCGCACACCTAGCCGTCGCTTTCTCTCACATACACGCACGCAAAGAAAGATACAGAGCAAGAGAGTCTTTCATAACATGAATAATTGACGCGCTACATGTAAATGATATTCTTTGTTGTATTTTCCTGTCAAAATAACGGAGTTCCTTTGGAATTCTTCAGCTTTTAAGAACTGCCACTTTCTCTGATAGTGGGCGGAGCTAATGCACAAAGGACAATCTCATTGGCTGGCGCTCACCTATTATCGTCCCTGTTTTGATTTCAGCAAATCAATTCGAGCGAACTCAGACAACGTGATTAATATTCATGAACCCAGCAGCTTATTAATCCTTAGTGCGTTTTATACTGATGACAAATATGCATTCATACTTGGTTATTCTAATTACTAAAGTTCTATCATCATATAATATAAAATTATCATAATATTATATTATAATGCTTGACTGACTGATACTAAGTGTCAGTAGATAAATAGTGTCCATTTAAGCTGCACCTTCAACAGCACAACATTCTGCTTACTTTCATGGAGTTGGAATAAATCAAAACAGGAAGCCAACAGAATCAGGCTTTTCTTTAAATGAAAAATAATGGTGTTTTGTCTAAAAGATCTAGGTTTAAAAAAAAAAAAAAAAGACCAGATATACCTATCTGGGAATAAGTTTATTATTAGATTAGTTTTATTATTTTGTAATTGCAGAAACACCCATGTAATTTATCAGACTGCTGAAGTTGTACATCCTGACATATGTTCATTTGATCTGTCTTCCAAAACTCTAGATATGCCTAAATATTTGACCTTAATTGACAGACTTCTGTAGCTATACACACAAACTTAAATAAGTAAAACACTATGGCAATCACTGCTAATTGAAAGTTGAACCAAATTGGAAGCTGACCTAAAGGAGTAATTTCCTTAATTGGTTCCTTAGTAATAATGAATAGAACAGGTGTGGGCTGTGGCCCCATGGTTCCTTTGGCTATATAAAGAATGTGCATTACCCTGTGCAATACCAAATAAAATGGATAATGTTGTAATTCATGTGAAAGACAACAAAGGTAATATTGTTGCACTAACAGTTACCAAGGCAATTGCTGAAAGGATGAAAAGTGGTGAGTGAACTGCAGAACTGTGCAATAAGTCACCAATGATTTGAGCAAGACTTCTAATTCTTTGCTTCTCCAGATCAAAAATTCCTTTCCTCTATCATGGAGAAAGTCACAGCCATAGAAACAAAACAAGGTACACATTTACTTGAGAGCACAATTACTTTTTATTATACAAGCACAAATATTTTTAAGTGACTGACCACATTTACAGCCTTACCTCTCCAAACAGCCCTCATCAGTGGCCCAGCTTCTACTGAAAAGGTCCCCCAACCTCCCACCCCATGTACCATTACCTCCACTGGGTCCCCTGTACCCTTAAATTTCTGTGTTGTGAAGCAGCCACCACCATCAACCAGCCAGTGCCATCTAACTACCACCAGGGTGCCTGTTCCACTTACCCCCAGTGCCAATGCCCCAGTGTCTGCCACTCCGCAACCAAGTGCAGCGAGTGGAAACCCTTCACAAGCCATTTAAACGTCATCCACCTCCATTCAGTCAGACAGTCATGAATCACAACAAGGTACTGCCTCCAAGAGTGTAAGGAAGATATACTGTGGTTAAATGGCATTCAGTTTTGTTTTCATTTTTGTGGCATTTATATTTATGCCCTCTCTTCCCACAGAAATGAAATCACAAAATAACAATTTACTACTGGACCTTACAAGAACTCATCAGCAACTGTACTTCAGAAACAAACCAGCTTTCTATCGAAAACTCCAGAGGGCATTCTCAAAGAAGGGGTACAACCTGTCAACAGAAAAAAATAGAAAAAAGTTAGCAAACATGTTAACAACTTACAAAAGAGTAAAGGACAGACACCGTGCAACTGGGGAGGGGAAGAATGCCTGGGAGTACTATACAGTAAGTGTACGATGGAGTTGTTTTACATGACATGGGACATTTTCACTGTACACTGACATGCCATTTTTCCCCTATAGCAAATGGATGAGTGTGACGGATCGGTGGCCCTCCCCCTCATCATCATCACCACCCCGTCCCTTATTCGCCGCCCTTCACCAGGCTCCCGACTGGAGTGGGTGGATGAGAGGAGGGGCGTGGGACCAACGTGGGCTGGCGGCGTGTGATGAGGCACAGCTGGACTGAATGAAGCCTCATCACCGCCGCCGTTAAATGCCGAGCGCGCCTCTCCTCGGGAGACCGGTCTCTTCCCCCGTGCATGCACGCTGGTGTCCTCGTGGGTCCAGGAAGGGTGCATTGAGGGACATCGCGCCGCCGAGGATGTGAGCCGCGGAACCTCCAGAGTCAACGTGCAAGCCGCACCCGTATTACGGCCGCCGGACCAGAGATGTCGGGCCGTCCAAAGTCCCGCCAATGCCCGTAAGAGGCAGAAGAGGAAGAGCCGCCGCTCAAGAGAAGCCGCCGCCCCTCGTGCCCCGGACCGCGGGAGCGTGTGCGGCCACCGGACTCCGCCCCTTGCCTGGACCCCTCCCTTCTGGAACACTGCCCTCCTTCACGAGCCCCGCAGCACAACGAGGACACCAGATCCCCCCTGTTTTGTGGACACTTTATTTGATCATTTTTGTTTAATAAAAGCCTCTCCGAGGCCTGACGCCACACCCACTGTGTCTGTCGTTGGCTCCTCCCGTCACAATGAGTTATTTGGGTCATCAGGGATTGGAACTGCACCACCTGGCACAATTTACTCTACACCTTTGTTTTGTGATTACTCATCCAAAACAATCCATCTCTTCACCCTCAAGACCAGCCAGCGGGTGCTGCTGTGGATGAACAGCCTGGAACCTCAGCCAGCTGAAACCCAACCAATCTCACCAACGTGCAGAGACAAACACAATCCTCTCAGTTTCTGGAGAGCATATGAAGTGCAGAAAGAAGGACTACTGTGCTTGAGTCCCTGGTGAGGCCTGACTTTGAGAGATGGCAGCAACTAAAGGAGAGGCGTAGGCGCTCTTTTGAAAGGAAGCTGTTGACCAGCATGGGAACAATCGTGGAAGAGCTAAAAAAAAAAAAAAAAAAAGCAAACAACAAGAGCAAATTATTCACTTGCTACAAAACCAACCTCAATAAAATGTCTTAAAGAAATAAACTTTGTATTTTGACTTTCTCTAAAATGTCTATTGCAAATCTATTCCTTCCACAATTTTAACTGTGGGACTTTTGTTATGACTAAAAGCATCCAAGATAAAATTATTATATTGTAGCATCTTCAAAGTTGCCACCCTTGACTAGAATTTACAAAATTGTCCCCTGGGCATTTGATCATCCAGTTGTTTTGAGGTAAACAGTATTGAAGGAATTCCCATCCATACAGGGCTGACTTTCTTTAGACATTTCTTTGACATTATTTAGTCCAAGTCATCAATTTCAAATAGATTTTTAACTGAAATTTTAGTTTTCTAATAATCAAAGTTAATATGTTGGAACAATTATATTTTTTGATTAAAGTAAATTCAAACATTTAAGCATACAAAAAAAAAAAATGCTTTACTAAGTTTCAGTTCATATAAATGCTAATTTCTCGGTTTTTGGTGTGTTAGATCTGGTCACAAATGAGGTCTCTATAATTGCTTGCAGTAGTGCTGTGGGGTTGCTGGGGAGGTGGTTCATCGTCATCACTATCATCTACTACAAAAACTTGGTCACCCGGCTCTAAACAAAGATTATGTAAAATGCAACATGCCGAGACTGCTGAACTGATATCTGAAATGCTTTTCATATGCAGGCATTGAAGCTTCCTAAATTTAGATTTTAGAATGCCAAATGCATGCTCAATGACCACACGAGCAGCATTGAGCTTCCTGTTAAAGCGCATTTGCCTAGCTGTTAAATGGCCATTGTCTCTATAAGGCCTCATAAGTTGAGGCAACAGAGGGTAGGTTGAATCCCCAATAATATGCGTTCCCTGTGGAACAAGGGAATGAGGATCTTCTTCAAGAACACGTCTAACCTCTGTTAGGCGAAATGCCCTAGCACAGTGGTTTTCAAACTTGTTCCTAGGGACCCAAAGGGACTCCCAGGGTGACCCACACTGATGTGACAAAAGCACCGCTGACTGTCACAAAACCCAGTTAAATTTACTGAATAGAACTGTTTCCTATTTAAGTAGGCTAGGGGATTGTCACAATGGGGTCTCATTATAGGAATGTGACACCCATCCACTGCACATAGAGTGTTGGGGAAGCCTGCTGCGTCAAACATAGCTTAGATGTCTGCAGCCTTTGGCATCTGGGCCAGGAAATTTTGTGGGCCATGTGTGTATTAACAAGTGAACAAAAGTCATGGAGATGTTTGGAAATTGTGGATTTTGATGTATTGAATCTATCTGCCACACCTCGATATGACTCCTGATTGGCCAATATCCAAAGACAGGCAAGAACACGGTTTGTGAGTGGCAGTTTGGTCTGTTGTACATTCATGTAATAAGGACCGAGGGTGGTAATTACATCCTGCAAGTTAAGAAATAGGTTATTAAGACAACTTGCTAACAATTTTAAAAGTTAAATGGCTTTATATTGTGTAGTACACACTTCCACCTGTTCCTTGGAAAGCCTGAATGACCTTTAAATTCTGAGGGACTGAATGCATTGCTTTTGTCAGGCGGCAGCCTATTTTTGCGGCGCCGCATGAAGTTGAATGCACCTAGTGACAACATGATAGGTGTGTTCGACTTCATGCGGCGCCGCACAGACCTATCGGCGAGAATAGCCGCTTGCAGTTGGGGGCAGAATTGAAAGCGGAGACGTGAGGTCGGACTCTTTCTGCTCCCGGTAGTGATGCTCTCGCGGTGTTTGTTGTTATTGGCTGCTTGATAGGCCGAGTCAAATGAGCCCTCCCCAAAGTCTCTGTGACCTCCTGATCCAAAGATATAATATCACTAATTTTGTGCCAATATTAAATCTATGGGACTTTTTCGCCCAAATTTTTTCGTCCATCAGACGAACATCATACACTCAATTACTCTCCTCAATATACTGCATGATTTGACATCTCATTCGTGGGTCTACGACAAAAGGTGCAGGAGAAGTAGCGCGCCAAAGTTTTGTCCGGGTGAATAGTAATAACAATACTGTTTGCAATCACGAGTCAAAAGAGCAAAACCCCCATGTTTCTGTGACACTTCTATCCAAAGATATCCCTTTTGATCTGTTTTCAATGGAGGTCTATGGGGTGGTTGCTAGGGTGTGGCTATGAAGATCATAGGTCATTACTTATTGGTTCCTTAATGAGTGATGAGTCAAATGAGTGTGTGTGAGTTACAGAGAGAGAGAGAGAGAAGGGGTTCCTAAGGGCCTGTGTGTGTGTGTGTGTGTGTGTATGAGAAAGTGACAGTTGAGATTCAAATTCACGAACATTCCGCCATTGTAAGTCAATGGGACTTTTTTGTCTAGCTCAGTTTAGTTTAAATAGTATCTGTGCAATCAAATAGATGATAATCGCTAGAAATTAAGTGTCCCCAACTGAGCAAGCCAGAGGCGACAGCGGCAAGGAACCAAAAATCCCTCTGTGACAGAATGGAGGAAAAAAAAACCTTGGGAGAAACCAGGCTCAGTTGGGGGGCCAGTTCTCCTCTGACCAGACGAAACCCACAATTCGAAAGTTTTAAGTTCTAACAATAGTAGTATTATGTAGTTAGGTATTTTATTATATTTTTAGTTATATTTTTTTAGTTTTAGTGTATTTTAATCGAGGTCTCTGGGGGTCATCTGGGTGTCCTGGTCTCCGCTGACGATCAGGGCTGCAGACATCATCTCTTGGTGCTGATCCACCATCTGATCATAGGAAAGAAACAGACAAATATTAGCGTAGATGCCATTCTACTTACGATGTAACGAGTACACCGTGTGTTGTGGGCAGTGTTCCCGGTTCCGGTTGATCTAATTAATGCAGCCTAACAATCCTTTAACGGATTTGAATAATAGAAGCGTATTAGTGTGTTATGTGTACGCCAGGGTAAAGAGATGGGTCTTTAATCTAGATTTAAACTGACAGAGTGTGTCTGCCTCCCGAACAGTGTTAGGTAGATTGTTCCAGAGTTTGGGTGCTAAATAGGAAAAGGATCTGCCGCCCGCAGTCGATTTTGATATTCTAGGTATTATTAAACGGCCAGAGTTTTGAGAACGCAGCGGACGTGGCGGACTATAATGCGATAAGAGCTCGCTCAAGTACTGAGGAGCTAAACCATTCAGGGCTTTATAAGTAATTAACAAGATTTTAAAATCTATCCGATGTTTGATAGGGAGCCAGTGCAGTGTTGACAGAACCGGGCTAATATGGTCATATTTCCTGGTTCTAGTAAGGACTCTAGCTGCTGCATTTTGGACTAACTGTAGTTTGCTGATCAAGCGTGCTGAACAACCACCCAATAAAGCATTACAATAGTCTAACCTTGTGTCACGGGTTGGGAGGAACGAAGACTCAATTGCTGGCAAAAGGAATCTTCTTTATTAACAAATTATAAAATAAACAAAAACACAACTGAAACCACCCCGAAGGGGAAAAAGCCAGAACAAGCACAAGCACTGAAAACAAGACATACACGAGGCACAGGGCAGACATCAGACACAGGCATACCTGGCACAAAAGTGAGACGAACGAGAGCAGAACAGAAAACACAGGGAGCTTAAATAGGGACAGCAATCAGGAACACAGCTGGGGCAAATTAAACAATAATGAGGTGAGTGGGGAATAGCTGGGAGTGTGATGAGTGGCAGGTGTGTGTGGAAATGGCAATTGAGTCCGGGAAGACGGGAGGTGGTGACCTCTGGTGGTGAGGGGGAGCATCGTGGACCCGGACTCATGACAGGACCCCCCCTCTAAGGAATGGATTCCAGACATTCCCAAGCACCCATCCAAGGGGAGGGCAAGGCGAGAACGGAGCAGGGGAAGGGGAGGGATGGGGGAGGGCCAGGTCCGTGTGCCGGTGGGGGACCTGGCGACTGAGGCAGCGCCGGCGGGATGGGGACCCAGGGCAGAACCAGCGGCCACCACAGCAGTGTGTGTGGAGCTGCCACCCTGAAACAGGCAGTGGCTGGCTCCGCTGCTTTGGGAGCCTTGTGAACGGGTTCCGCCGCCTTGGGAGAATCGGGAACCTTGTGTGCGGACACCGCCACCTCGAGAGGAACGTGAGTGGACACCGCCGCCTCGGGAGGACCGCAAGCGGACACCGCCGCCTCGGGAGGATCGCGAGCGGACACCGCCGCCTCGGGGAGCTTGTGTGCGGCCACCGCCGCCTCGGGAACCTTGTGTGCGGACACCGCCGCTTCGGGAGGACCGCGAGCGGACACCGCCGCCTCGGGAACCTTGTGTGCGGACACCGCCGCCTCGGGAACCTTGTGTGCGGACACCGCCGCCTCGGGAACCTTGTGTGCGGACACCGCCGCCTCGGGAACCTTGTGTGCGGACACCGCCGCCTCGGGAACCTTGTGTGCGGACACCGCCGCCTCGGGAGGACCGCGAGCGGACACCGGCGCCTCGGGAACCCTGTGTGCGGACACCGCCGCCTCGAGAGCCTTGTGAGCGGGCACCGCCGCCTCGGGAGCTTTGTGAGCGGGCACCGCCGCCTCAGGAGCTTTGTGAGCGGGCACCGCCGCCTCGGGAGCTTTGTGAGCGGGCACCGCCGCCTCGGGAGCTTTGTGAGCGGGCACCGCCGCCTCGGGAGCCTTGTGAGCGGGCACCGCCGCCTCGGGAGCTTTGTGAGCGGGCACCGCCGCCTCAGGAGCTTTGTGAGCGGGCACCGCCACCTCGAGCAGATCGTGAGCGGGCACCGCCGCTTCGGGAGCTTTGTGAGCGGGCACCGCCACCTCGGGAGCTTTGTGAGCGGGCACCGCCACTTCGGGTTGATCGTGAGAGGGCACCGCCGCTTCGGGTTGATCGTGAGAGGGCACCACCGCTTCGGGACGATCGTGAGCGGGCACCGCCGCTTTGGGTTGATCGTGAGCGGGCACCGCCGCTTCGGGACGATCATGAGCGGGCACCGCCGCTTCGGGACGATCGTGAGCGGGCACCGCCGCTTCGAGACGATCGTGAGCGGGCACCGCCACTTCGAGACGATCGTGAGCGGGCACCGCCACTTCGGGTTGAACGTGAGAGGGCACCGCCGCTTCGGGACGATCGTGAGCGGACACCGCCGCCTCGGGAGCTTTGTGAGCGGGCACCGCCACCTCGGGAGCTTTGTGAGCGGGCACCGCCGCCTCGGGTTGATCGTGAGAGGGCGCCGGCGCTTCGGGTTGATCGTGAACGGCTACCGCCGCTTCGGGACGATCGTCAGCGGGCACCGCCGCTTCGGGACGATCGTGAGCGGGCTCCGCCGCTTCGGGTTGATCGTGAGCGGGCACCGCAACTTCGGGACGATCGTGAACGGCTACCGCCGCTTCGGGACGATCGTCAGCGGGCACCGCCGCTTCGGGACGATCGAGAACGGCCACCGCCGCTTCGGGACGATCGTGAGCGGGCACCGCCGCTTCGAGACGATCGTGAGCGGGCACCGCCGCTTCGAGACGATCGTGAGCGGGCACCGCCACTTCGGGACGATCGTGAGCGGGCACCGCCGCTTCGAGACGATCGTGAGCGGACACCGCCGCCTCAGGAACCTTGTGAGCGGCCACCACCGCTTCGGGAGATTCGTGAGCGGACGCCGCCGCCTCCCGAGGAATGTGAGCGGACACCGCCGCCTCAGGACCCTTGTGAGTGGCCACCGCCGCTCCGGGACGATCGCGAGCGGGCACCGCCGCTTCGAGACGATCGTGAGCGGGCACCGCCGCTTCGAGACGATCGTGAGCGGGCACCGCCGCTTCGAGACGATCGTGAGCGGGCACCGCCGCTACCGAACGATCGCGAGTGGGCACCGCCGCTTCGGGACGATCGCAAGAGGGCACCACTGCCTCGGAAGCCTTGTGAGCGGGCACCGCCGCCTCGAGAAGGCCTGAGATGAGCCCTGCCGCTCCCCTTACTGACATCAGCGGAGGATCCTCCACGCTGCGTCTCAGCCCGGGGCGCCCAAAGAAAGACCCCGATATTCTGGAAGAGGCAGGCACGATCCGAGGAGGTTCTGGAGCAACAGCCCAGACTGGGAGGGGGGCACCCTCCCGCAGCTCCACCTCCTTCAAATAGATGACGTGGTCGACCATCCCCCAATAGGACCACGTATCTAAGTCCCCCAGCTCCTCCCGATTGACAGGCTCATCCAGGCCCGCTAAAAATAGGTGGATGAGGGTGCTCCCTCCAATCCCCAGCTCCTGGCCTGCCTCGACGAGGTCTTCGGCGTACACCCCAAAGGGGCGATTGTCTTGTGGGCAGGGATGCGGCCCACTGGCTGGGGCTTGGTTCCTCTGTCGACCAGGAGCTGGGTACAAGAAGATTCCCATTGCCGCTGAGTCTTCAAGTGTCTCGTTCGTACTGTCACGGGTTGGGAGGAACGAAGACTCAATTGCTGGCAAAAGGAATCTTCTTTATTAACAAATTATAAAATAAACAAAAACACAACTGAAACCACCCCGAAGGGGAAAAAGCCAGAACAAGCACAAGCACTGAAAACAAGACATACACGAGGCACAGGGCAGACATCAGACACAGGCATACCTGGCACAAAAGTGAGACGAACGAGAGCAGAACAGAAAACACAGGGAGCTTAAATAGGGACAGCAATCAGGAACACAGCTGGGGCAAATTAAACAATAATGAGGTGAGTGGGGAATAGCTGGGAGTGTGATGAGTGGCAGGTGTGTGTGGAAATGGCAATTGAGTCCGGGAAGACGGGAGGTGGTGACCTCTGGTGGTGAGGGGGAGCATCGTGGACCCGGACTCATGACACCTTGAGGTCATAAACACATGAACTAACATTTCTGCATTTGACGTTGAGAGCATAGGTCGCAATTTAGATATGTTTTTGAGATGAAAAAACGCAGTTTTACAGATGCTAGAAACATGGCTTTCAAATGAAAGATTGCTATCGAACAGCACACCTAGGTTCCTGACTGATGAAGAAGAATTTACAGAGCAGCCATCAAGTGTTAGATAATGTTCTAGGTTGTTACATGTGGGGCTTTTAGGTCCGATAACTAACACCTCTGTTTTTTCAGAATTTAGCAGTAAAAAATTACTTGTCATCCAGTTTTTTATATCGACTATGCATTCTGTTAGATTCTCAATTTGGTATGTTTCACCGGGCCGCGAAGAAATATAGAGCTGAGTATCATCAGCATAACAGTGAAAGCTAACACCATGTCTCCTGATAATATCTCCCAAGGGTAACATGTAAAGCGTGAAAAGTAACGGCCCTAGTACTGAGCCTTGAGGTACTCCATACTGTACTTTTGATCGATATGATACCTCTTCATTCACTGCTACGAACTGATGGCGGTCAGATAAGTATGATTTGAACCATGCTTTTGTTTGTGATGGCTGTCTGTGTCAGGGTTCTGTCACTTCGGTCTAGTGTTATTCATGGTTTTATGACAGAGCCCTGACACTCCCGTCATGTCCTGTTTTTATGTGAGTGCGTGGCTTCGAGTGTGCTCGAGCCGTGTGCTCTCTTGTCTGCGTGCCTTGTTTCGTGTTGGAGAGTGGTGTTCGGATCCCGGCACTCATGTCTTGAGTTTCGGTTTTGTGTCGGGGTTCGGACACTCGCGTTCCATGTTCTGTCTCGTGTGAGCGTGCGGTCTTGAGTTAGCTCGGCCACGTGCTCTTATCCACGTGTGTTGTGTTTTGTGTTGCACGCAGTTTGTGTTTTTTATTGCTTGTGTTTTTCATTGGCTCCGTGCTTTTATGTTGTCATGTCTTGTGTGAACACGCAGCTTATGAGTGTTTTCATTAGCTGCGTGTTCGTGTCCTGTTTAGCACATTGCTGGCCATGTGCTTGTGTTTTGTTTTGTTTTGTGTGAGCATGTCATTGTCTTGACCCCACCCATCTTGTTTTCTGATTAATGGTTAATTTGCCCCACCTGTTTTCCTCGTTACCCTCCTAATTTGCTCCCTTTATAATCCCCTTGTGTTTGCAGTCCTGTGCCAGTTCATCATCAATATTCCCGTTGAATTTTGTCTGTGCCTGCCCTGCTTTGTCTTGCTGCCAGCGGTCCTGTTTTTCTTGCTAAGGGGTAGTTTTGGTTTGTTATGCTTATTTTTATTATCAATTAAAAAGCCCATTCTCCTGCACCACTGAGTCCTCGCCTCATCCCTTCACCCCAACCCTGACAGAACGAACTGGCCAACAGAGAACTCACCACTGGATTGTCCACCCGCTAGCTAATGGCCCAGCATGTGAACTCTCACTACTTCCGTCAGCAGGGGGCTGATGTGAGGGAGTTTGCATGCGACTTCCTCATTGAAGTGGACCACCTGGACTACAGTGAGGCTGATATTAAGGAGGTGTTTAACGTCTGCCTTGATCAGCCTCTCAGCCTGTAGGAGATGGAGAAGCTGGGGAATCTGAATCCCCACCCCAAGCGAAGTCCCAATCCACTGACTGTCCCCCCATTCCAGCTGCTGTCAGTGGAAGCCCCAGCCCTCCAATGTCCAGAAACGGAGAAGGAGGAAGAATGGGCCCGCCTCAGCACCCCCAGAGGCAGCCGATGACTCTGCAGCTGCGCCCCCAGTGGAGGCCGACTAAGGTGCTGCAGCTCCCCCAGAGGTGGCCGAAGAGGCATCACTGCCCCTAAAGGCGGTTATGCCACCACCTTTCTCTCGTTGGAGGAAGAGGAAGGCTCCCTCTGTCCCTCTCTTGCCCTGCTGGGGCCACCCTTGCTGCCTGCAAAGCTGCTGGCTCCGCCCTGGCCTCCTGCTGGGACTTCTGACGCACTAGAGCCCGCCTGGTCTCTCCTTCCGGCCCCGCCCTGGCCATCTTCCAGGGTTCCTGTTAGGCCGGAGCCTCCCTGGTTCGTCCCTCCGGCTCTGCCCTGGCCCCCATTATGACTTTCTGGGCTGTTCTGCTGGCACTGTCTTGGCTCCCCTCCCTCCCTCCCTCCCCTCTTTGTCTTTTGTGTGTTGATTTTTCTTATCTTGTATATTCAGGTTCTTGTGCTGTCTTGTTCCTGTCTTGTTTTTGGTGTTCCTTGTTCAGGATGCCAGGTGGCGTCCCTTTTGAGGGGGGGTAGTGTCAAGGTTCTGTCACTTCATGGTCTTGTGACAGAGCCCTGACACTCCCGCCATGTCCTGTTTTTATGTGAGTGCACGGCTTCGAGTGTGCTCGAGCCATGTGCTCTCTTGTCTGCGTGCCTTGTTTCATGTTCCATACCCGCGATCCATTTAGTGCAATGTTATATCAGTCAGCATGCCTATATGTATGTAGTGTTTTTACGTGGTGTATCATTGTTAATTATAGTACTACTATTAAAAACAATGATGTGTGACTGTCTGTTGACTGAATTAAAATTAAACACCTTGCAGGCTCAACCACTATTCCCAAAAAGGATAAAAGTCCTTCCTTAACCACAAACATTTTTTGCTGCTTGTAAACGTCATCCTCAGTTGTCAACAGCTCATGTTGGTGAGAAAAATGTTATTTCAAGATATTAAATGCAATAATTGCATTTGTGCAAATGAGCATGTTTGTGTTCTTTTGTAAGGAAGACAAAAATGGTGAAATGAAAAATGACATAGGCCTAATTTATTATTGCCGTATTAAACATTCTATTTAGAAGGTGAAAAGACACAAGTTTGATGCAAGTAAAAATGAAGAACAAAGTCTTTATTGTCATTGTATTGTGCAAAATACAATACATTTTGGAAAGTCTATGGCTGCACACACACACACATGCCGCCTTGCTAATGACACATGCTTATTAAATAGACAATTAAACTTTACAATGACATCCCAATGAACGAAAAATATAAATGATACAGTTGGTGTATCATGGAGTAGAGCACTGTGTCAAAAGCTTCAAAGCATCAACGCAGTTTGTTGTAAAAGCCTTACTCCTTCAAAAGCCTCTTTCGGCACATCCCTAGGAAAACTTGAACAGACTTGACTTGGCATGACCAGACTAGACTCACCAACAGCAGGTACAACATCAATACATGATGAGGAACAATGGCAACATGATGGCTACTTATAGCAAACAATACAGGTCACGTGACAAGAACCAACCAATGAGAGATAGGTGAGAATGAGAATGACTAGGACAACCAATCAAAACATGACACAATGAACAAGAGAACCAATAGCGTGAATACATGAGGGCAAAGGAAGCATGACACAAGCAGGGACCATGACTAAACTCCAAAATAAAAGACATGAAAACATCAAACAAAACCCAAAACCCCACATTACAGAAATATGATATCAAACACCGCTGCCTCTTTTCGTTTTCATTTAAACATATTAATAGCCGCAGAAATGTAGTACAGTGAAACGAAATATTATATCATACAGCATTGCCTCTTTTCATTTTCATTTCATTTTAACATATTAATAGATTAATAGAATAAAGTCCAAAGATTACTGTTATATTTACCCAAAGCGAATTATATCTCATGTATAACCACTACAGAGACATCAGAGCCAGTGGCAGATGTTAGAAGGACTAGCCAAGCTTATGCTGCTCTCGTCGGGATTCATGAGCACTGAGCGCCCGGTGATCGTGTGGAGCTCACGTCTCCGAAATCAGCGAAGCGCATCTTCAAATAGGCGTTGTTTTTATAAATAAACGGTAGATTTTCGTTTTAAACAACTGCATTCTCACCTGAAATACTTTTAAAACTAAATTTCATTACACAACAACAGTAATATTTAAAAACCAAAAAAAAAAAAATAGTGAATATATGCTGGTTGCAATACAATGCTGCGTAAACTCAACCAATCAGCACGTTCAGCACCCGAGTCCCGCTCCCGAAAGTTCCAGACCTTTGAAAAAGTACTACCTCGCGAGCAGGGACTTTCTGAGGGGCAAATTTGTACCTGGAACTTTATTTAGATCCTGGTTCCTGCACGGCCAGAAGTCTCTAGTTCCTGGGGAAAGCTCCTGCGGTGGAAACGGGGCTTTTGTGACACGCTTAATTTGTTCACAGAAAGGAAACTCAAATTGAAGAAAACGACATCCTAATTGTTTTCTTTATTTTACAAAAGCACAATGTTTTGTTTTCATTGTGAGTGTACACAAATAAAAGTAGACCTTTTACAGTGATGCATTATTAATAAGACAATAAATGACGGGAGTGTTTTAAGTTGATTCTGCTGGTATAAGGAAACAGTTGAAGTTATCGCACCAGCGAACACACACACACACACACACACACAAAATATATCAGTTCCAGCATTGCTAACTTGACAGCCTGACAACAAACATCAGCGCGCCCACCTCTGTGTCACTGTTGGAACGCGACTGACGTACATAGCCTGTAATTTACATAATAAATAATAGTTTTGCATTCAGATACATCGCAAATATGGAAATATTATGTAATATTTGGATTTGGGCCAAATGAGAGGTAGGATACATGAGCACAAAGCTCCACTTTGCAAATAGCTTAGTGCACAAGCCTTTAGTATACTCCTTTGTCAGTGAGAGTCGCGTTCAGAATCAGCACATGGTCACTGTCTAGTGGGCTTTGTTTTCAAGTCCGCAACTCATGACATTCACTGTTCTTCTGCTGGCGGTTATCAAACAGCGCTGCATTACTGCAATCTTAACATTATAAATGGACCTCAGAGAACAGTACAAAATAAAAAAAACAAAGGCAGTTCATGACTTCTTTAACAATACATTCAGGGATTAAAGTTCTCTGTCGCTACGACGGATTTCCGTTAATTGCAGAGAGTCTACGACGGATTTCCGTCAATTGCAGGGTTCCCGTCTGTCATGTCTTAAATTCACTTTTCATAATTCTAGGGCCGTAAATAGGCTTACATTTCTAAAATAGTGTAATAAATGTCTTAATTTTAGCTTGAATAGGTCTTAAATTAGGGAAAGACGAGGTGTATTCAGCCTGCTGAGGGGGATGTGATCAAAGCCTGGAGTAGAGCGAAAGCACGTTCCTCTCTCCGCTCAAGCGTTCTGTGTTAACTCCGCTCTGGATCCACTCCGAGTTTTGTGTTCCTGCTCACGGAAAAACTGCTCCGTGTTCACTTCATTAGTTAGTTATTAGGGATAACAGAGGAAAAATGAGGGGAAAAGACACATGTAGTGCATTGTTGTTGTTGTTCTGCCAGCACACCAAAAATCATCCCTGCCACGGCTGCAGCTTCTCACTGACAACATAGTAACGCCGCTCGCATCATTCACAGCTGGGTTATTATCTGAGAACAGAGCAGAATTTCGGTGCGGGATTGTGGCTATTACCGGTACTCTACTCATTCCCGCAGGTTCCGATGTAATGTATCACATTTGCACCTTCTTTTGAGTCTTGAGAACTCACTCGCGCGCTCTCATTTTCTGTGCACAGATCACGATAAGGAGAGTGACAGCTTTTAATAATTATTAAGGGAGTTTGCAAATGTGATATTGATTTAATACAACAGACCAATAAACAAGTACTGTATGCTTTTGTTGTAGTCTATCATCAACGAAAATAGTTCTAAATAAAGTAACAGCCGAGCCGCTGCGCATCTCTAAAAGCAAACACAGCGGTGTTTCATTCATGAATGAAAGTGCGTTTTTGAACGAATCTAGTGAGTCAGTGATTCATGATTAACCATTCATAAAGACAGTCACTTGCTTCATCCCTGAATGAATCATCCGTTCGAACTGTTGACGGTTTCAGTTTCACTTTTAGCGTATAATTTCAGTTAAGTCATTTAATATTTTCAATATTTGTTTTTTTTTTTTTAATTAGGAGGACAAGCGCTTCAAATTACAAGAAGAAAAACATGGCTCTTAAACTGAGTGTGTGACAGTTATGGCTGTAGAACGGGGTTTGGCCGAGAAAATTTTTGCTTTAATCCCTGTACATATCATAGCAATTATGGAGCTCTATAATAAAAGGAGGAGCTGTTCAGGTTTTCACATGCTTGATTTTATTGACACCCTGCAATTTGATAATTATCGTCTGTAACTAGTGTCTGTAATCATGGTATGTTCTGGTTGTATGTTTTAATATGTACTTTCCTACAGAAAGGATGTTTGGAATATTTTAACATAGATGTAAAGCAATCAATCAAGTTTACATTATTTAGTAAACTGATTTCCACTCAATGTATAACAAACACAAAGGTGTAGCTAGAACGTTTTTTTTTAAGGGTGCCAAGACCCAGTGATGTCTTTGGGTTGGCCACAAAATTTTTCTTTTTTTAAATTATACAACTCCCTCCCTGGCATAGGGCGTAAAAAGGCATTGCTGCATCTTTTGATGTGATCAAATCAGAGTTTGAATTCGCCTTCTCTGCCGAACTCAATCTTTTCTCTCTTCCTATCAGATATTAGATCGGAAAGGCATTTAGTTTCAGTAAAAATGAAGGAAATATTTTAAAAACTTTCGCAGTCGCAAGTATTTAATAAAGTTTTATTGGGTCGGTTTAGGGGTAGATCATTAAACACACGGGGCAGGGGACTAATTAACTCATAATGACTAAACGAGGACAGGAACTCCAAATATGGTAACAGGAGAAGGGGAGAAACACAGGACGCAGAGACACAGTTTGACACATTAAATTTAATTCAATTCAATTTTATTTCTAAAGCACATTTAAATTCAACCTTAGTTGGCCGAAGTCCTGCACAAAAGGTAATAAAGAAAATAAATAAGAATAAAAGCAAGTAAACACATACACATTACAAATAATTAAAAGCACAAGAAAAGAGATTAACACAGATTTTTAATATAGATTTGAATTTGGCTAACGTGGAAGCAGTTCTGGCAGGTAGTGACAGGCTGTTCCACAGCTTAGGCCTAGCCAGTGCGAAGGCTCTGTCTCCCTTGCATTGCAGACGAGACCGTGGTATTCACAAAAGATGACCATCTTGGGATCAAAGTGACCTAGCTGGATTGTAAGTGGTGAGTAAATTGCAGAGATACCTAGGAGCTAAGTTGTTGAGAGCTTTGAAGACAAATAAAATAATTTTGTAGTCAATTCTATATCGGACTGGCAACCAGTGCAAGGAGCATAAAATTAGTGTGATATGGTCTCGTTTGCGACTACCCGTGAGTAGACAGGCAGCTGCATTTTTGGACCATTTGAAGGCAAGAGATGGAAGAGAGAGGTAACCCAGCTTACAAAGAATTACAATAGTCAACAAGCCGAAACTAAACGACATGCTAATCGATGGCACAAACAGGGAGGGAGACCTAAAGGCACTTGAGACATCAGATTGTCACAAGTATATCATATAGCTGCAGTAGCATCCTCTACCCCTGATACAGCTATGACAAGGCTTGCAAACACTAGTATTCTACCACCCCCTATACATCTTGAGAACAAATTTGAAGTGTTAATCAATGTGGGTGAGGAACCCTCGAATGTGACTGAACATGGATCGGATCAGCCAGCAGCTAACATTGCTACTAACAGGCGGTCAAGGTCGAGCAGACAGTGGCATTCAGCTCAGAGCACAGCCGAGCCCAGGACTCTCATAGAGGGTGACTCTATTGTCAGAAACATCAGTAGCAGGACTACAACGACATGCTGCTTTCCTCAAACAACTGTCTCTAATGTGAACAAGGAACTTCGGAACATTCTAATGAAGCACAAGACTGCTAATCGAATCATCATCCATGTGGGGAAGAGTGATATTCAGAAAGAGCAGTCAGAACTCCTTAACACTCCGAAGACTTAAAGTTCAGTCGTTCATCAGTGGACCAAGGACGACTTTCTGGAAAACAGCCAGGGAAGTCAGGACAACGTATTACAGCCACCGGAAACACCAGAGACACAGCCTTGCTCACCAGACACACTATCCCTCTCTCCAGCATCTCCGCTTCTAAGTTTCTAACAGAAAGCAGAGGAACTGTTGTATGGTGGGACCTATTATGCATCGAACTAAGACTGCTGTGGGGACAAAAAGTAATGCCATCAAGTTAGCATTTTTTAACATTCACTCACTAAAAAATAAATTATTTCTGATCAATGACTTAAGAACCTGGATTTTATGTTTTTAAACGAAGCACGGCTAGAAGACAGCTGCAGTGCAACAGTCCTCAATGAATCAGCCCCTTCTGATTTTACTTTTATGAGTGTATGCAGAGCTGTTAGGAAAGGTGGAGGTGTAGCTGCTCTATTTAAAGATGTCTATCAATGCAAGCAAGTGTCATTTTGTCAGTACTTGCCTAGGGATTGTGCAATATCTAGGGATTGTCCTCTATTCATTCTATTTATCATTATTTACAGGCCTCTAAAATACTCTCCAGCCTTTATTAAAGAGTTTACTGAACTGTTATCAATGATTTCCTCAGAGTTTGACTGTTTTGTTATTGCAGGGGGTTTTGATATTCACACAGATAATGCAGAAATCAATAATACAAAAGAAATTATAACTGTTAAAAACACTTTTGACCTGATTCAGCATGTGCATGGACCCACACACAATCGTGGACACACTCTAGATTTACTCACCAGTAGGGGTCTAAGCATTTCATCCATTGTTATTAAGGACATAGCACTATCTTATCACTTTTGTATTTTCTTTGATATATTGATCTCTGCTACCACTGAATATAGATCTGTCTCTGTCAGATAGAGATGCATTAACGAGAACACTAGTGTGCTATTTATGAAGGCTATATCTTAACACCAAGCATTTCTGCAGACTCTGTTGAATTTCTCCTTGATTCCTTCAACTCAAAAGTTAACCCTCTGGGGTCCGAGGTCATTTTGGGGCCCTTGAGATGTTTTGACATGCCCTGATATTTGTGCTTTTTTCAGCTACTTAAAACATACTATTGACCAACATGTATTTTTTTTGTATTCAGCACAAACTGTGCTACAATAATATGTGACCAAGATGGATGTACATGTTTGCATTTTTTAGAAAAAAAATATTATGCGTGGTTAGTACGTTTTGGGAAAAAAAATGTAGCTGAAATAAGGCCTTAAAACCCACACTAAATAGTCCTGAATAAGACTTTTGAGTAATCAGTCTTGTAGGCTAGAATATTTACTTCAAAATTATGTGAAAATCATTCTGCTTACTCATTCACAGAAAACAATATATTGATTTAAAATTTTCAAGACATGTTTTGTGATCGAGGGTCTATATGCGAGGGAGTGGTAATGGCCATGAATATTGAGTGAGTCTCACCTGAGAGACAAAGGGCCCTCCCCTATGGGGCCCTAATGGCCCATCAGTGTGACTGTGACTGTGAGGCAGGTAAGAGAAAATGTGAGGACATTGAAAAAAAGGGTTTTTTAAATTATTTGTGTTTTATTTACAACACAGTATAATCAAAACATACATAATGAAGGTCAAAGACACATTATTGTGCACACTGATCTAACCACAGAGATGTGAACTGACAACAGATTCTGTTCAACAAGTGAAACAAGTAAATCATACCTGATATTTATTTTAAGTGTTTCTACTTCTTTCCATGGATTCAAGAAGAAAAAAACATAATCAGTAGAAAAGGAGCTTGTTTTAACATAGAATATCAGTGTAGTTGAACATCTGATGTTGGTGCAGCGCTCTCAGAGGAAAACAGTTTGAAGAGACATCAGGATTCATCTGGTGCTGGTATCTGATTCAATAAAATACACACAAAAAACATTTGTGAGCATGTTAATATCAGGAACATCTGTATATATATATATATATATATATATATATATATATATATGTATTGTAGCCATAGACTCACACATGCTGTGTACTATCATAAAAAAGAGAAAGAAATCTTATATCTGAGAAACTAATTATTATTGTTTAGCACGTTATTAAAATATATTTCTGAACAGAGTAGGCTATTAATAATAAACATGTACTAAACATACTTAGACTCGTAGCATTCATCATGTTACAGTGTACACTCATATTACTTTTATTGTTTTATATAGAGCATGAAAACATCATCGCGCCATAAGAAATTTAAATACAATGAATTGCCCCTCATATTCAAAATGTTTTACACGATTTCAAACATTGTAGTCAGGAATTATAGTTTGGGAAAAACCCAACTATGATTTTGTAGTCATATAGTCTAGTATGTATGATTTTATAGTAGTCTATGACATGACTCTCATGACACAGACTCAAGCATGCTTTGTACAATAAAAGGATGTACTTTGTACTATAAAAAATTATATTTTATATCTGAGAAACTAATTATTATTGTTTAGCATGCTATTACAATATATTTGTGAACAGAGTATTAATAATAAACATGGTCTAAACATTCTTAGACGCGTAGCATTCATCATGTTGTCGTTTGGGAAAAACCCAACTAACTGTTTAAATCTGTTCAAGTTTATGACACAATAACACGGTAACTAATGCAAAAAAGAAACATAACTTACTCATCAGATCGATCTCCTCTTCTGGATGAAATCGTGTTCTTCTTTCGAGGGAAATCCTTTCTTTACTCAGCGTGAACAGTAACAGTAGCGCAATGAGGACCTCCGCTCTTTGTTTTGGGCGTTTACACGCGCGCACGCACCACGTGGCTATTTACATATGAACGGCGCGAGGAGCGCGAGGGCGTTAACTCATTAGAGATAATGAGTCAGACGGGAAAGATTGAACATCGTGTTGGTTTCATACGGATTACTTCATCACAGAATGTTTGTTTTCGATAGGACTTGCTTCATTTCGAAGTAGACACTTCAGGCTTTCTATAGATATAACTCCCATGTCTCTGTGTTGAGTAGTCGCTGAGTTACAGCTCATTTTAGTGACGCGTTTCTCAAAACAGTTTGCGGAGACGGAGAAGACAGAGAGCACACCCTGTTTATTTTCTTATTTCTCCAAAAGCACAAAGTTGTGTTGTTATTGTGAGTGTACTCAAAAAAAAGTAGACACTTAACAGTTTCGATTGATGTATAACACTTATTTGTGTGACCAAAATCAACAGAGTAGTTTTAGTGTCTTTTGCACTGATCTTAAAAAAAACGATCTGGTATCGCCGGCGATACAGCCGACCCCAGAGAGTTAAGAACGTTATTTATGATATTGCTTCTGTGAAAGTCAGTAAGACTGGCAGACAAAAAGCACCTTGGAGAAAATCACCAGCAGTTCAGAGTATGAAAAGACAATGCAGAAAAGCTGAGCGGATGTGGCGGAAGACGAAACTTCAAATTCACTATAGCTTCTGTAAAGACGTTCTTCACTCTTTAAAGGGGTCATCGGATGCCCATTTTCCACAAGTTGATATGATTCTTTAGGGTCTTAATGAAAAGTCTATAACATACTTTGGTTAAAATTTCTCAATGGTAGTGTAAAAAACACCTTTTTTACCTTGTCAAAATCAGCTCTGTTTTCAGCGAGCCATTCTAGTCCATGTTGCTTTAAAATGCTAATGACCTCTGCTCACCCCGCCCCTCTCTTCCGTACGGTAGCAAGCAGACTTTAAACTTCAGCCGTGAAACTGGCTAACTAGCACATTATTAGGAAAGGTGATTTGCAAAGATTCATAAAAAAACCTTATACTCACTTCTTCTGTAGGTGAGGCTGGAGCACGAATTATTTGCACAAACATAGACGCATTTAGGCAGATCGGGGATCGGCGCATTCCCTTAAAAATGAAAGTAGCGTTAATCCTTTGCTTCCTCAGCGGCTCAGATGTCGGGAGTAAATGACGACTGCTATATTCATTATTACATCCAACAACAAAACGGCTCAATCACTTAATTGGAGACATCTTGTCTTCCCCCTGCAATTGATAGCAAAATTTTGGAAGAAATAGTGCATCAGTCGTCATCCTGCTACCTTGACACACCTTTCCCACATCTTTTTTTAAAAGTGTGTTTAACTGCTTAAAAGCAGATCTCTTAGAAGTGGTAAGTGCATCACTTCTTTCTGTGACTTTTCCAAACTCCATAAAAACTGCAGTTGTTAAGCCTCTCCTGAAAAAGAACATTCTTGATAACACAATGTTGAGCAACTATAGAGCAATATCAAATCTTCCTTTCATAGGTAAGATTATTGAAAAGATGTTTTTAATCAGCTGAACAACTACTCAAACTCAAATGGATACCTGGACAATTTTCAATCTAGCTTCCGACCACATCACAGCATAGAGACCGCGCTCATAAAGATAATAAATTATATTCGCATAAATTCTGATTCAGACAAAAGTCATAAGGGTCAAATTTCTCAAATTGAGATTTATACATCATCTGAAACTCAGGTTTAGGTCATACTTGGAAGGGAGAGGTTATTATGTGAGTATAGGGGAGCATAAGTCTAAGTGGACGACCATGACATGCGGAGTCCCACAAGGTTCAATTCTTGCGCCAATCATGTTCAGCCTGTATATGCTCCCACTGAGTCAAATGAGAAAGAACCAAATTTCCTATCACAGCTATGATGATGATACCCAAACTTACCTAGCCTTATCTCCAAATGACTACAGCCCCATTGACTCCCTCTGCCAATGCATTGATGAACTTAACAGTTGGATGTGCCAGAACTTTCTTCAGTTAAACAAGGAGAAAACTGTCATTGCATTTGGAAACAAAAATGAAGTTCTCAAGACTCTAGGGGTCAAACAACTTAAAATCAAGTCAAGAATCTTGGTGTGATTCTGGAGACAGACCTTAGTTTCAGTAGTCATGTCAAAGCAGAAACTAAATGAGAATGCTATCATCTCAAAAACATAGCAAGAATTAGATATTTTGTTTCCAGTCAAGACTTGGAGAAACTCGTACATGCCTTTATCACTAACAGGGTGGACTATAGTTATGGTCTCCTCACCGGCCTTCCCAAGAAGACAATTAGACAGCTGCAGCTCATCCAGAACGCTGCTGCCAGGATTCTGACTAGAACCAGAAAATCTGAGCATATCACACAGTCCTTACACTGGCTTACAGTTACATTTAGGATTGATTTTAAAGTACTAATACTCATTTATAAATCACTCAGTGGCCTAGGACCTAAATACATTGCAGATATGCTCACTGAATATAAACTAAGCAGACCACTCAGATCATTAGGATCGAGTTAGAAATGCCAAGGGTTCACTCTGAACAATGCTTTTAGCTATTATGCCGCCCACAGTTGGAACCAGCTTCCAGAAGAGATCAGATGTGATAAAACATTAGCCACATTTAAATCTAGACTCAAAACACATCTGTTCAGCTGTGCATTTTCTGAATGAGCACTGTCCAAGATAGCATGTAGTAATCGGCCTGAGCTCGGCAGCCCCGCGGTGCCTGCGGCTCAGACCTGGAAAACTTAAGTTAAGAAATGAACGAGATATTTTTCATCTTTGATCTAACTTAAGTATAGTTATGTGAATCTAGAGTGTTTAAGCTGCAGAAAACTTTGAAGAGCAAAATGATTCGCAAACAAACAGATGAGGAAGAGGAGGATGGTAGCGGTTCAGCATATACAGTACAAGGAGAAAGGTTGGTTAGTATTTTTAGTTTCCACATTCTTATTTTTGTAAATGGAATTGCAATAAGCAAAAGTTGTTTTTATTCCATATTTCTTAAATCAGAGGCGTCATGTCCATTCAAACCGACAGGGCACATGCCCCCTCAGATTTTTGAGTCAAGTGGATTTTGAATACAGCTTCCACACCAGCGTAATTAGAACGTTCAGTGCGGCACATCACCAGCTGCTAAATTCATGTCTGCCCACCATACAGCATTATAACAGCTTCAGTGATTTGAAATTTTTGAGAGTGAAAATGTTCTTTGCTCTTGTTCTGTATAATGAAAGTGGAATTAGTAACTTATAATGTTTATTAAATTCACATTAAATACAATGTCAGTTGTATTAAAAATATTTTATGGCATGACACATGCAATCATATTAATATGGATCAGTATGTCTGAGATCATCTGCAGTAGCTCTGTCCTGTTTTACAGTTGCTAAATGTGTAACAGATTGAAACATCTACAGATTCTCACCTCTGCCAAAACACATGTAACTGACTCACAAACACAGAATCACAGTTTAACTCTTTTGTTGCTACTTTAGTTGCTTCTTCACTCAGCATGTAGAGACGCACAGGAATAACAGATTACTTCTCTTAATAATTTCTGTTTTGTAGTAACCAATAGAGGTGTCATAGCTAAAGAAATGGAAGATGTTACCCCTCAGACACCTGTGAACAACGAGCAGTGGTTGGAGTCCAAGACCGTGGACATCATCTTTGTTATACTTCTCTGACTGAACTATCAAGGAGCATTAGAGCCAACGAGAGAGTAAGTTCAAGTAAATGTCCGCAATGACCATTACACCATGCTATTTTCTGCAGTAACTGTATTAACTGAAGAGACCTACTGATCAACAGCAAGCTTTGGATCTGCTGAAAGTGTAATTTTCAAGCATTTATTGCAGCGCTCACTGTTATTTTTCTGCCCAGAGATAACTAGTGAAAAGTGTTCTTCTTCTTCTTCTTCTTGGTTTTTAACGGCGGCTGGCAACCAACGTAAATAGGTGCATTACCGCCTCCTTCTGCTCCGGAGTGTGAAACAGAGATTTATATTCTATTTATCAAACCCGTCTCTCTAATAAAATCATAAAAGGCTTTATTATTTACTTCACTTGACCATTTTATTAAAACCTTAAAATTAAGCTCCTGCAATCCATTTTTCCTTAATTCTTCTATCATTTTTCCTCTTTCTTGTTCATACTTCCTACATTCAATAAATGTGAAAAGTGTTTCTATTAATTTACTTAAATGTATACTGTGACGACCGTCCCGATATCTCATCAGCGTCGCCCTGGAAACGGAGGCAGAACACCTGCACTTCCTCATTACCGGCTGATCGTCCCAGCTGCAGCTCATCAGGCGGCATTATAAGCCCAGCAGATCTCGCCACTGTTTGCACCTCTAGACAGCAGCGTGTGCCTGAACAGCCAACACAGAGCACGAGCACGAGCACGAGCACGAGCACGAGCACGAGCACGAGCACGAGCACGAGCACGAGCACGAGCACGAGCACGAGCACGAGCACGAGCACGAGCACGAGCACGAGCACGAGCACGAGCACGAGCACGAGCACGAGCACGAGCACCCAGGAAGAGATAGACTGCACCTTTACACCTGTTTGTTATCTTTTAAGTCAATAAATCCACCCTCCGGGGCATTTACTGGAATGGTCCTTGTCGTGTGATTCTTCACCCCGTGACAAGTTGGTGGAGAATATGTGGGCATATCAGTGAAGAATCACAGACAAGCAACATCACATTCTTTGATTGTTCTCACCCCCGGATTTTTTTTCTGTCACAGGTGTGTGCTCCTCCCTTTCCCCGATATGGATGAACTCCTAAAGCATCTCACCGAGGTCAGCATCCGCCAGCAACAGATAGTGGAACACCTGGCCACCCGGTAAGGACAGACCGAGCAGGAGCTCGCAGCTCTCCGTGCCACCGCCACCCCATGCGTTCCGCCACCAGATGCCCGGGGCACAAGCAACAAAGCTGCTCCTAGAAATGACCCCTCATGACGACGTGGAAGCATTCTTGCAGGTGTTTGAGAACACAGCGACCACGGAGCAGTGGCCTCAGGATGACTGGGCACAGGTGCGGGCACCCCTGCTGACCGGTGAAGCGCAGCGAGCGTACTTCGCTCTCCCTGCCGCTACCGCGGACCAGTACGCCAAAGTAAAAAGCAAAATTCTAGCCCGGCTGGTCTTATCCTCTACCTGCGTGGCTCAGCAATTCCACGAGTGGGAGTACAAGCCTCAACTGCCCGCCCGTGCTCAAGCTGCCGAGCTCACCGTAAACGGGCACCCACAAACCGGCATCATCAACGCCCTGTCCTTCTGGCCTCGGATATTGGGAGAGATGGTGAGTCCCCCTCTCAAAATCTTAATCTTTTCTTTGATGTGTTCCAGCAGCTGACGGGAGGGGGCTCATTTGGCCGGGAACAACGGGAGGACAACCGGCTGAAGCATTGTTGGGCCTAGGTTCGGATCCTGGATGGAAAAGAAGTTCAGCCTGGGTCCCATCCTCTCCCGCTTTTTGTGGTTCAGAACGGCCTTCTATACTGTGTCGCGCAGCGAAGGGGGGAGGAAAAATTACTGTTGGTGGTGCCTCGTACGAAGACTGACACCATGTTGGAGTTGGCACACTCACACCCCATGGCGGGACATCTCGGGAATGGACACCGAGGTGAAACTGTTCTGCCAGGCCTGCCCAACCTGCCAAATGACGCCACCCAGGAAGCCTCCCCCCAGCCCGCTGATACCGCTACCCATCATCGAGGTGCCCTTTGAGCACATCGGGATGGACCTTGTGGGGCCGTTGCCTAAGTCTGCCCGGGGGCATGAACTACGACTACACCAGCCGGTACCCAGAGGCGATCCCCCTGCGGAAGGCCACAGCAAAAGCCATCGCTCAGGAGCTCTTCCAGCTGTCCAGCCAAGTCGGCATCCCAGCAGAGATCCTGACCGATCAGGGAACCCCCTTCATGTCCCGGCTAATGGCTGACTCTGCCGGCTGCTGATGGTTAAGCAGTTGAGGACCACGGTCTACCTCCCCCAAGCGGACGGGCTGGTGGAACGTTTTAACCAGACTCTGAAGCAGATATTACGACGGGTGGTAGCTGAAGACAAGCGTGACTGGGACCCCATGATCCCCTACATCCTCTTCGGCATCCGTGAGGTCCCCCAAGCCTCAACTGGCTTCACCCCATTTGAGCTCCTCTTTGGTCGACAACCACGGGGCCTCCTGGATGTGGTGAAGGAAGCCTGGGAGCAGCAGCCGGTAGCCCATTGTTCAGTCATCGAACACGTAAGGGAGATGAGGGAACGGATCAACCGTGTCATGCCATTAGTCCGGGAACACCTGAGCAAAGCACAACAGGCTCAACAGCGCCACTACAATCGGGCGGCCCAGCCACGGGAATTCCAACCCGGCAATCGAGTCATGGTCCTAGTCCCCACAGCGGCATGCAAATTCCTAGCTACCTGGCAAGGGCCGTACACGGTGCTAGAGAAGATCGGGGCGGTGACTTATCGAATCCGCCAACCCGGCCGGCGAAGAACAGAGCAGTTGAAAAAGTGGCAACTTGCTGAAAAAGTGGGTTGGGACTATGGACCAGCTCGTCGCCCTCGCCTGCACAGAACCCGTGGTTGTAGACACCAATCCCCACCTCTCGGCCGCCCAGAAGGGAGAGCTGCAGCACCTGATCGGTCAGTTCTCTGATGTGTTCTCCCCTCTTCCCGGGCAGACCAACGTCATCCAGCAGGATATCCAGATGCCTCCCGGAGTCATCGTCAGACAACGGCCCTATCGTGTCCCTGAGGCTCGTCGGCGAGCTATCGAGAAGGAAATACAACAGATGCTGAAGTTAGGGGTGATCGAGCCTTCACGCAACCCATGGTCCAGTCTGATCGTCCTGGTCCCGAAACCGGATGGCACCCTCTGTTTCTGCAACGACTATCGCCGCCTGAATGAAGTCTCCCAGTTTGACGGCTACCCCATGCCGCGAGTGGACGAACTTCTAGATCGGCTGGGAAGGGCCCGGTACATCTCAACGCTGGACCTCACAAAGGGTTATTGGCAGGTACCCCTTTCAGAAAGTGCCAAACCTAAAACTGCTTTTTCCACCCCTAGTGGCCACTGGCAGTACTGGACCCTTCCCTTCGGCCTCCACGGGGCACCCGCCAGGTTCAAGCGTATGATGGACATCCTCTTACGGCCCCACCAGGCGTATGCTGCGCCCTACCTGGATGACGTGGTGGTCCATTCCATATCTTGGGAGGATCATCTGGAGAGGTTGCGGAGGGTGCTTTCCGAGCTCCGGAGGGCTGGACTCACCACCAACCCCCGCAAGTGCCATCTTGCGCTCTGAGGCAAAGTACCTGGGGTTCCAAGTGGGCTGGGGACTGATTCGGCCACAGGAGAAAAAGGTGGAAGCCGTACGCTCTGCGCCGAGACAACGACGAAGACCCAGGTATAAGCCGCCTTGGGGTTGGCGGGGTATTATCGCTGCTTTATCCCTAACTTCTTCTCCTTAGCCGTCTCCCTGACAGATCTGAGCAGGAAGGGGCAGCAGGAGAAGATACAGTGGTCGTCAGCATCAGAGGAGGCCTTCCAAAGGATCAAGGAGGCTCTCACGAGCCCGTCTTCCGAGCCCCAGATTTTAGCTGCCCCTTCATGCTGCAGACGGATGCCTACGACACGGGACTGGGAGCCGTCCTGTCACAGGTTCAAGAAGGGGAGGAGCTTCCCGTCCTGTATATCAGCAGGAAGCTGGATTATGAAGCATTATGTTAGACCCCAGCCGAGAGAAACTACGCCACTGTGGAAAAGGAAGCCATGGCCGTCCTTCTCGTGTGATTCTTCACCCCGTGACAATAGTTAACCTAGAATTCTGTCATTTACATTTTACCAAACCTCTAACTTTTGTTTTTCTGCAGAACTCAAAAGAAGATACTTTGAAGAATGCTGGTAATCAAAACCAACAAGTTTGTCAGGTATGGTCACCATTGAAGGGAAGTAAATGATTAAAATTTTTGGGTGAACTCTCTTTAATTAGCATGCTACACACAAAATATTAATCATGCTGTCATTGCAGTTAGTGCTGTAAATAGTCTGTCAAACAGCAGGAACATTGCTACAAATATTTAATGTAGTTCACTTTGGCGCATTATGTTAGACCTTTAGTAATAGATACTTGTATATTATTTGATCTTCATAGGTGCAGAAATGAAAGCTCCCAAGCAAAGATATCACTGGATTAAGAAGTAAAAAAAACAACAACCATGAATCCTGAGCCATTTGAAAATGAGGAACTACCAAGGAAAAGTACTTATTGTTTCACTCAAAAATGATCCATGGTAGTTGTAAATGTTACAATAATTAAAGTACAAAATGTGTTTAATTTCAAAACTTTGCCATTTACCAATGTTTTAAATCGATTTCTAAATCTTTTAAAAAGGAAAATAAATTCCTTGTCTATTGTTGTGATTTTTATGATTATTTTATTTCCTTTTATGTAAATTCAGGGGTTAAAGCAAAAAAAAAAATCTTTTAACTGAATTTTTCCTCAGCCAAACCCCATTCCACAGCCATACCTGTCACACACCCAGTTTAAAGGAACACTCCACTTTTTTTGGAAATAGGCTCATTCTCCTACTACCCCAGAGTTAATAAGTTGAGTTTCACCGTTTTTGAATCCATTCAGCCGATCTCCGGGTCTGGCGATAGCACTTTTAACATAGCTTAGCATAGATCATTGAATCTGATAAGACCAGTAGCATCGCGTTCAAAAATTATCAAAGAGTTTCGATAGTTTTCCTATTTAAAACTTGACTCTTCTGTAGTTATATCGTGTACTAAGACTGGCGGAAAATGAAAAGTTGCGAATTTATTCATAATATTAATGTCTGAATATACAAGGTTGCTATGGTCATGCAGGTTCGTGCATTAAACGCATGGCCACGAGAAATAAATGTTGTTCTCTCAACATAAGAAGTCGTGTTCGCCGAACATATCCCTTACCCTACCTGCCATCTTTTTGATCATTTTATCATGAAAATATGTTTTATTTCTTTAAATAACACGTGACCTTAGGCCTACATATAATGATCACAGAAACAAATCCACAGCTGAACCGCGGCAGTAGTGGTGTTTTCGTAATCAGCGTAATTTGAAGGAATCAGTTGAATGGATTGAACTCACTCGTTAAAACAGTGACTTGGCTCCACCTAGTGTCTGTTTTAGTTTCATATTAAACGTATCATTTAATAGATTGACATATTGACATATTTCTTCCTTCAAACTTTAAAACATTAATTTCATAACATTTTATGCATTTGTAAGCTTATTGCAGTGTAAATACATTCAGTAATGATGTCTCTGGTGGCTTTTGTTGACACTGATTGGATTTTTACTAGTAACAGCCCTTTATTATTTTAACTGAGTTTATCGATTGGAATTATATATATATTTTAAATGCCCCTGGACATCAGTTTACAGGTTTGTTTCTGATGCGGTCAATGTTGTTTTTGGTTTTTGGTTACATTAAAAAAATGCAGTTAGCTCAAAACACTGAGGGCACACGACAGGCGCTGTTTGGATGAGCATGATGCTTGTATCTTCAATGCATGTCGTGTGTGTTTCACTAGCTCCGTTCCCGTGGACACCTCTTGTTTGACCTAATTCTGGATATTTCCAGCCTAAGACGTGTGATTAATCCGTATCTAAAGCCATGTCTACACCAAGAGAACTCATTATAATCAGTTGATGCGGTGACTGTCCGCACGGGAAGAGGCGCGAGGCGACCAATCTTCTACAGTAACCTCCTTCTATTCCGAATATTAGAAACATGCCTTGTATGCTTTGAAAGTGAAACCTAAAAAAACAGCGCGCATAAGAGAGCGATTGCATGCTTTCGCGAGCTTCAGCAAGTGCACGCGATCACAGATAGCAGGCTTCCCAGCCGCAACCCCCCACATGAAACTGAAATAATAACGGTGATATAAGATTTTGGTCATATCGCCCATCTGAGTCATTCATCCCACACTATCAACAGGCGCGTCATGTAGGCTACACTTCTTGTACTTCGTTTGGGCACCACAAGGTGTCACTGTGGCCTCAAGCTTACCCCTCGACTACTCTGGCTCGATTGCTTTTCCTGACGTAAAACACGCCCTCCTCATTACCCTACGGACAAAGAAATGTATAAATAAATAAATGTGAAAATAAATAAATGTATAAATAAATAAATGTGGAAATATATAAATGTGGAAATAAATACGTAAATGAATACATAAATGTGAAAATAAATAAATGTATAAATGAATAAATAAATGTGGAAAAAAAGAAAAAATACATAAATAAGGAAATAAAATGAAAAATAATCATTTATTTTTGCTTTTTTACTTTTCTTTGTACATTTATTTATATATTTATTTATTTATTTATTTTTGCTTTTTTACATCTCTTCGTACATTTATTTATTTATTTCTAAATATGGAAGGACTGGCATTCCATACCTGTGAGCAAGCCTGTCAAACCATGGAATATGTTTGTTAATTTTGTTGTGCTAAACCTTAAGGGTTTTTTTCCATTCCATTGCGCTACTTTTCCATTGTTTTTGCGATATCGCAATTTTTGATAGACGAAAATGTCTTTTCAAAATGTCTATCTGCTTTTGAAGAAATATCGTAGTATCATGCTACAGCGCACATTCTATCAGTTGCAGTTCTGGCACCTCTGTCTCAATATACAGTAACTACAATGCGACATTCAAATGTTAACTCACAGGCAGAGTCACTCACAGAACAATGCACCTATTCGCAAATACAAAAGTGCATTATTTGCATGTGCTTTGCCGTTTAAACACTTCATTCACGTGCTGTTATGATATGTGCCTTTTCTGAGCTTGAGCACACTATTAAAGAGTGCCAGGGGAAAAACTGTCAAGCAGTGCCTGATTACTGGATTAAGCTCTTTTTGATTAATCTGATTACGCTAATAGCCTACTGTCAAAAACACACAAGGTTTACGTTATGTCTAAAGTGAAAGTAGAAACGTAGCCTGTGTACATTAGATGCGTGACAACAGAGTAGCCTAATAGTAGCCTACTAAAAATGCTTGACATTAAAGGTGCCATAGAATGGAAAACTACATTTACCTTGGCATAGTTGAATAATAACAGTACTGTACATGAAAATGGCATACCATAAGCCTTAAAAACCATTGTTTCCTCCTCCTTATGTAAATCTTGTGAATAAAAAAGACCACTGAAAAATAGGCGAATCAGAACATAACACCGACTGTGATGTAACAGTTGGGATCACTAATAGTTACGCCCCCCACATTTGTGTGGCAAGTGTAATGTTGTTACACTAGATTATTGTAATTACTTTTAATTAATGGTACTGTCACGAATCCAGTCTGCACTTCCATTCACCCTCCACCAGAGGTCACTCGCTCACCACATGGACTTCACACCACACATCTCATTTCCCATCAGCCATCTCACCAATCACACGCACACAGCTGTCACCAATCACTCATTGCACCAATCACACGCACACCTGATCCCACGCATTACTGATCACACACACTTTATAAGCCTTGGACTTTCTCTGCCTCTCTGCCGAGTATTGCATGTGTTTACCGCTTCCCTAGCGGTAGCACTCTACAGAGCCCTGTTAGTTTTGATTGTGGTTTCCCCGTGTTTATTCTAGCCCGTGTTCCCTGGATTATCTCTCTGCCTTGCCCTCCGGATTCTGTTCGCCGATCGTCGACCTTTGCTTGCCCTAGGATACTCTTTGCCTTGTCTCTACCATACCTGTTTGCCATTGTTTGACCCTGCCTGTACGACCACGTCTCTGCCTAATAAAAGCCTGCACATGGATCCGCACGCCTCTCGTCTCGTCAGCCTCGTTACAGGTACTAATATACGGGACTTTTATTTTGAAATTGTAATTAGGAGAGATTGCATGAGTGATGCACGGTCATGTGGTTACAAGCACAACATATTAAGTATTATTTTCATTTTTTTTTATACCGGTATATTTGTATTTATTACATACTGTTTTTGGTTTTCCCTTTTTATGAATTGAATTTAGTCAAAATGTTCAGGAAGTGCTGCCACGCAAGTTATGTCGTGAGTAAGCGCGAGGATAGAGCTGATGTAATTTCTGGTAACTCTCTCTCTTTCGCGGGATGTCATGGCGATGAGAGGTGTGTTTTTATCAGCTCTTCAGAAAAGTGCTTAACTATTATTAATTACTCATTGTTTATGGAATTTATGTGTGAAATGTTTGTTTGTTACCCTTTCTTTATTGAAAGATCAGTAATTCAAGTTCTGAACGTTGTAAGAGTATGTATATTCAGAGTATGAATTCGTGTAACACTGTTACACGTGCGTTATGCTACTGAGTTTTGTTATTTAATGATGCATTTTTTTTTGGTAAAATAGTTTAAAAGTTTCATCTGTGTTATGAGTTATAAATTTATGATCGATTGAAGTTATATCTGTTTACTTTTAATGATCCATGAGAAGTTTGAATGCATTTCCTGTTAAATGAATATACTTCGAAAACTATTGTAATGATTGACAGGCACGGCTAGACCTGAGATTCTCCTTTTTCTGTCTGATGGTGTCTGTTATGTTTTAATGCAGAAACTGAGAAGCCGAAAGTAAATCACATGACAACTGCATCATTGTGTGGAGTCTCTTTTATCAACAACGCACACAACGCAGAAACAAACCCACTACATTTGCATATACCCGCACATGTTCTAGGCCAGCCGCCAGCCAAACCATCAAAAGTTCCACAGGTATTGTGAAGAAACAAGTGAGGAAAACAGCGAAAATGGCAGATCATGGAAATAAATGTTATGTTCCAGGCTGTGCAGGGGATGTGAAGTGCAGGGATGGGTTGGTGTCTGTATTCAGAAAGCAAATAACGTGTTCTAATAGAATAACGCGACCTACTAAAGGGACATGGTTAGCTCCTTGCTAGTGGTAGTCTGTTACATTGCAGTACATAAGATTTCACTTACCACATAAACTGAGTAAGGATAGATGACTGAGGATGATGGCGAATGATTTACAGATCCTGAGCACCACTGACAAGCATCGGATCTTGTAAAATGTGTGGTAAGTACTGACGCTCCATAGTATAAATGGAGTTCGTGCGACAGGGGCCATTTGTGCTTTTAGGGGGCACAATTTTGGACGTGAATTGTTTTGGATTGTGATTTTGCAAACCTTATCACCCTTGGGGTTAAATGATGAAGCATTATTTAATGTAATGTTGTAGGGTGTTTTTTATTGTATTGTATTTTTGAGTGTCTGCTTAATTGTGCTGATGATATTGTAACCTTGTTTAGTTATTTATTGTCTAACAATGTGACTTTGCAAATATCATTAGATTTGTTTATAAAATAGGGAACATTGTTTATTGGTAATATTGAAAAGTACTTTTTATTGGATATTTGAGTCCTTGCTAATCATGACATGTGATTGGTTCCCATGTAGTGTCGATTAAATTCATTGGTGGTGACTGTTTTTAAATGTCTTGTCTGTAACAGCAAGTTGATGAAGGTCAGTGGACCAAAAAGTCGCTGGTTTTTGTAATAAATTTCTTTATTTAGTATGGACTGATAGTGTGTGGGATCATCATTTCTATTGATTGGATTCCACATTGTTGTTGGAGTGTTTTTTTCTTACGCACCTATCAAATTCTCAGGTGTGCTGAGTTTGTGTTGATTGGGGGCACAATTTTAAAATTCATCTTAACCTACTTTAAGTATTATTCATTCAGTCATTTTTCACCACGTCATGTATCAATGCAATCTCTAGAAGTAATCTATAACAATTTCAACTAAAATTAATGTTTCATCATGTTTCATTTATTTGAATAATAATTTTGTATTGTAGTGTCAAGGGCATCATGCACTCATTATTTTTGAGGGGGCACGAGAGAAGGTGCCCCCTCAAAGGTCTGTACCATTACAAACCATCAACTTTTAACCATTACAACCATTAAAAAATGGTTTTCTGTAGTGTGTTTAGGGACATATTCCATTAGGATTTATTGGTTTTAACAAGCCACAAATAGAAAGAGACCAACTACCAGTATAGACCCACAGGCACCATTACAGTTTCCATTAAAACCAGAAAAAAAAACATTACAAATGTTCTAATGGTGTCTATTGTTTTGTTGTTGTTGTTTTTTTTTCGGCAGGGGTTTTATTATTTTTTTTTTATTCGAAATATTCCCAAAATATATCATGACATATCTCGATTCTCAAATATGTGCTAAGTAAATGCATTTTAGATCTATAACGGGCAAAGTAGCCTAATAGTGTAATCTATTAACTTTGCATAAAAATCCATCTTTTTACTTAAGTACCAGATATGGGTGCCATACCATAAAATATTTTTAATATGACTGACTTTGTATTTAATGTGAATTTAATAAAAGCATTGTAAGTTACTAATTAGCCTGTAACACAAGAGAGCAAAGAACGTTTACATTATCAAAGAACATTTTCACTTCAGTCCAGCGAGTTCTGATAATAGCAAGTACTCTCAAAAACTGTCATAATAATTTCTAAAGCTGTTTACACTGTGAAATTAATATCTTACTTACATTCGTACATCTTCACCTTGTTGTTCCTGATGAAAGAATTCACCAGAGAATTCAGTCAGCCAGCGCGCGCGATGACGAAACAGCGTGTTTTAGCGATGACTCTTCTGAACGCTTCTGATTGGTCCTTGCACTCTTAAGCTCAACAAAATCGTATGTGATTGGTTATAATGCACAGTGCTTTAAAAACGTGTCTCTCTGGCTCTGTTCCAGCCAGTGAATGCAGATTTGAATGTTTGGTGTGATATGATTACAAATTTAGTAAATGACAGAATTTTCATTTTTGGGTGAACTATAAAACAACAAAACACACACAAGAGAAATTATAAAACAACAAGTCACTCAGTGCTCTTGACTGAAGAACTTTAATACAGTTGCTTTAATAAGAATTTAGGCTATTTACGATTTATTTTTATATTTGTTCAATCAATTTTTTGAATGCTACTGCTGAACACTCCTTCCATACCTGAAAACTGTTTGTTTTATTTGTATATTATGTGTATTTGTAATGTGTATCTTTAGCATTATTTTACCTTTTGTTATTAAAAAATAAGAGCAAAGATTTTTATCTTTGCCCACTTTGGCCTAATTTGGTTTTATTTTATACCTTGCTGTTTTTAAAACATGAGAATTAGTTTGACTGTACTGTTCAGTCAATTTGCAAAATAGTAAAAACCAACATGAAAAAGATATAAAAATCGTGAATTGTGATATGATATTTATGATGTATATTTGGGGGGATCGGGATGTACAGTGAAACGGTATGTAGTGGAGCCCACCTTGTAAAAATATGCTTAGGGCCCTCAAAATGCTAGGGCCGACCCTGCCCATTCGCATGGGCTGACGGAATGATATTGCACTATTATTTTTTTATTATATTTTTTCATTAAAATGGGCTGGCCTACATTTGTGTCCTCCAGAAATTGACTCATGGTGCTCCAGATGGCTATAGTCCAGCCTGCTTAAATGTAGGTGTGTGTATTCTTAAGCCAATGAGCTGCTGATATTTATAATGCAGATGTAAAAGTTTTCCTCTATTTCCACAGAACTTAAAGAGTGAGAGGCAGTTAGCCAGAGACCAGACACCAAAGAGCAGGTAACTTGTTTAAAAAATATATTTATAAATTATGTAATTTTAAATAGTTTTAGATTATTATTTGAAGGTTGAGCATAATATTTTGAATATTATGAATATTGAATCATTTGGATTTTTAGCGTTGGACATGTCATATTTAAAAAAAAAAGTATAAAAAATATGATCATAAATTGCTCAAAATATTACTTTGCAGATTTTTAATTGGATTTAATTGGATGTTCACATTGTCATCTGTACAGAACGGTGTGTAAAAAATACATATAAAAAGCAAAAACGAAAGAAAATAAGACAACATAAGACAAATAATAAGACAAATAGTTACTACAGCATTTGACAAAAGGAGCATTTAGGTTTGGATCACAAAACTCGTCCATTAGCAAAAACTTAGATAAAAAAGAAGAAAAAAAGAAGAAGAAAAAAACAGATATGATATGAAATATGATTATGTGGTGGACCATAACCAAGTATTTTTACTTTGCTGTTGTCCTTAAGTACAATTTTCAAGTATCTGCATTTTACTGGAGTATTTTTATTTTGAGAAACTTTTGCTTTTATTTCACTACTTTCCAAATGTATTTTACTCCACTGCAATGCATAAAAAACATGTCTTTCCTCGTTATTTTGAACTGGAGAAATTGTCACGCAATTCTGGTCCAGCGCTGATTCTTTTCAATGAGCCTGTTAAATCGGTTCGCAAATTGGATTGAGTGGATTAACATAACGTTAAAATGACATAAATTAATGCCCATGCATCTACCCTGCTGCTGTAGCACTTTCAAATGATGTAAAAGTTGTATATTTTTCTTAAAATGCTAAAACATTCTGCCTGAGGTGACCTCTGTTTTTAAATTGTATATTTATATTTGGCATTTTTTCCCCTCTCATTTCTATGTATGTTGCTATTTTCACTTGTTTGCACACTTGAATGATCAGTAGGCTGAATTATCAGTAGTAATCAGTGTATGACCTATTTTTAGTATGAGGATTAAGTATATAAAATTGCAAAATAAACATTTATCAATCAGTACTTTTTACTTTTAATACTCAAAGGGCACCTTTTATGCAAAATCCACTTTTACATGGATTTTTTACAAAAATCCACCCACTCCTTATTTTTAATTTTCAATATGCCAAACCAGTCTTCTTAGACCTGCCATTTTGATTCTCAAAGAAGTGTGACATCACAATATGTAGGCCCCACCCACAGTCCTGCTTACCGTAGATTCTGCCCTCATAGAGTTGTGTGTAGTTGTAAGCTGTCCTCCATTCTCTCTGTAATGTCAGCAATGTCTCATAAGCAATCCCGGTGTTCTGTGTTTGAATGTAAGACTGAACATAAGAGTCTTCATTTTCTCCCAAAATCTGAGTGGATTACTTTTATTTCTGAAGGTAATGTGCTCCAAAATCATGTCATTATAGTGCTTAGCTAACATTTTAACCGTATTTATTTGTGTGTGTGTGTGTGTGTGTGTGTGTGTGTGTGTGTGTGTGTGTGTGTGTGTGTGTGTGTGTGTGTGTGTGTGTGTGTGTGTCGAATATGCAAAAAGTGATACACAACAAAACAGCTCTTTTGTAGACATGCCCCAAAAATGGCATTTCCACATGTTATAATAAATGATCTGTGGGGTATTTTGAGCTGAAACTTCACAGACACATTCTGGCATAATAGGTGCCCTTTATTAAATATTATTTAATTCTATTAAATAATATTAATAATAATGCACCTTTGTATCACATATTAATCTACCTCTTTACACACACACACACACACACACACACACACACACACACACACACACACACATATATATATAAATGCATGCAAAATGCATGCCAGATTTCTATAACTGCACACACACAAACATGTATTCATACAGTCAGGTCCATAAATGTTGGGACATCGACACAATTCTAACAGTGTAGGAATTACAACAGTTTGCATATGTGCCTCCCACTTGTTAAGGGACCAAAAGTAATGGGACAGAATAATAATCATAAATCAAACTTTCACTTTTTAATACTTGGTTGCAAATCCTTTGCAGTCAATTACAGCTTGAAGTCTGGAACGTATCACCAGACACTGGGTTTCATCCCTGGTGATGCTCTGCCAGGCCTCTACTTCAGTTCCTGCTTGTTCTGGGGGCATTTTCCCTTCAGTTTTGTCTTCAGCAAGTGAAATGCATGCTCAATCGGATTCAGGTCAGGTGATTGACTTGGCCATTGCATAACAGTCCACTTCTTTCCCTTCAAAAACTCTTTGGTTGCTTTTGCAGTAGGCTTTGGGTCATTGTCCATCTGCACTGTGAAGCACCGTCCAATGAGTTCTGAAGCATTTGGCTGAATATGAGCAGATAATATTGCCCGAAACTTCAGAATTCATCCTGCTGCTTTTGTCAGCGGTCACATCATCAATAAATACAAGAGAACCAGTTCCACTGGCAGCCATACATGCCCACGCCATGACACTACCACCACCATCTTCACTGATGAGGTGGTATGTTTAGGACCATGAGCAGTTCCTATCCTTCTCCATACTCTTCTCTTCCCATCACTCTGGTACAAGTTGATCTTGGTCTCATCTGTCCATAGGATGTTGTTTCAGAACTGTGAAGGCTTTTTTAGATGTCGTTTGGCAAACTCTAATCTGGCCTTATTGTTTTTGAGGCTCACCAATGGTTTACATCTTGTGGTGAACCCTCTGTATTCACTCTGGTGAAGTCTTCTCTTGATTGTTGACTTTGACACACATACACCTACCTCCTGGAGAGTGTTCTTGATCTGACCAACAGTTGTGAAGGGCGTTTTCTTCACCAGGGAAAGAATTCTTCGGTCATCCACCACAGTTGTTTTCTGTGGTCTTCCGGGTCTTTTGGTGTTGCTGAGCTCACCAGTGCGTTCCTTCTTGTTAAGAATGTTCCAAACAGTTGTTTTGGCCACGCCTAATGTTTTTGCTATCTCTCTGATGGGTTTGTTTTGTTTTTTCAGCCTAATGATGGCTTGCTTCACTGATAGTGACAGCTCTTTGGATCTCATCTTGACAGTTGACAGCAACAGGTTCCACATGCAAATAGCACACTTGAAATGAACTCTGGACCTTTTATCTGCTCATTGTAATTGGGATAATGAGGGAATAACACACACCTGGCCATGGAACAGCTGAGAAGCCAATTGTCCCATTACTTTTGGTCCCTTAACAAGTGGGAGGCACATATGCAAACTGTTGTAATTCCTACACCGTTCACCTGATTTGGATGTAAATACCCTCAAATTAAAGCTGACAGTCTGCAGTTAAAGCACATCTTGTTTGTTTCATTTGAAATCCATTGTGGTGGTGTATAGAGCCAAAAATGTTAGAATTGTGTCGATGTCCCAATATGTATGGACTTGACTGTAAATTGTATACATTGAAGTATGTACTTAGAGAATGTATGTACTAACTTATAGAATGTAAGTTATAGAGTATATAAGCAGGCAAGTTTTACATACACACATACATAGTATATACTGTAGAAATGCATGCAAAATGCCAGATTTCTATAACTCCTATTATATAAGGTATAACTTATAAACGTAATAAATAAATCTGCTGTTTTGCACACACAAAGATATATTCATAAAGTGTATACACTGAAGTATGCACATAGAGAATGTATGTACTTATAACTTATAGAATGTAAGTTATAGAGTATGCAAGCTAACAGGTTTGTTTTAGGTGCATGATAGATTAGCATAATGCAAAAGACTTTGCAAAACTGCACAGAAGTTCACTTTTGTACTTTTACCCAAGTTAAACTGAAAAGGAATACCTTATCCTTTTACTGGAGTAATGTCTCTACTTTTAATCCAGTAGTACTTGATCTGTGTAGGCTACTTCATCCACCTCTGATTCTGTGGATGATGAAATGAGATCAACACATACCTCAGCCAGTTCTTCTGAAATATGACACTGGCTCTGATGTCTCTGTAAACGGGACTGTCCGTGCCAACTCTCATCGATTCAGAGTGAGATTAAAGCAACTGCCACTGTTCTCATGCTCTCACGCCACATGTCTATTTTCTCACACAGTGAAAAGCACATAAGTTGAAAATGTAGTAATAAACAACTGGTGATACCAAGGGGCGTAGAATTTAGTAGGCACCCCAGGCACATGTCCCAACCAGTATTCAGCGACTGCTGATAAAGGCTTATGTTTATTTATTTTTTTCCTTTTTATTCCCGAACGTGTTAACTATATCATGAAATATCTCGATTCTCAAATATGTAAATGCATTTAGCACCTTTATAGATTATGTTAGTTGATCTGTAATGGGTGATGGGCAAGCCTAATAGTGGAATCTATTAACTACGTATAAAAACCCATCTTTTAGTTAAGCACACCCATTGACATGCCGTGAAATATTTTTAATAGGACTGACTTTGTATTAATGTGAATTTATAAAACTTTGTAATTTACTAATCATAACACTTTCATTGTACAGAAAGAAAGTAAAGAACATTTACATAATCAAAGAACATTTTAAGCACTCTCAAAAACTCATTATAATCACAGAAGCTATTTACTGTGAAATGAATATCCTACTTACATATTTTTTCACGCCCGCGATAAGACGGTGGGGTGCATCAAAAGACGATGATAATGTACCGATGATAGCCAGAGATACCATCAAAAGCATTAAATATTGACTATTTTAATAGTATTGGCATTTCCAGTTAATGTAGGCATATTATCTTATTATGAGGGCTATTATTATTAGGTTACTTTTATTGTTGAATTAATATTAGGCTACAATTTATTTGCTGCATAATATTTTCATAGCACATCCCCGCATAACTGACGTGCTATGAGGGTAATAAAACAAGTCTGTTATCACCTACAGTGAATTATAAGCTTATAATTAAAATTGTTAACACTGCAATCATCATTGAAAAATAAGAGCAGCTTTATTTCCAGCACTGACTCACAAAAACAACCTGTTTAACACGAAATACGTTTCTTCTCATTGTTTTCACTATGCTCAAGCAACAAGAGAAACATTAAAGGAACAAATCAAAAAAGTTATAGTATCCTGTATCTCTATCAGCAGTATATTAGTCTTTTGTCGACTCTGAGAGAATATGCATCATGTCATCAGATGCTGAAAGCTCCGTCAGTTTTTACTTTCACTTTCTGGTGAAAGACGTTCACCGGCATAAGTCTTGCGCAAAGTTTGCACGTTGCTTTATATGATGTCCATTGGCTCGCCTTCATGGTTTTTTACAGTATTTGTTGATATTTAGACAGAGACCCGAAGCTCTAGAAAAAGACTCGATCAGTCTTAAAGCTAAAGGGATTTGGGAGGCATCATTCAGAAATAAAGTGTCGTCAGCCAGCTGGCTAATAATAATTTATTGTCAATTGTGATACCTTGTAAATTACTACTGGAAATATGCAGAGCTAAAAACTGAGAGACAAGTAAGAATAAATATGGAGATATAGCACAGCCTTGTCTTACTCCACGTGACAAATCAAATCTAGGTGAGGTTCCGAATTTTAATTTAATAACTGTTATTATTTATTTATAATGTTAAGGCCATCTTTAATTTTTCTTGCTAATATTAAAGCTAAAATTTTATAATCGTTAGTTAAGACGATTATCGAAGATGAAGGTTATATGGAAATGGACTAGCTGCTGCAAATGCACACAACACACAAGCTCACACATAAGCTACAGATCGCACACACAGAAATATTCAGGAGCACAGAAAATTGTCAACACTATCTTTCTGTTTCTGAAGTAACTACAACCCTCTAGTGATTCCTGCAGAATGCACGCGAAGGAGAGACACGCCACTGCAGATCGCATGTCTCTCTCTATGTACTTAAATGGGAGTGGGAATTTACCTACACAATTAATAGCATGATTTCGGTTTCTATTTGGCGTGCTATTTATACAAAGAAATTGACTTTGGCGTGCAAATGACAGGCAGATGTTTGCATGCATATAATATGCAGTTTTCGCGTGCATCTGATGAAGCAATGTCTTTGTGTGCATATAATTTGCAGTTTTGGTATACATATAATACACACCTACTCCACACCCCTAATCCTAACCATTGCATCTCATATGCATGCCAAAGTCAATTTCTGAGTATAAATAGTACGGCAAATAGAAACTGAAAATCATGCACGAGATAAGGTTGATTAACAGCAGTGGGCAGTTAAAGTTTTCTATGCACAATTTGATATGATGAGAGTCACGAGACCGATTACTCTCTCTCTCTCTCTATCCAGTAAAGTAAAAGTAAAAGTACACAATTTTTAAAGTACTGAAGAAAAAAAGTGCACTTTCTAAAAAAAATTACTTAATTACAGTAACGTGAGTATTTGTAATTCGTTACTTCACACTCCTGATGCTCCACTGCATAAGCTGACACCTCAAACTGATGTGTTGTCTTATTGAAATGAAGGGTGTGTCAGTGTTTAACTTATGCCTCGAACAGATTCAGCTGTATGCTTTGCATTGTGAGCTGTACAGAGGAACAGCAATCATATAAAGACGGGCCGCTCTGTTGCCATTAAACATATCATGGAGAACTGTGGTAATACCATGGTTTTATGGACTCACCATTGATAGAGTGTGAATATGGTATCACCACAGAAAAATTGTATAGATCAGGGTTCCTCAAATCTTTCCCTGGAGGGCCAATCTGCTGCAGAGTTTAGCTCCAACCCTGATCAAACTCACCTACCTGTGATTTTCTAATGATCTTGAAGACTCTGATTAGCATGCTCAGGTGTGTTTGATTAGGGTTAGGGCTAAACTCTGCAGGAGTGGGCCAGATTTGAGGATGCCTGGTATAGATTGAAGAATGGTTGCATAAATAGATTTACATATGCATATATGTTAATCCCTGAAATGTTCATCAAACCTTATCTTTCTGTCCTTCAGATGGACGGGTCAGTTGAGCCGATGCGTGTGTTGGTGACGGGCGGCAGTGGACTGGTGGGGCGAGCGATAGAGCGGGTGGTGAAAGAGGAGGGCAGAGAGAGAAAAGGAGAAACATGGATATTCCTGTCATCCAAAGATGCCAATCTTATGTAAGAGCTCCTAATCAAACACTCATCAGTTATACAACATTAAACTATTATCACGTATTATAAAACATGTACGTTATATTATTAAGTGCGTGTTATAAAAGTAATAACAATAATGACCTGTTGACACAAAGAAGATTAACTGACATTACAGCTTATCTATTATTATTATTATATTATTATTTTCTACCTTTGTCATCTGCCACTTTAAATGCACAAGATCTTTAACCCTTAAATGCCAATCATTATTACATACTTGGGTCTTTAGCAACTCAGAATGTATATCTAACACGGATGGATCTCTAAACTGCCCCAATAGTATAAAACTGTCCTGATATGTTAACACCAATTACAAAATAGCAAAATTAAGCATATTTTGTTATCTGTACATTTCCTGTACAGTTATCTGTGCAATTTTTGACAGCTGTCACCTTCAGAAATTTTCATTGTAATCTTTCTTTGTGCTACAATCTTTGTTGTTCTCTTTTGATCACTGCGTTTCCACAAAATAAAGCATTTTTGTTGGTTATTTTGTAAAACACTGTTCTACTAGCATGGTATAGCCACAACTAAAATTCCTTCAAATGATGAAGATTATTGTTTTTTGTGAAACAAATCAACTGTTCATAAATTATTCTCTAATTCTCTAGTGTTCATTTGTGTCACATGCATGGTAAATATATTTACACGTGCTGCTTTAGGAGCGTTGAAGCGACGAGAGCAGTCTTTCAGAAGCATCGTCCAACACACGTCATTCATTTGGCCACAATAGTGAGGGGGCTCTATATAAACATGAAACACAACTTGGACTTCTGGGTAATAATTAATATTAAGTAACATAAGATTGGAAATACTGTTGAATAATTGCACTCTACATTAGCTGTATTTGTTTGTTGTTTTCAGAGGATTAATGTGCACATCAATGACAACGTGCTGCACACATCTCAGGAGTTCGGGGTGGTGAAGGTCATTTCCTGTCTGTCTACATGTGCTTTTCCAGATGAAACCACCTACCCTATAGATGAGACCATGGTAAACACACACACACACACACACACACACACTTTAAATGGCAGTTGTTGTGCATGCGTTTGACATTCCTCAGATCACACTTGTTCTGGGCAACACTTTACTTTAGGGTTAAAGGATTTATAAGGGTGTTCATAAATGACTAATAACTCACTTACAAATGTATTATAAATCATTGATAAGCAGTTATAAATGCATGAATGAAAAGGGTAATAATTTTAATGCAATACCTGTCAGATAGTGAGCTATTATTAACTCACATGTTATAAATGCTTAAAAAATATATTTATTCATACTTATTTCACTTAAAACAAGATTCCTGATTCCATTTGGACTTTTATAGTGAGACTGAAGGGTATTGTATTTATCTCATGACTCGTGTCACCTTTTTTTTTAATGATGTTTCTTACCAGAATCTACTCTATTACTCATGATACTCTGAAAAAGTTCATGATGCCTATCCACAGCAATGATTAAAAACTAATAGGGGACATAAAAACACAACCATAAGTTCATGAGATATTTATAATGAACATTTTAATTCTAGTATTAGTTATTTGTGAACCTTTATGTAAAGTGAACACCCGTAAAGTGTTCCAATGTGCTGTAAAAGAAAAGATTCATATTTTTTGTTTCAAGTTTAAAGTTGTTTACTAATATAATGCAAAACCAATAAAATGCATTTCACCAGAAAATACCAACTTATTCTGTTTGTGCAATAATAATCAGTAAATAAATTAGTAGTTTGTCCACTTTACATTAAAGTTCACTTTCACAGGTTACTAACGTTTATAACTCATTAATAAATGGTTCACAACTGTTAACTTTACATTAAGGTGTACTTTCATATGTTCTGTTTATAACATGTATAACTCATTACTAAATGTTTTACAGGTGTTCACTTTACATTAAAGTTCACATGTAATATTGGAATTAAAATGTTCATTGTTAAACTCTCATTAAGTCATGGTTGTGCTTTTATGTCCCCTATTAGTTTTTAATTATTACTATGGATAGGCATTGTAAATATTTGAGGAGAACCATGGGTGAGAGTAGCTTCTGGTAAGAAAATATTGTAAGAAAAGTGAAATGAAATATAAATGAGTCTGAACACCCTTATAAAACCTTTATAATGGAACCTTAATGTAAAGTTTTTCCAAAATGTTCAGGAAAATTTGAATCTAATGGAAATAGTGATTTAAAATGCATGATTGAGAGATTGAAGTTAGTGGATGTCTGATTGGTTTCTTGAGCCTGTTTGCATGAATTATGTAAAAAAAAACCTTGTGTTTTTCTCTTTCTGTGTGTTAGTTGCACAACGGTCCCCCCCATGTGTCTAATTATGGTTATGCCTACGCCAAACGCATGATTGACGTCCACAACAGGTCAGTTCTGCTCTCTTAGTGTCAAAGTTCACTGGTTATGAACTGTTCTTGGGTGTATCTTATAAAAACTTCCAGATGACAAAATTTTGCTTAGGGAAAAAGATGCTTTCTTTGAGAAACATTTGAGTTTTGTCTGCATTGTTTCTATGGATGTGGCTTTATATTTGGCCTGGCATGCACCAGACCATGATACTGGGTATTCAGGTTTCTAGGTTTTACACTGTATATTCATGCAACCTGTTCAAACAGCAAACAGTGACATGCACAGACCTCTGTAAAAAAAAAAAAAAGTGGTCCCCTATGCATGCCACTGTATTCAAACAACAGCTTTGTCTCACTCTTGCACATCAGTTGTGAGTGTGCCATCCAGTTTGTCCTCACTGGTTTAAAACGGTTAAAACAATATATTCATTACACAAATTAAAGTGTTTCCTATGAGGCGCCACGTAGGATTTAAATCAAAATTCGCTTATCAATACATACATAAAACACGTGCATATACACCTATAAATTACTCACATATACATGTATACTATTGGATGTTCAATATATATATATGAAATACACGTGCACACTAATATGAAATCCATACCAATACATATTATGTTAGTAATGAATGCATATACACTTGAGAATAACTCGCACATACATATAAACTCGCTGCATGCACACACACCTATACATACTCACATATACATATAAACTTGATCCATGCATATACACCTATAAACACTCGCACATACATATAAACTCGATGCGCGCACACACCCATAAAACACTCGCGCAAACATACAAAATAAAATTCACAAACATATACAATTCCGATAAGAACGACGCATGCTTTAGTTGTGTATATACGTATATGCAAGTGATTTCATATGTGGATGTGCGTGAACTTTTCAGTGCAAACGGAAGGCATTTCAGTGTAAAAGGAAGCCGCCACTTCCGGAGATGCCGGGACATTTGAAAATGCTTAACATTAATGCATGTTTTTAAAAGACCAAACTCAATAAACACATTATTAATAAAGCATACGATGTATAGACAAGCAGATGAGTCCAGAATAAGAATGTAACGCGTTTAATGACGCGTAAAGCCTTTTCCTCGCATAATACGCTTAACCTGGCTTAATGCCTTAAGACAGTGTTTTTAAAATGCCAAACTCAGTACACATTATTAATAAAATCAAACTATGTACAGTATAGTATGATTTATTAATAATGGGTGTATTGAGTTTGGCGGTTTTGGAAAAAAAAATTATAATATCATGAAAAAATATTTAATGACATGAAAAAAACATTTAAAAACGTATATTGTAGCAGTAAATTTAAACTGGAGAAAGTTTTGAAGCGCTATTGATGGTTAAGGAACCGTCTGACAATTCCACCGACTGGGTTAAAGCGTCCGATGTATTTTAAATTAAAATTACTTTTAAAATAACACATTGTCAAACTGTAAGGCTTGTATTACTTATATAGTGATTTACAGTGAGTTTTTTGCCAATACATCCCTTAGATGTACAGTACACAATTATTTAAATAATAAATGTAAGTCCAATTTTTCATGTAAAATTATTGTGTACTGTACATCTAAGGGATGTATTGGCAAAAAACTCACTGTAAATCACTATATAAGTAATACAAGCTTTACAGTTTGACAATGTGTTATTTTAAAAGTAATTTTTTGCCAAAACTGCGTTTAATTTTTTGGAGTAAATTTAAACTGGAGAAAGTTTTGAAGCGCTATTGTGCTCGATGGTTAAGGAACCGTCTGACAATTCCACCGACTGGGTTAAAGCGTCCGATGTATTTTTAATTAAAATTACTTTTAAAATAACACATTGTCAAACTGTAAAGCTTGTATTACTTATATAGTGATTTACAGTGAGTTTTTTGCCAATACATCCCTTAGATGTACAGTACACAATTATTTAAATAATAAATGTAAGTCCAATTTTTCATGTAAAATTATTGTGTACTGTACGTACAGTAAGGGAAACATTGGAAGTATTGTCTAAGGTGAGATATTGGCAAAATATATTCAAATATATTCAGTCAGTTTGCCCACTAGGCAAATCTAGTTTTGCATTAAAACAGTGTTTTTAAAATACCAAACGCAATAACATAGTACATAGTTTGATTTTATTAATAATGTGTTTATGGGCGTCGGAACCATTGTATGTGGGTGGGACAGTACCCACCCACTTTTGAAGACCGCTATTGGTCCCACCCACTTTTACCGTCTCTAATCTGTGCACTTTAGAGCGCTGTCAGTCAAATCCATTCCACGTGACATGAATTCCCTAATAAATTAAACTTCATTTAGCTACAGCCTTGAACACTGCTGCTTCCTCAAATCTATTGCACTTGGCTCATTCAGAGTCCATATAAATGAAACTCCATTCCGTGTTTTCACCAGTTACTCGCGCCTGCTGTAGCCTACTACCGAGACACCGCTAAAGCATCTGCGTACCTGCAGCTCAGATACACCTAAGCCTTCCCGATACTTTATTTAAACTTTTAGATTGTTTCCTTCATTTTTATTTTTATTGAAAAAAATGCCTTTCCGATGTAATAAGAGATGTGAAAATGGAGACGAACGATTTCGGTAAAAGGCGGTCGCGAACTCGGGTCTCTCGCGTCAAAAACACTGTGGTGCACGCATTACCACTTACGCCATTAGAACTACATAGAAATAGGTGTCTTTTGTAATATTGTTACAATAGTGACCAGAGGTAAATAATCCCTGCCGACAAGGCGGCCCTATTTGCACTTTGTGTAGACACTCCGTTATTTAAAAGGCACCAGACTACAGAAAATGGCATATACTGCAGTAATTTTTTTTTTCTGGGGGAGCCCACCCACATTTATTTTGCTTCAGACGCCCATAAACTGACGCCTTAAACCAGGTTAAGTGTATTATGGGAGGAAAAGGCTTTACGCGTATATGTACATCGTATGCTTTATTAATAATGTGTTTATTGAGTTTGGTCTTTTAAAAACATGCATTAAGCCATGTTAAGCATTTTCAAATGTCCCGGCATCTCCGGAAGTGCCGCGACTTCCTTTTACACTACAATGCCTTCTGTTTACACTGAAATGCCTTCCGTTTGCACTGAAAAGTTCACGCACATCCACATATGAAATCACTTGCATATACGTATATACACAACTAAAGCATGCGTCTTTCTTATCGGAATTGTATATGTTTGTGAATTTTATTTTGTATGTTTGCGCGAGTGTTTTATGGGTGTGTGCATGCAGCGAGTTTATATGTATGTGCGTGTGTTGTTGTAGGTGTAAATGCATGGATCGAGTTTATATGTATGTGCGAGTGTTTATAGATGTATGCATGCGTCAAGTTTATATGTATACGCAAGTTATTCACAAGTGTATATGCATTCATTACTAACATAATATGTATTGGTATGGATTTCATATTAGTGTGCACGTGTATTTCATATATATATATATATTGAACATCCAATAGTATACATGTATATATGAGTAATTTATAGGTGTATATGCACGTGTTTTATGAATGTATTGATAAGCGAAGTTTGATTTAAATCCTACGTGGCGCCTCATAGTTTCCCGCCACTGTTTGACATTTAGATTTTTCCCACAGCACATAAAAGTTTCTGTGAATGTACAAAGCAGCATATGAAAATATAATTCAGTTTATTATTGGTAGTATTATTGGTCTGTTGTTGAACAGCTGCCCGTTATATTCTCATGCCACATCATTCTGCCCTGTTTCAACGGTATCGTCCACTTCCAGTTATTATAGCTGTACAACAACAAAATGAAATAAAATAATTAGTTAATTTAGCATGTAAAGCCCAAAAAACATACCACAACCTTTTGTTTTTGGGTACAAAAATGTTGTCTTACCTAAAGCCCCGTGCGCCAAGAACCATAACTATGAAGATGACTATAAACGGACGGATATCTTCAGTTTATTCTAAGTGCACACGTGTCTTCCACTTTAAATTCTTGAGCTCTAGTAGGATTGATTCTGATAGGGTGTCAAGGATTTTATCGTTCATCTGCTGGAAAAACTAATTCTGGAAGTGATTCCAACTATATCGTTTCTCTGTGCCTTTATCATTATAGCTATGGTGTGGACTCTGCTATTCTTTAATATTGAGAACAATTTTTAGAACTATATCTTTATCGTCCTTGGTGTGAATGGGCCTTAAATGTTATAAGCCATATCTTCCGACCTGCGAAGATCACCACTATTTCTTACCAAAAATGGTATTTTAGTCTGTGCGGTTTTTAATCAAGGAGGGAATAGAATTTCACTAAGCGTTCACAGTAAGTTTTGTGCCTTGTTACTTTTACATCATGGCTTGCAAACGAGCGAAGCATGGCAGTTGCTCAGTGTTTGGATGTACAAATGAACACCAAAGTATTTTTTTAGTTCCTTCATCTGAGCCTATAGCTAGCATTAGATACATGATAATAACTGTAACAGCATACATAAACAAACCACCGTATCCAGACACAATATTTTAAACTAACCATTCGGAGATGTCCTGCTGTAGCCGCTGAGTTGTAACTTCTTCATCCGGTGCTTCTCCATCCGGATCAGACTCTGGGTCAAACTGAAAAGCTTGAAGGACTGTGTGTCTACGAGCCATTGCTATACATCCACTGTCAACATTAGCACATGGTAGCGCAAGCTGGTTAAGGCCACACACTCACCCTCCACCTTGCCCCGCCTCTCTCCTCCTCATTAGCATTTAAAGCTACAGACACAGAAATGGCACATCCTAAAGAAAGCTCATTGTGGGACTGGCTCGTAGTGGCTAAAATTCTGCACCAAGGCTGAATTTCAGGAAACAGATTTCAGATACAGTACTAGGGACCACTTAGGCCTATATAAAAGCATCCAAAAAGCAGCATGTCATGGGACCTTTAAATTCTGTCAATCTTATGATGAACTTTTATGGCCAGATCGCTGTTGGCGCCTCAGTTGAAATGGCAGATGAATGGATCTTCTCTTCCTTTTACAACTAGATATTGAATGAAATAAACACCAGAAGGTATGTTGAAAAATAGAGTACAACTTATTTAAATGTGTCCTGTCTCATGTAATCACTCAGTTTACAGGCGAGGAAAGACGTCTATGTAATCTCATGAACATTCAGTGTTGGGCAGTGTCGCTACAAGTAGTGACGCTAGTAGTTTAACTACATTTCTCAGTAGCGTGGCGTCATCAGACAGATCGGGATCCATTTGCAGCTTTATTAGAATAGTCAGGCAGAACAGGGTAATTGACCAGCAATAGTAACAGAGTAGGCAAGGCAGAGACGTAGTCGGGAGAAACAGGCAGAATAATCGAGGCAGGCGGCTTACAATCAGAGTCCAGAGAAACAGTCCAAATCAGGGCAACCAGAGAGGGATCACAGAGTCGAGAACCAAAGCAGAGATAATAACAGAAAAGCAAACACAGGTAGAAACGCTATGAAGTGACAGCCAGGGCAAATCAAGACTTCGCAATGTGTGCATGGAAGTGTGCTGCTTAAGTATGGGTGTGTGAATGAGGTGCAGGTGTGGCAAGGTGATTAGGCCCAGGTATGAGGGATCATGGGAAACTGAGTCCGAAATGGGGGTTAATATTCAGGGGATGGTTCCCTCTGGTGGCCAAGAGGGAGTGGTGCGGGAGCTTCGATTGTAACAGAGCCCTCCCCCTGCGAGCAGCTCCTGACGCGAGGAGGCAGACGACACCGGGGTCTTCCGCGAGGTCGAGGGGCTGGCTTCTCCGGGTGCAATCGGTGGAATTCCTCTGTGAGAGTGGGGTCTAGGATGTCGTCCGAGTTAACCCATGATCGCTCCTCCGGACCGAACCCCTCCCAGTCGACTAGATACTGTAGTGCACTGCCCCGGCGTCTGGAGTCTAGCAGTTCATGCACTCGATACGCCTCCTCGCCGTCGACCAGAATGGGCAGGGGAGTCTGCGGCTCAGCTCCCTCCTCCGGTACCCCTCTCGGACCACCAGTGGGTTTCAGCAGAGATACATGAAAAGTAGGAGAAACGCGGTAATGAGAAGGCAGTTCTAACCGAAATGATACAGGGGTAATTTGTCTGGAAATTTTGAAGGGCCCAACATACCTGGGACTGAGTTTCTTGGATGGAAGTCGGAGGCGAAGATCCCGGTTCGAGAGCCAAACCCATCGCCCCGGCTGGTAGACGGGGCCTGATCGTCGGTGTCGGTTGGCCTGAAGTTCCTGGCGTAGCAGATGGGTGTGCGCTCGGTCCCAAACTTCCTCACTGCGTTGAAGCCATTCAGTAACCAAAGGCAACTCGGTGGGTTCTCCTGACCAGGGGAACATTGGTGGTTGGAATCTGAGGATACATTTGAAAGGGGTCATGCCTGTGGCTGGTTTGGTCAGGGAGTTTTGAGCATATTCCGCCCACATCAAATATCGACTCCACTCTGTCTGTTGCTGTTGACAGTAGGAGCGAAGAAAGCGAATGACCTCTTGATTGAGACGCTTGGTTTGACCGTTAGATTGTGGATGGTATCCTGAAGTGAGACTGATATTGACATTTAGACTCTTAAAGAAACTTGACCATACCCTTGAGGTGAATTGAGGGCCTCGATCGGAGACAATGTCGTCAGGTAGACCGTAATAGCGAAACACCTGGTTGCACAGTAATTCAGCTATCTCAAGAGATGTAGGCAGTTTAGGCAATGGTATGAGGCGGCAGGCTTTGGAGAATCGATCCACAATGGTGAGAATGGTGGTGTTACCGTGGGAGTTGGGTAGATCCGTGATGTAGTCAATGGCAACATGAGACCAGGGACGCCACGGCGTGGGCAATGGCTGCAACAGGCCGGCTGGAAGTTGTCTGAGTGACTTAGTGGTGTTGCAGATGTCGCAATTGTGAATGTAATTGGCTGTATCAGTCAAAAGCGTGGGCCACCAGAAGTGATTCCGCAGGAGTTGTTCCGTAGCCGAGATCCCAGGGTGGCCTGAACTGGGGTTTGTGTGAACGTGAGTGAGCAGTTACGAACGGAAGGGTTCTGGAACGAATGCACGGTTGACAGGACATTCTGGAGGAGGTTGAATCTGTTGATTAGCGTGGTTGATCTCAGTCATTATGTCCCACTGAACGGGAGCTAGCAGAATTCTTTTGGGAATGATATTCTCAGAGGGGCCAGAGAGATCTTTACCTTCAGTTTGACAGGAGAGTGCATCTGCTTTGGTATTCTTGGTGCCAGGTCGATAGGTCACAGTGAAGTGGAAACGTGTGAAGAACAGTGCCCATCTGGCCTGCCTGGGATTCAAACGTTTGGCTGAACGCAGGTATTCAAGGTTCTTGTGGTCGGTGAGAACGAGAAATGGGAGTGCAGTCCCCTCCAGCCAATGTCGCCACTCCTCCAATGCTAGTTTCATGGCCAGTAGTTCGCGATTGCCCACATCATAATTCCGTTCAGCAGGAGAGAGTTTGTGGGAAAAGAAGGCACAAGGGTATAATTTAGCGGGCTCACCATGGCGTTGGGATAACACGGCTCCCAACCCCATATTTGAAGCGTCGACCTCAACTGTGAATTGGCGGTCTGGGTCAGGGTGTCGAAGGATGGGTGCGGAGGTAAAACGAGTCTTTAGTTCTTTAAATGATCGGAGGGCTTCGGGTGTCCACACTAGGCGAGAGGTGTTGCGTTTGGTCATAGTTGTGAGCGGAGAACCGATGGAGCTGAAGTGTCGGTAGAAGTTAGCAAACCCCAGGAAGTGTTGTAATTCCTTTACCGTCTGAGGCTGTGGCCAGTCGAGTACTGCCTGGACCTTTTTGTCATCCATAGCGACCCCGTCTTGACTGATTATGTAGCCGAGGAAAGAGGTGTTGGTCTAGTGGAACTCCCATTTCTCTGCCTTTATGTAAAGCTGGTGTTGTAGTAATCGCTTGAGAACTGATCGGACGTGTCGTACGTGTTCCTCTTGGGTATCTGAGTAGATCAGTATGTCGTCAATGTATACGATTACCCATCTGTCTAACATGTCACGGAAGATGTCATTCATAAAAGCTTGGAAGACTGAGGGACTGTTAGCGAGCCCGAAGGGGATAACCAAGTACTCATAGTGCCCACTAGTGGTAGAGAAGGCTGTTTTCCACTCGTCCCCTTCACGGATGTGTATCAGATTGTAGGCATTCCGTAGGTCGAGCTTGGTGTAGTATTTTGCCCGCCGCAGTTGTTCGAGGGCTGAAGGGACGAGTGGTAGTGGGTAACAGAACTTCACAGTGATTTCATTCAAGCCTCGATAGTCAGTGCATGGTCTTAGGCCCCCATCCTTCTTCACAAAGAAGAACCCGGCGGATGCAGGAGAGGTGGACAGTCTGATGAATCCCTTGGCTAATTCTTCCTGGATGTAGGTCTTCATGGACTCTGATTCTGGTTGGGACAGAGGGAAAATCCTTCCCTTGGGTGGCGTAGTCCCAGGCAGGAGGTCGATTGCGCAATCGACTGAGCAGTGAACGGGGAGCCGGGAGGCTTTCCTTTTGCTGAAGACTTCTATGAGATCTGCATACTCAGGGGGTAAGTTGAGAGTGTTGGCGAGGGGAGTCGTGGTTGTGTAGGGTTGTCTGGTGATTTTGGTCAGACAGCGTTCTTGACATGCGGGTCCCCATTCTGTGATCTGCCCCTCCCTCCAGGATACTTGAGGATCGTGAGTTCGAAGCCAGGGAAGACCGAGAATCAACGGATGGTTAGGTGACTGTATGACGTAGAATTGAATCTGTTCAGGGTGCAGGGTTCCGATGTGCAGTGTGACGGATTCAGTGAGGCGGAGAATCTTTCCTTTGCCCAGAGGACGACCATCTAGCGCCTCCACTGCCAGAGAGGAATTACAGGGGTTTAGTTTCAAGTGATGTTGACTGACAAACACACGGTCTATGAAATTTCCAGCTGCTCCTGAGTCTAGAAGGGCCGTTGTCTGAATTACTTGGTTCTGAGAAATCAGTTCAACAGATAGTTTAATACTAGAGGCTGAATTAAGCGAGCGAGTAATGTCACTCACCGAGCGCTGATCTGATGATGGCCGAACGGGACAAGTGTTCTTCATATGGCCTGCTTGACCGCAGTACAGACAGAGTTGATTTTGCATGCGGCGTTCCCTCTCCTCGGGAGTGAGGTGAGTATACCCTAGTTGCATAGGTTCAACAGCGTTGTGAGGTTTGGGTGGTGAGCGTGGTGTGGATCATACAGTGCATCGAGAACGAATCAGATTGTCTATGTGGATGGAAAGTTCAATGAATTGACTCAGGGTCCTCCCCTCGTCTCGACACGCCAGCTCAGATTGCAATTCAGTGTTCAGTCCCTTCCGAAACAGCGGTTTCAAGGTATCCTCTACCCATGTGGTTTGTGCCGCCAGAGTGCGAAATGACAGGGCATACTCAGCCGCAGCTCTCCTGCCCTGTGAGAGTGTTAGAAGCTGCTCACCCGCGTTTCCTTTCTCAGTTGGATGTTGAAACACCTCCTTGAAGTGTTGGAGGAGTGAATCAAAGGTAGGGAAGGTTGAACCATCGGTCCTCCATATCACAGTAGCCCAGTCCAGAGCCTTGCCGGTGAGTAACGAGCACACAAAGGCGATGCGACTGGATTCAGTGGGGTAAAGTGAAGGTTGTTGGCTGACGAAGAGCGAGCATTGCAACAGGAAGCCTTTGCATTTAGTGGTGTCACTGTCAAATTTCTCAGGAAGGGCGGGTCGAGGGTTGACAGAGGGAGCTTGCATGGCCGGAGGATTGTTCGGAATGGGTGGCGGGTTGGCAGCGGCTTGAGGTGGAGTCATGCGCAGACCTTGCAACGCTGTAACAAGCTCCTCGGTGAGTGTAGTGAGTCGATGCAACTGATGTTGGTGCAGAGCAAGTTGCGAGGTTTGGTTGTCAGCTGTGTCAATGCTGCTGGATCGCTGTTTGGTGAAGTCTTCTATTGTGAATCATCACAACAGATCGGGATCCATTTGCAGCTTTATTAGAATAGTCAGTCAGAACAGGGTAATTGACCAGCAATAGTAACAGAGTAGGCAAGGCAGAGACGTAGTCGGGAGAAACAGGCAGAATAATTGAGGCAGGCGGCTTACAATCAGAGTCCAGAGAAACAGTCCAAATCAGGGCAACCAGAGAGGGATCTCAGAGTCGAGAACCAAAGCAGAGATAATAACAGAAAAGCAAACATGCGTAGAAACGCTCAGAAGTGACAGCCAGGGCAAATCAAGACTTCACAATGTGTGCATGGAAGTGTGCTGCTTAAGTATGGGTGTGTGAATGAGGTGCAGGTGTGGCAAGGTGATTAGGCCCAGGTATGAGGGATCATGGGAAACTGAGTCCGAAATGGGGGTTAATATTCAGGGGATGGTTCCCTCTGGTGGCCGAGAGGGAATGGTTCGAGAGCTTCGATTGTAACAGCGTCACTGCTTTCTGAATCAAATAGCTTTTCGGTAGTTAAGCTCTTTTTTTTGATCAAGTAGTGCGGTAGCGTCAACAAAAGCTAACGTTACATTTTCCAAAGAAAGCATTATGAACCTCGAGCTCAAATCAGAAATATAACAGCTACGGATCACTGATCCTGGATCAGTAAGTGACGCCACAGACACTAAAGCTCGTAACGCCATTGGCTCCTCAAACTGTCAGTCAAACCTCATTATTCCTCCTGCCTCTCTCGTGAATGAAGTGCGGCGCACAGTTTAGAACATCTCAGCTTGTTTGCAGCCTGAAGGTAAATAAAGAACTGTTGATTGAATAAGTGCAGCGGTTTCTTTACTCAAAAATGTTACATCCCTAGGATGTATGTATATAAAAACTCATGGTTGAAGTGTGTTCCCGCCCCTTTGGGTGTGGTTATGTCCCCCTGTGTGCTCTCCCTCTCTCTCTCACTCTCTGCTTGCTTGGCAGTCATAATTGCCCACAGGTGGTGTTCATCAGAGTGTGCTGTGAAGTGTACTGCTACAAGAGCAAAGTGAACGCTGCTGGAGAAGGTTCATTTCTCCGCCGCTCCAGAATTGTGCTGGGTGTTGTTTCAACCTTTGTCTGTTGAGGGTGGTGCAAACGTTGAACATTTCTCCTTTGAATAGCTCTTGTTTGTTACAAGTGTATTCCTGTTGGACTGAAACTAGACAGGTAGTGTGTCTACTTTTACTTAAATTCTATGTTAAGGTATTAGAAGGTATTGTAATTTTCTTTGTTTATTTGCTTTATGAGTAAGTGGGAAACTGTAGGGAGAGGGTGCCATTTTATGTTGGTGCTCCTGTTTATTCCTGTGTTTTTGGTTAGTGAGGGAGTTGAGGAAAGCTTTTGTTGTTGATTTCTTTTCTTTTACCCATAGGTTATTTGGTACTCCTCCTGTTAGCTATCTGTTGTTTTGTTTGTTATTTTGGCCAGGCCCTCTCCTGAAGACATATATTGTTCCCATGATCTTTGCTTTCTAAATAAATAAATTAAGTTTGTCAAAGATAAGTGGTTGTCACATTTCTGGGGCAGAGGACTGGGGTGACTCCTCCTCGTTTTATTCATTTCTTTCTTATAACTTTTCGTTAAACCTGTTACTCCCACTCCCCAACCCTAGACTGGGAAAAGGGAACGTAACAAGTGGGGGCTTGTCCGTGCGACCATTGGTTGGTAAGTGCTCTCTTTTCTCAAAGATTGCGACCATTTTCGACTGTAGGTGGGGAGGATAGTGTAGTGGGCGTACATAAAATGAAGTTTGACTTTACCGCATTTACTCTTTCTCCTACTATTGAAGCCTTTGAGAGGTGTAAGAAAAGCGATTTGTTGTTAATAGCAGATTTTTTGGATATTACGGTAAAGAAAGGTGTTACTAAACAAGTACTAAAAGAGGAATTGTTTGGGAAATTAGTAGAGGCAAGTATTTTGCCTAGGGACTCTGAGGATAGTGTTGAGGTTCAGTCTGAAGCAGCAGTGCAGGCTGAGGAGGTGAATCTCAACTATGACCTAGCTATGGCTCAAGATCCATCAATTGTTCTAAAATTAAAAGAATTGGATCTTTTGATTAAGAAGCAGGAGTGTGAGGCAGAAATGATAAGGCTTCGGGTAGTGGAGACGCAAGCTGACAGGGATATCCAGCTACGTAAAATGGATCTGGAAGCAAAGCATTTAGCTAATAAACCAGTTCCGCTCCCACGTACTTGGCCTACGTCAGTCTTGTCACCTGTAAATCCTGCCAGTAGTACAGGAACAGAGGCTATCGACAGCAGGTCTTGAAACTTGCCCATGAGAATGTGTTATCTGGGCATTTTGGTATAACAAAAACCTACAACCACATTGTGAAGTACTTTTTTTTTGGCCTAGTCTTAAGTCAGCGGTTTCTAGGTTTTGCAAGTAATGTCATACGTGCCAGTTGGCAGGAAAGCCCAATCAGAAGATTCCACCTGCCCCGCTGTGCCCTATTGCTGTTATAAGTGATCCTTTTGAGCGCCTAATTGTTGACTGCATTGGGCCCTTGCCCAAGGCTAAATCTGGGCACCAATATATATTGACCATTATGTGCGCTGCGACTCGGTTTCCAGAGGCTGTCCCATTGCGCACACTGAAAGCTAAAGTCGTGGTCAAGGAACTGCTCAAGTTCTGCACTACTTTTGGACTACCGAAAGTGATCCAGAGTGACCAAGGGTCAAACTTTACCTCTAAGGTTTTTAAACAGGCTATCACCCGGAGAGTCAAGGAGCCCTCGAGAGGTTCCACCAGACCCTTAAAACCATGCTGCGCCGATACTGTGAAGAGACTGGGTTGAGGGTCTACCTTTCATGATGTTTGCCATAAGAGAGTCTGTGCAGGAGTCTCTCGGATTTAGTCCAGCTGAGTTAGTGTTTGGTCATACAGTTCATGGCCCAATAAAGCTGTTAGGTGAGAAATTTCTGAATCAAAGTTCCAAACCTGTGCCTGTCGACGACTATGTTTCATCTATCCATGAGAAGCTGCATAGGGCTCAAAGTCTTGCAAAACTTCATCTGTCTACTGCCCAGACTAAGATGAAGCGTCAGTTTGACAGAAACTCTGTAAAAAGAGATTTTTGTCCTGGTGAGCCTGTCTTGATCCTACTTCCAGCTCCTGGTTCAATATTACATTCCAAATTTGCGGGTCCCTATCTGATTGAAAGAAAGCTAAGTGAGACAAACTTTCTTGTTGCTACCCCTGACCGAAAATGTAACAGTCGTGTGTGTCATGTAAACAGGCTGAAGGCCTATGTAAACAGGGATCACTCTAGAATGGCTCATGATAAACCTGTCTCTCCACCAGTTTCTCCCGCAATCACTGTGGGTGTTATATCAACCTACACCATAGAGGAGGATGATTTGTTGAATAAAGATGTCCCAGTTTCCTCTACTCGGCTGAAGAATTCTGCGATAATGCGGGATCTTCAGAGATTTCTTTCTCATTTGACCAATGAGCAGTCTAAAATTTTAACTGGCTTACTGCATACCTTTCCGACCTTATTTAGCGACGTGCCAGGAAGAACTACAGTATGTGAGCATGCCATTGATGTTGGAGATGCTGCCCCTATAAAGCAACATCCTTACAGAGTGAATCCAAGAAAATGTGAAATCATGCAATCTGAGGTTGAGTATATGCTACGTCATGGGCTTGCTGAACCCAGTCAAAGTCCCTGGAGCTCCCCCTGCCTACTTGTCCCAAAACCCGATAACACCTTTAGATTTTGCTCAGATTATAGAAAAGTCAATCATGTAACAAAGCCTGACTCTTTCCCACTTCCCAGGATGGAAGACTGTGTAGATAGAGTTGGTCTAGCCAAGGTTTGAATGGACCAGTGATTGTGGCCTTGCCTTCAACGCTGCAAAAGACCTGCTCTGCCATGCCCCTGTTCTCTCGGCTCCAAATTTTAAGATAGCCTTTAGATTGCAGGTGGATGCAAGTGCTACTGGAGCTGGAGCAGTTCTGCTGCAAGAGGACGACGCCCGTGTTGAACACCCAGTTTCCTACTTCTCAAAAAAATTCTCCAAGACCCAACAGAACTACAGTGTAATTGAAAAGGAAGCTCTGGCACTTTTGTTGGCACTTCAACACTTTGAGGTTTATTTGGGAAATAGTCCTCAGTCACTCATTGTATACACTGACCATAACCCTTTGGTATTCCTTTCCCATATGTCAGGTTCTAATCAACAGTTGTTGCGGTGGTCTCTCGCTGTCCAGGAGTATAATCTGGATATCCGACACAAGAAAGGCACTGATAATGTTATGGCAGATGCTCTATCGAGAGTATAGCTCTTGTTGTCCCTTGCATCCTCTTTCCTAGAATAAATGGTAAGAGTGGATGTGGTGATTACAAACCACGGGTTGTATTCTTGGTGGTGGGGGTGTTACATCCCTAGGATGTATGTATATAAAAACTCATCGTTGAAGTGTGTGTTCCCGCCCCTTTGGGTGTGGTTATGTCCCCCTGTGTGCTCTCCCTCTCTCTCTCACTCTCTGCTTGCTTGGCAGTCGTAATTGCCCACAGATGGTGTTCATCAGAGTGTGCTGTGGAGTGTGCTGCTTCAAGAGCAAAGTGAACGCTGCTGGAGAAGGTTCATTCCTCCGCTGCTCCAGAATTGTGCTGGGTGTTGTTTCAACCTTTGTCTGTCGCACGTAGTAGTTTTCAGTGGCAAATGCGAATTAAATGGTTGCACTGTAGAGCCCTGATTTGCAGCGTTACAGTAGGTTAAATCATAACATGGAAATTTGATTGCGTGAATCGTGTCATCGCGACATAACACTTACTTACTTGGGGGGAAAAAAGAGAGGATGTAATCGTTTTCTGGGGTGTATTTTACCCCAGACCGCAAAAGAGCAAAGAAGTGAATGAATGAAACCGCGAGAGCAACAGGAGATTTGAAGCTCTGAAGAGATGACTCGCCTTGTGATTGGCTGAATGTTAGTTCACTCAAATCTAAGTAACAAATCGGAGAACGTGGGTGGAAATATTGGCGGTGGGTCAAAAAATTGCGGGGGACAGAATCACCTGTTTCTAATAGTGCGGGGGACGTGTCCCCCCCCCATCCCCCCCGGTTGCTACGCCCCTGGTTGAGGGTGGTGCAAACGTTGAACATTTCTCCTTTGAATAGTTCTTGTTTGTTACAAGTGTATTCCTGTTGGGCTGAAACTAGACAGGTAGTGTGTCTACTTTTACTTAAATTCTATGTTAAGGTATTAGAAGGTATTGTAATTTTCTTTGTTTATTTGCTTTATGAGTAAGTGGGAAACTGTAGGGAGAGGGTGCCATTTTATGTTGGTGCTCCTGTTTATTCCTGTGTTTTTGGTTAGTGAGGGAGTTGAGGAAAGCTTTTGTTGTTGATTTCTTTTCTTTTACCCATAGGTTATTTAGTACTCCTCCTGTTAGCTATCTGTTGTTTTGTTTGTTATTTTGGCCAGGCCCTCTCCTGAAGACATACAGTCGTGGCCAAAAGTTTTGAGAATGTCATAAATATTAATTTTCACAAAGTCTGCTGCTTCGGTGTTTTTAGATCTTTTTGTCAGATGTTACTATGGTATACTGAAGTAAAATTACAAGCATTTCATAAGTGCCAATGGCTTTCATTGACAATTACATTAAGTTTAAGCAAAGACTCAATATTTGCAGTGTTGACCCTTCTTTTTCAAGACCTCTGCAATTCGTCCTGGCATGCTGTCAATCAGATTCTGGGCCACATCCTGACTGATGGCAGCCCATTCTTACATAATCAATGCTGGGAGTTTGTCAGAATTTGTGGGTTTTTGTTTGTCCACCTGCCTCTTGAGGATTGACTGCAAGTTCTCAATGGGATTAAGTTCTGGGGAGTTTCCTGGTCATGGACCCAAAATGTCAATGTTTTGTTCCCCAGGCCACTTACTTATCACTTTTGCCTTATGGCAAGGTGCTCCATCATGCTGGAAAAGGCATTGTTTGTCACCAAACTGTTCTTGGATGGTTGGGAGAAGTTGCTCTCGGAGGATGTTTTTGTGTCATTCTCAAAACTTTGGTCTCCTAAAGTTGATTCAGCTGTGGGATCAGGGCACCTCCAGTGCAGAGCTTGCTCAGGAATGGCAGCGGGCAGGTGTGAGTGCATCTGCACGCACAGTGAGGCCAAGACTTTTGGAGGATGGCCTGGTGTCAAGAAGGCCAGAAAAGAAGCCACTTCTCTCCAAAAAAAACATCAGGGACAGATTGATCTTCTGCAGAAAGTATCGTGAATGGACTGCTGAGGACTGGGGCAAAGTCATATTCTCCGAAGCCCCTTTCCGATTGTTTGGGGCATCTGGAAAAAGGCTTGTCAGGAGAAGAAAAGGTGAGCGCTACCATCAGTCCTGTGTCATGCCAACAGTAAAGCATCCTGAGACCATTCATGTGTGGGGTTGCTTCTCATCCAAGGGAGTGGGCTCACTCACAATTCTGCCCAAAAACACAGCCATGAATAAAGAATGGTACCAAAACAGCCTCCAACAGCAACTTCTTCCAACAATCCAACAACAGTTTGGTGAAGAACAATGCATTTTCCAGCACGATGGAGCACCGTGCCATAAGGCAAAAGTGATAACTAAGTGGCTCGGGGACCAGAACGTTGAAATTTTGGGTCCATGGCCTGGAAACTCCCCAGATCTTAATCCCATTGAGAACTTGCAGTCAATCCTCAAGAGGCAGGTGGACAAACAAAAACCCACTAATTCTGACAAACTCCAAGAAGTGATTATGAAAGAATGGGTTGCTATCAGTCAGGATTTGGCCCAGAAGTTGATTGAGAGCATGCCCAGTCGAATGGCAGAGGTCCTGAAAAAGAACGGCCAACACTGCAAATACTGACTCTTTGTATAAATGTCATGTAATTGTCGATAAAAGCCTTTGAAACGTATGAAGTGCTTGTAATTATATTTCAGTACATCACAGAAACAACTGAAACCAATATCTAAAAGCAGTTTAGCTGCAAACTTTGTGAAAACTAATATTTATGTTATTCTCAAAACTTTTGGGCACGACTGTATATTGTTCCCATGATCTTTGCTTTCTAAATAAATAAATTAAGTTTGTCAAAGATAAGTGGTTGTCACATTTCTGGGGCAGAGGACTGGGGTGACTCCTCGTTTTATTAATTTCTTTCTTATACATTTACATTTACATTTACATTTACGCATTTAGCAGACGCTTTTATCCAAAGCGACTTACATTGCATTCAAGTTATAGTTTTTACATTTTATCAGCTCTTGCTTTCCCTGGGAAATATATTATAACTTTTCGTTAAACCTGTTACTCCCACTCCCCAACCCTAGACTGGGAAAAGGGAACGTAACAAAAAACACTTATAAAGGCTAATGCTTTTTTTTTTTTTTTTGAGGAGCGGATAAGAGTTTCTCATTTTAGTCTAGCATTTGTTGTCAAGTCACAGCCAAATATCTCGTGCAAAGCGCTGAATCTTTCATAATATGATACTTTGGCCAAATAACAGAAAAAACTGAACGCCCACATAATGACAGAAAACTGGGGAAAACGGGACATAAGTCAGCAAAAAAAAAAAAAAACATTTGCTGTTTAAAAGCTTCGTATTTGAACTTGATTTTGGTGAAATGTTTATATTAATATCTAATGACACATGCAACAATGCAAATAAACATAGCCTATCTGTAGGCCTAAACATCTATATGGTAACACTATACAATACGATTTCATTAAAATACATTTGTTACAGTATTTATTAATCTTTGTTAATGTTAGTTAATGAAAATACAGTTGTTCATTGTTAGTTCACAGTGCATTAACAAATCTTAACAAACAACTTTTGATTTTAATAATGCGTTAGTAAATGTTGAAATTAACTTTAAGATAAGTGCTGTAGAAGTATTGTTCATTCTTAGTTCATGTTAACTACACTAGTTAACTACTGAACCTTATTGTGAAGTGTTACCATTCATATAGCCTAAGTGTATCTGTATACAATAAAGCCACAAAACCAACTACCAATAGGAGGTTTCCGGCCGACAGCAAAAAATGATTTTGCCTATGTCACAATTTGAGGTCAATCAGGCCCTGTATTTGATACTGATTATGTTGCCAAATTGGTTTGGAGCAGTTGTTGAATAAACAATTAAACCGAACATGCCTGTCTATCTGCTTGACTGACAGTTTTATTGATCACTGAGAGAGCATTGACTTGGTGTGATGTTGGTTCAATATAATTTTTTTTTAAATAGCTTGGATGTAGTAAACTACTTTTGCCATGTTGCCGTAGCTTAGCTTGCTACATTTCCCAGGGCTGTAGCTTTAGTGTAGTTAAGCTTCATTTAAAGAAGAGTAACTGTTAGCTTAGCTCACTACATTTTCCAAGTAGCTTGCCCAACACTGTGAATATTATGCTTGAATACTTGCTAGCGGACATTTAGGATGATTAAGAAAAGATAACAAATAATTACAGAGGCATAAATATGAACCTAGTCCACTGTGGGAAATGCTACCTAACCAATCTAATGCAGCTGTTAAACATTTTTGATATAACTGACGAGAAAAAGGGAGATATCCCTGCTGAACAAAACCACAGAACCCTGCCCAAAACACAATAGAAAATGTAATGGTTTTAATGGTTATAATGGGAATTGTATTGGTTTTAATGGAAACTATAATGGTGCCTACTGGTATGTGATGGATTCTATTGGTGGGATGTTAAATCCTATTGGAAAAATGGCCAAAACACAGTAAAAAAAGGAATTTTGTAATGGTTTTACCGTAAAAAGCTAATGGATTATAATGGTATTTTAATGGAAACCATTAGAATTTATGTGATGGTTTCTCTTGGGCTTCTGTTGTTTTTTTTTTAGCACGGATGACATACTCAGAAAAATGAAATCATCAGTTTAAAATACCTAGAAAAATGTCAAGGTGTGTGCTGTATCACATGAGCTTTTCAAGGTCATCAGAACAAATTAAAAGAACGTTGTCATCTGATGGTAATGAAAGGAAATACAATTATGGACCGATTTCATTGCAGTTACTTTATTTACAAATATAGTACGAATATAGTACTACATTAACAAATACATGAGCAATTTTTTTTTTTTTCACAGCCACATTTTAAATGATTATGTTTCGATGGACTGGAGTAGAAATCTAAATACACAGGCTTTGTTTGCTTTAAGAAAACTATAAAGTAGTCCTTAAAAGACTTTGTGAGCTAAGCCCCGTTCACACCAAGTATGGTAACTATACCAAGTATGGTACTTAAGGCAAACGAATGGAATTTCTTTGGGTTACAATAGTGCTTCAGTATGTCATGTTATTTCCTAAGGGTTTATTTTTCTAAGTGTGTGTGTGTGTTTGTCTATTAGGGCGTTATTTCAGCAGTATGGTTTGAAATACACAGCCATCATCCCCACCAACATGTTTGGACCCCATGACAACTACAACATTGAGGACGGTCACGTGATGCCGGGGTTGATCCACAAGACGTACCTGGCGAAGAGTGAGAGATGTTTAACTTTCTGGGGATCTAAAGCCTCATTTAAGTTCTGTTCACATGGTAAATAATGCATGTTTGTGTTGTAGAGGAAGGTAAACCTCTGCAGGTCTGGGGTTCAGGTCGCGCTCTGCGGCAGTTCATCTATTCTCTGGATCTGGCTCGTCTGTTTCTGTGGGTCCTGAGGGAGTACAACGAGGTGGAGCCCATCATTCTGTCAGGTACTCGAGCTGTGTTTGATATCACACGTGTTGGGTCTGTTTCATCAGAGCTTGTGGAGACTCAGAGCTCAAATTTCAAGATTATGCCTGTCTTGGCACTTTGTCTTCTTTCTTTCTGTCTAGTTGGGGAGGAGGATGAGTTGACTATAAAGGACGCTGTGGATGCTGTAGTTGAAGCGTTCGAGTTCAAAGGGGAAATTGTTGTATCTTTTCTCACAAAACTGTCAGGTTTTTTCTCTCTCTCTCTCTCTCTTTACAGCTGAAAGAACGGCAATCTTTCTTCTGTGGAACACAGATTTCTTGTATATTGTTCTTGAGTTTTTGAGCTATGAAAAACACCATAAGCATCATAAAAGTGGTCCATGACAGAATGAACTAACCCTCAAAGCATTCGTTCACACAGGCTTACAGATGAACCTTAACTAAGCTCTCTCAGTATGACACTAGTAAATCAGACGGTCAGTTCAGGAAAACTGCCAGTAATGCCAAGCTACGCAAATACCGGCCAGACTTCAAGTTCATGCCGTTCAAAAAAGGTGATCAGCAGAAGAGATTCACCATTTATGTTTTTCCAATTGTAGTAAAAAGAAGAATCTTTATAGATGTTTTTTTTCTTTTCTTTTTTTTTCAGCCGTAAAGGAGACATGTGATTGGTTTGCAGCCAATTATGACACTGCACGTAAATGAATATCTTCAGATCTCATTGGCTGTTGGAAGTTTGAACAACCGAAGCCTGACTGATCGAACAAACAAACAAACAAACAGCAACAACAATAACAACAACAACTACAACAAAAAGAAATATACCAAAACCAAGGACAAATATATGAATATAATATAGAATTGTAATACAAACATGTTCCACAGCCTTTTGATATATGAGAGAGAAGAGTACATATATATATATATATATATATATATATATATATATATATATATATATATATATATATATATATATATAACAAATAGTAACAATAAAAATACATTTGTAATATATACTATTACTAATAATAATAATATAAATTTGTAACATAAATAAATATAGTATGGACACATTTCTTGTAACACTGATTGGTTGTAACATAATATTTTCAGGAATTTAGCTTAAATAGTGAAAAAGTATGGAAGCAGAAACATTACTAATAATAACAATAAAAACAAAGAGAAGAGAAGAATACATGTGAGAATAAAACATATGTAAAATAATAATAAGATACAGTTGTAAAATAATATAAACATATTATATATTCACAGTTCATATGAGACTGATAAACATACTACCTTCTGTCATTTGAGTGTATTTGAGTTCAATACTTGTTTAAATACTTTTATTATTATTATCTCTCTTTATTTTTTTTATTTTTTTATTATTGCTACCATCATCGCTGGCACTGCCATCCTCAACAGGGAAAGTGAAAAAAGAGGGAGGAACAAAACAATAAAATAAGAAAAGCAAAAGATATTGAGGAGAGAAAGAAAGAAAGAAAGAGAAAGAGAGAGAGAGAGAGAGAGAGAGAGAGAGAGAGGGAGAAAGCAAAATGGAAAAAGAATGATAAATAAATTGAGGATAAATGAGTAAAGATTACTGAAGAATGCCCAGAGAATTAAAAAATTGAAATTAATTAACAAAAATTGCAACGGCAGCAGTAATAGCAACAACGGCCAGAAAAAAGGGGGCAGAAGAAAAGAAACAGATAATGATAAAAAAGAGTTATACAAATACAAAAAAAAGAAAGAAAACAGAAGAAAATAGGGCAGTTAATAATAATGACACAATGATAATAATATTCAGAAAAAGTATTTTAAAAATGTGTCACTATAGATGTTTTCATTTTTGTGCATATATGATTATGCATTCTCATTCATTCTATGTGCAACATTAATTCACAAATCAGGGATATAAATCAGCTTTATATTTGAGGCAATGGAGCCATATAGTTGTTTGAGTTCAGCTATCTTATGTTTAAAGGGGACATCAGATGCGAAATTCACTTTTACATGATACATTCGAACATAAATGTGTGTTGGCAGTGTACACAACCACCCTATAATGATAAAAATCCACCCAGTGCTTTTTTTTTAACCCCCAAAAACCATGAGCACTGTCTCAGATCAAGCCATTCACAGATTCCTGGCAGAGTGGCATCACATAGGCTAAGGTCATTCCCACGACTGTTGACGAACACTGCCGTTTTATCACAGCCTCACCCTGAGTGACCTGTAAACAGTCCGCCAGTGTTTCGACTGGAGCAGGTGTAGACAAGAATGTCTCCTCAGCCAGTGGTTTTCAAACTTTTTTCAGAGCGACCCTATTTTTTTTCTTTTTAAATTGACGCGACCCATATATATATGTATATATAGGAAGAAGGAAGGAAAGACAACTGCGCTACAAACCGATCTCGAGCCCCACAGAAGAGCTCCAGAAGGATGCTCTGTTCCAAAATCATATCACTGTCGGTGCTTCTGCAATTAGAGAGGGTGCTTGCCTTCATGCACATCTATTCTGACATATCATATTTTGTCCAGTGCATAGTTATGATTATCACAATGTCATTGTGATTTCGAGAGAATATGCGGATGTCACTTCCGAAAGTTTGTTGCAAGTACACCACATTGCTCCTCTTAGCAGCATGAAAAACTAAACTTTTATTCAAATTCTGAATGGAGGCTATATCCAGCAAAGAAAGCATGCAAAGTGTGCTTCCTTAATAAGCTGTCACTCATTTCATTTTATTCTAATCAGAGGATTCGCGTCGCGAGCTTCCAGAACCCTGGACTGAACAAGAACACTCATATTCTGAGCGGTGAGTGGATTCTGACTCACTAAAGCTCCTCTGATTGGCCACTGCGTTATAGAAATCAACAGATATGTCTCTGATTTGCTACAATGCGCAAACACAAATTTGATTCTGACCTGAGGCGTCTCAGAGAACTGCTGGTCACCCCATGGAAGAGAGGGGCGGGGTGAGCAGAGCTCATTAGCATTTAAAGGGACATGTACTGAAACAGGTCGCTGTAAACAGAGCAGTTTTTGACAAGGTAAAAAGGTTAAAAAAGTTTTTACACTACCACTGAGACATTTTTACCAAAGTATGTTAAATACTTTTCATGAAGACCCTAAAGAATCATACCAACTTGTGAAAAATGGGCATCTGATGTCCCCTTTAAATATAGCTATCTGTTTTTCATTATTCATGTAATCTGTTAATAATCAGAAACTTTATTTTTATGTTTCCTGTTGATTAAAATTGTTTTCTTGGCAATAGCTAGAAACAGAAATATAGGGGTGATGTAATCCGGTGTGGGTTTTATTTGTGAATGAACAGTGTCTACACTGTAAGAATCTGCTGTACCCATTTTAGACATAATGAATTGTGTTAAATGTGGTCTATAAGATTTTATATTGGATTAGTTAGACTGTTTGAACGCTTCTTTTTTCTTTTTTTTCATTGAATGTTTTTAATTGATTTTAGCTCATGTTTAATGTTTATTTTAAGTTTTTCTAAAACACACATTTTATGTGGGATATATACCATGACCAGTGCGGTACATTTACCTATTTTACAGGTCTGTCACCTGTGATGGAAATATTTTATATAATAGCCTCAGGAGTCAAAATAGACTCAACATAGAAGGTTCAGAAATGTGCAGACTAAGGATGCTCAGATCAAAGGCCGTGTCTCTATGATTAAATAATCTGTACTTACCCAAAAAAGTGCTCAAAACAGTAGAACTAACAGTCATATGACAAAAACAATCATCAGATCAGTACAACTAATCACCAGTGAAGAAGACTTGAGTGACATTGATTTTTAAATGTACATGTATCTTTCTGTTCGGAGAGTCTCTCTTGGTTGTTGTGACCAGTGGGCTCCCGGCCGTGAATAAACTTTAATTCCTGCAAAGAGAAACTTGTGAGTGGTGTCTGGTATATGCTGCGCAGCTGAGGAATGGAAGTACTATAGATTCTACGCTCAAAAGACCACCGCAAAGACAGTGATAGTGTTGGAAGACTATAGAGCCGTCTTCGGGCTGAGGTAGCAACGTACAGCTGAGAAAGGTGTGTATAGATGCTAAAGACCTGTGTGCTCATGTGTGACTGAGGTAGTGATAGTAGCTTCTTGACGGGACGCCGTCACCATACTTCAGGGACGTATTGGATTATATTGTTCAGGAATTCAGGGAATTGGCTCATGATACTGTAGTTCTTTGGATTGGATTGCAAGTATTCAGGGAATTAGCCCGAGATACTGTAGTTATTATATTAACAACTGTAGTTGTTTGAGTTGTCTGTGGTGAAGTCAGATTAGCATTGGGAATTTCCATGACACGCCAAAATGATTTTCTTGGGTTTATTTCTTAATCATGCTATACTGGTATATTTTAAAATAAATTTGTGTTTTAAATAATAATGTTTAATATCCTCTTCTTTTTGCAGAATTTTGGAAATATAATGGGGTTTCAAAATCATGTTACATGTCTATTTTAAGCACTATAATATATATATATATATATATATATATATATATATATATATATATATATATTTAAATAATTGTAAATATTGTGAAATTGACGACTTTAGACTTTGAGGTGCTTTAGTAACCTAGACATTAGGTTACAAAATAATAATAATAATAATATGAAAATGTTTAAATATATTCATTTTAAAAGAAAACACAATTTTTTAGCCACATAGTGTTTTGTTCAGGCATTTTAATAAAATACCTCTCAGTGCAGTCTTTGGATGCCTGCAGGGGCACAACTGCACATTTACTGATGGGTATGCAATACCCCCCTGTATTTCTAGCTCCAAACACTAACTCCCGCAGAAAACCTTATACAAGTCAATGACTAGAAGCCCATTAACTAGCTTGTGCATGGAAGGATATAAACTCAAGGGGTGAAAAAAAGAGAGAAAGGTATGAATCCACTCGCCCATTTTCAATACCAAATGGTGAAAAAAAAATGAAAAGTGGAAAAAAGGGAAAAGAAGAAGAAAGGTGTTATCATCCCCTTTAACTCCTTATAGTTGACCCCAGACCGTAGAACACTTTATATATATATATATATATATATATATATAATTATAATATTTGTAATATTTTTTGTTAATATTCATTTGCCTCAAAGTTACTCATATTTTTATATAAAATGAGAACACATATGTAAAATTCACTTTAAAGAACATCTGCATTTTTTCATGTTTACATATAGAGTGTGATGCAGAATCAGCAGAGTTGGGATCCATTTGCAGGTTTATTGTAAAAGATCTGAGATTGACAAACAGGCGAGGGTCAATTACTGACAACATGTATATACAAGGCAGAGTGAACTCGTAAGCACAGGGCAGGCAGAGGGTCAGGACAGGCAGCAAACAAAACAGCAGTAATCCAGTCAAACAATGCAGGGTAACAAAGGCAGGCAGCATAGAATCGTAATGAGATAAAGAGTCCAGGACCATACACAGGAAAACCATTCATGGGAAATGAAAGCCAAGTCAAGAACAAAACTTCGCGAAGAGGAGAGAGAGAGAGCTCTGCTTAAATAGCCCACCTGATGAGCAACAACTGTACTGTACCTGACGCGTGAACTTGGCTGCTGTTTCTCCCGCGAAGTCACTCAGGCGCATGCACTTGCAGAATGATCTTGTTGGCTGGATTTGTTTTTATTAGTTTAGTCAACATTGGCATTCTGAATGTTGACTGGATTTGAAAATAACCCTTCATTTTATGTTTTTAAAATATAGTTTTGTAGACTTAATATAATATGTCTTAACTAAGGCCAAGCATTAAATCAGTTCAACTTAAATATTTTGTTAATTGGATTTTTTATATATTTTTTTACAGTGTAGCCTAAGATAAAATTGTAACAAGGCTGACGAGACGAGAGGCGTGCGGATCCATGTGCAGGCTTTTATTAGGCAGAAACGTGGTCATAACAGGCAGGGTCAAAGAATGGCAAACAGGTATGGCAGGGACAAGACAAAGAGTAAAACTTAGGGCAAGCGTGAGTCGATGATCAGCGAACAGTATCCAAAGGGAGCAACGTGAGCGATAGTCCAGGCAGGGGCAAACACAATCCAACAAAGGCAAGGCTAGGCTAGGCTAGGCTAGGCAAGGCAAGGCTAGGAAAACTAACGGGCTCTGTAGGGCAGCGATAATGCATACAATACTCTGCAGTGAGGCAGAGAAAGTCCAGGGTTGAAATAGTGTGTGATAGTGATGCTGTGTGATCAGGTGTGCGTGTGATTAGTGCAACGAGTGATTGGTGACAGCTGTGTGCGTGTGATTGGTGAGATGGCTGGTGGGAAATGCAGTCCATGAGATGTGCCTCTGGAGGTTCTGCGGCGGTTGCCGCCACCTCTGGAGGTTCTACAGTGGTAAACACAGGACACAGGGAGAGTTCAGTAATGGTCTCTTTGACCGCAACACAACAGAATGAGAGTTCATTGCTGGGTGCCACCACCATACGAGGAGCTGAAGTGAGCACCGCCGCTTCGGGAGGTTCTGCAGCATGTACCGCCACCTCTGGAGAAACTGCAGCGGGCACCATCACTTCAGGGAACACAGCAGTGAGCGCCACTACCTCAGGAGGTTCTGCAGTGTCAGCTGCCACCTCTAGAGACATCATAGTGGACGCCACCACCTCTGGGAGTTCTGTGGTGGTGTATGCAGCCCAAACACACCAAAATGCGATCCCCATCAGGGGAAGCGTTTCAGACAGGGGAATCAGTTCAGAAACAGGAGGGCTAGAGTGAGTGGGTTTGGGGATACCAGCTGTGCGTGCAGACACCAGCGGTGAATCCCTCAGACTGGATATCAGACTGGGATAATGAAAGACTGACCTTGATCTGGGTGTGTCAGCCGTGACGGGCTGTGGCTCTGGACGGTCAGCGGAGACGTGACCCGGCTCTGGAAGGTCAGCAGAGACGTGACCCGGCTCTGGAAGGTCAGCGGAGACGTGCTGCTGTGACTCTGGATGGACAGCCGTGACGTGCTGTGACTTTAGGAGATCAGCTGAGACGTGAAGGGACTCTGGATGATCAGCGGAGACGTGACTCGGTTGATGACGACCAACTGTGACTTGGCTCGACTCTCTGACATCAACCGTGACCTGACTTGGTTCTTGAAGATCAGCTTTGACTTGACTTGATTCGTGACGATCAATGGTGACTTGACTTGGCTTGTGAAGATCAGCTTTGACTTGACTTGATTCATGACGATCAACGGTGGCTTGACTTAGCTTGTGAAGATCAGCTGCGACCTGAAGATCAGCTGTGACTTGACTTGACTCTCTGACATTAACTGTGACTTGACTTAGCTCATGAGGATCAGCTGTGACTTGGCTTGACTCCTGAAGATCAGCTAGAACATGGCTGGGTGTTGTTGTGGCTGCCATTTTGTGAACGGGCTCCGCTGTCACCGCCATTTTGTGAGCGTGCTCTAGCGTAGCTGCCATTACATGCGTGAGTGTAGTGTCGCAATCCTCCGCGACACCCACCGTGAACCCTGAACCAACAGTCCATAAAGCATAGTCCATAAAATCACTCAGACACGAACGGGGACCCTCGCGAATTAGTCACGATTGAGCGGCTGGCTAATGCCCTCGCAAAAGAAGTCTATGAGTACACAGTCCAGCAGGTCAGAAAAATAGGCTACATCCAAATACTCTTGTATGTAATCAATCCTCGAGCGATCACACTCCCTGCTCGAGGGTTAATAACAGTCTCGTAGTGTCCATACCTGGCCAATGTTCGAGTGAAAAGCCGCTGGATCCTTGTGCGGCCGAGTATTCTGTAACAAGGCTGACGAGACGAGAGGCGTGCGGATCCATGTGCAGGCTTTTATTAGGCAGAGACATGGTCATAACAGGCAGGGTCAAAGAATGCCAAACAGGTATGGCAGGGACAAGACAAAGAGTAAAACTTAGGGCAAGCGTGGGTCGACGATCAGCGAACAGTATCCAAAGGGGCGAGACAGGAGAGGTAAACCAACAACGTGAGCGATAGTCCAGGCAGGGGCAAACACAATCCAACAAAGGCAAGGCTAGGCTAGGCTAGGCTAGGCAAGGCAAGGCAAGGAAAACTAACGGGCTCTGTAGGGCAGCGATAATGCATACAATACTCGGCAGTGAGGCAGAGAAAGTCCAGGGTTGAAATAGTGTGTGATAGTGATGCTGTGTGATCAGGTGTGCGTGTGATTGGTGAGATGGCTGGTGGGAAATGCAGTCCATGAGATGTGTGGTGTGAAAGTCCATGTGGTGAGCGGGTGACCTCTAGTGGTGAATGAAAGTGCAGACCAGATTCGTGACAAAAATCATGAAACCACAGCTTTTTATTATACACTCGGTTTATCCTTTACTCTTATTTTTTTTTTAAAAATCTATAGAAACACACACACAAATGCATGAAAAAGACATAAACCACATCAAAAATTTTTTTTTTTTGTTTACTAAAAATAAATAAGCAAGCCCAAAAATTCATGCAAAATTAGCCTAACATAATGCATACTTTCCATAAAAGCAAATAACGCAATTACTTTAACGGAGTAGCCTACAATATTGAAATGCACTACTTAAATTAGTAAACAGGCTAACTTTCCTGTGTGTGATATATATATATATATATATATTCTCAGTAAAAGCAGCTTAATTTCTTCCTCCCTACATAATGAATACAGACAGCTGAACTAGTAAACCAAGTTCAAATCATTCACACACCATGTAAAGGATCAACTTGCAAATAAATGTAAGCTATAGAAATATACTCAAGCGGGATTTCTTCAACGTTACACAAGTCCACGCAAATAATCACAATATAGACTTTAACACTCAATAAATGAACTTACACTATAAACTCTTTTTGAGCAAGGTTTTCTGCGATCAACAGCAGCTGCCAGGGTCTAAACAGAGCAAACGGTTATATTAGATGAATACTCGTGTATTAGAGCTGTTAATAGGTTATTGATAAAACCAGTAAGTGACCTGGTCTTTAGTGTCTGGTCTCTGGCTCGCTGTCTCTCGCTCTGTAAGTTCTGTGGAAATGGGGAAAAACTTTTCTGTCAACATTAGAAACACTGTCAGGTGACTGGCTTAATTATACACACTACTTTTAAAGAACCACTTGGAGCATGGCTGTTCACATCTGGAGGACAAAATGTAAGCCGAACCGTTGCTACGTAAATATATAAACAACAAATAATAGTATATTATCATTCCATCGTCGGCAGGTGCATATAGCACCATATAACCGAACCACAATTCATAGTCAAAGTCAAGGTTTATTTAATAATTCTGTTGCACCAAACTCACCAAAATGGCACCAAAATATCAGCGAGATGTTTATGGCAAATAAAAATGAAAATTAAAGCGCAATGAGATCAAAAGGACGTAGCACTGTCAGAGGTAGTCACTCCGCGAATCATGCCGATTGTCTTCTCTTAGCTCGGTAGTTTTGTCATAAGCTGTAGGCTACTCCATTAATTGATACTATAAATATATTTCCAAGCTTAACAGTTCAGAGGGGGTGCTAAAAAACTAATTAAATTGAGAGAAAGTAATGAACCCCTAACTTTAGTTATCGGTTTATATATATATATTAGGGGTGTGACGAGATCTCGTGGCACGAGATCTCGCGAGATCCCATGTGTCTCGCGAGATCCTACTGGTCTCACGAGAACGTGACGATATCCTCGCTAAATATTTTGCAATGTTTACATTAGAGCTGCACCATTAATCATTAAAAATTGCGCTTGTGATCTTGATTCAAACACCCACGCGATCTTATTCCTGAATGACTCCGATTCTATGAAGACTGGTTCGCATCACATCGCGAGTGTCAGTGGAGCATGAGATGTTGATGAATCAGAGGGTCGATCATCATCACGCTTCCGATGTGAACGCTGTCAGACTAAACACGCTCCACTGACGCTTACGATGTGAAACAGGTGTTAAAAACATTCAAATCTGCATTCATGCTGCTGCTGATCCAGAAAGAGTTTTTTCAACCACAAATCATTATTTCTGTGTTACAGACAATAACAGAAGCACTGGGATAAAGGTTTATAGTTTGGGTATAAACACTTATTGTCTACAGTAGCGATCAAAACGAAAGTATCTTAACACTTGTATAGTAACGCTTATCATCTTCCGCCAGGAGGTGGCGACAACCCGTTTAAACATGTATTTGACATTGAATCATTCATTCAGGAGATTCCAGAAGTGAAACAAGTCTTTATGAAGTGAGGCACTGACTCCTTCATTGAATTTTTTTTAATTGTTCAAATGAATATATATATATATATATATATATATATATATATATATATATATATATATATATATATATATATATTTTTTTTTTTAAATAAAGTGAATTATGTTATTTATTACGTAATGGGGATCTACAATTTTAAAAATAAATAAATAAATAAATAAAAAATTTTGATTCTCAGTTTATCCAGAATCTAGTTTACATGTTGGTTATTACTGCATATAATTCATTAAAATATAAGTTTAATTTCATAAAGTATAAGTTGATTTCAAAATGCACCTACATTTTTTGCATTTTGTGTTTTTCAGTTGAATAAAAGACTATTTTCGTTATATATTTCATCATTGAGGATTTTTTTTTTAAGTCTAAAAATCTCGTCTCGTCTCGTTCTCGTGGGATTAGTGTCTCGTCACACCCCTAAAATATATATATATATATATATATATATATATATACAGCAGCTTTGAAAAAGGCATATTTTTTCCTGTGGTATTAAACTTCTCATATGCCACTGTTATTAGTCATAACTTCTAATGCCAGCTGCCAAATATGACACTTACAAAGTAATATAAATTATGAATGAGTATAGAAAAGAGAGAAAGTTGGGATTTTTTTCTTTTTTCATTGTTTTATTTATTTACGTTATCTTTATTTATTTATTTATTTATTTTTACACACATCTAGTGATTTTTGTCTGACCATCAAGTGTCAGTCACTCAATGCCAACTGTTAGGAAAACATGGTAAATTCTAACCATTTACAATAGAAATTGCCGACAGTTCATAAAACTATTTCCACACGGCCACACATTGCGGGTGATAACCTACGGAGCCCTTTAAAGGACATTAATGGAAAAATATTTTTCAAATGTTTTGCGTTCTCTCGAGAAACTTTGAGTTCTTTCACAAAACCATTTGGAACAAATTCTTCTTGTTTACTTAGTGGTTACAGCTCGTATGTTCACAATGGAGCGGTTCATAGAGTTTTATTTTGAACTTGGACTCAAATAAATTAATAAGTCAGTGCTTTGTTCAAGGCACGGTTTTGGGACATAATAAAACAATAATGTGGCTTAATGTTTTAAAACAGTGACTTGGAGGACCAAATTCGATAATAATAAAAGCTGATAAAATTATTAGGCTAATATTAATAACCTTAATAAATTTGGTCTTAATGTCACTGTTTTAATACATCAAGCCACATTAAAGCGTTTCAGAATGTCCCAAAACCGTGCCTTCAACTAACCTAACTGTATTTCTTTATACTTGAGTCAAAGTTCAAAATAAAAGCTTTATGAACCGCTCCATTGTGAACACGAGCTGCATGAACCTTTCATTATAGCCTACCTTAAGCGTTTTCTATAGGGAAGAAAAGGCTTAACGTGCAGGGCGTTGCGTTCATATTCTGCTTTATTAATAGTAATATTATTAATAAGGTTATTAATGTTAGCCTAATCATTTTTATCAGGATTTATTATTATCGAATTTAGTCCTCCAATGTCACTGTTTTAAAACATTAAGCCACATTAAGCGTTTTAGAATGTCCCAAAACCGTGCCTCGAAATAAGCACTGACTGTATTACTTTGAAGTTCAAAATAAAACTCTATGAACCGCTCCATTGTGAACATAAGATCTGTAACCACTGCAAGCTGCAAAGTAAACAGGAAGAGTTTGTCCGAACTCAAATGGTTTTGCGAGGGAACGCAAAACATTTGAAAATAATTTTTTCCTCCAACCCTGAATTTTTTCCACTCACCCCGAATTTTTCCCACCACAATGTCCTTTAAAGGACTCCGTAATAACCTCCCCGTGCTGATTTGCTTCGTATCATGTGTATGATAGCCAGAGATATTGCCAAAAGCATAAAAAATTGGCAATATTAAGAGGATTTAGCATTCCCAATTAATGTAGGCCTGTTACATTCTTCTTATTATTATTAGGCCTATTATTATTATTATTATTAGATTACTTTTATTATTAAATTACATGAGATTGTTGCCCCGCAATAATTTCGCATCACCGATCATATTATTATTAAAGGATAATAAAATAAGCTAGCTTTGTCATGAGTCCGGGTCCTGCGGTTCTGCCTCTCACCACAAGAGGTCGCAATCCTCCCGGACTCAATTCTCCAGATTCCATTCACCTGTCATTCATTATTACACCCTCAGCTGTTCTCCATTGTCATGGACATGTTCTTCTCTCACTCACCATTCTGCCCGGCTGTTTCCTCATTTACCTGATTGCCTTTTCCCCATTTAAGCTCCCTGTGTTTGCTGTCTGGGGTTGGTACGTCTCACTATATTTCCCAGATGTCTGCCTGGAACCCTGCCTGCCTGCTCCCTGGATTTTCCCTGTTTGTTTATTGAGATTTTGGTTTTCCTCTTCAGGATGGTTTGATTTGTTTATTTTCTGTTATTATGAGAATAAAAACTATGGAAGTATTAACATATTTCATGGTGCTAGCCATAACCTCTGATTTTGTTTGAGCTTTAAAGGGGTGGTTGATTGCAATTTCGTTTTTTTAATGTTAGTTAGTTGCTGTTTGAGCATAAAGAATATCTGCAAAGTTGCAGCGCTGAAAGTTCAATGCAAACAGAGATATCGTCTTTTAAAATCCTGGAAGTTTAATGCCTACAAAAACGGCTGGTAAGGATTACAATGAACTACTTCCCGGGTCTGATACGTCACTGACCCAGATAAACCCCGCCCTCGGGAACATGTAAGGAAGGGGGCGGGGCCATGCTGTGCTGCTTTAGAGAAGAGGAAGAGAAAACTAGAGGTGCACTTAAAAATCTATGAATCACGATTCTGTCTTCTAATGATTCTAACGGATTCACAAGTTTCAAAATCAATGTTCTAAAGCAGCGGTTCTTAATACTGTTCCTCGCGTCGCCCTGCTCTGCATCTTTCTCTCTCTCTCTCTCTCTCTCTCTCATTCAGATCGTCAGATCAGCTCCAACAAACTGTTCCAATTATACATTTTCACATAGCAATGAGAAGCGTTATACATGGACGCGTGTGCGGTTGCCGTACTGTATTAAAGCTTTAATCAGAATAAAACCGTAAATTAAAAGCTAACATATGCAGTAGCATAATAACAGCGTATCTAAAAGTATGAGACAACAAACAAACAAACATACCATTAAGAGCCGTGCTTGCAGAGGTTCTGCGCGATCCTCTTCACTAATATCCTCTGCGTCTCAATCAGCCTCAAATTGACAAGCAATATAGACGACGACACCATTGTTTACAATACAAGCGGAGCACATGCCACTGAGCTGAGGGGCGGGACATTTAGACGCATGCTCAGCGGTTTAGCGAATCACAACACACTGAGCCAGCAAACCAATCAGAGCCCACACGTATTTCTGAGGGAGGGGCTTCATAAAAACAGGAAATAATCGAGGTGTTTGTCAGAGAATTGACAGAGCGGTGTGGAATAAAGGTAAATTAAATGAAAAATAATGCGTTTTTAAAAAAACGAAGCATGAGCACATGTTAGACTGCACCCCATAAACACAATCAAGCCTAGAAAACAACCAGTAAACCACCCCTTTAACATACTAATCTTGTCTGTTAACAGTTAAGCAATTATCCAGCATCTGATATCTGCCAGGAAAGTTAACCGAAATGCACATCCCTACTATTACTATTATTATTAGCCTATTGTTATTTCCTATTTCCCTGACCCCTTTCTTAACACAGTAAGAAAGCCATTTTTTTTTTTCCTTTTTAGGATTTTCTGTAATCTGTAATCTTTAAATAGTTCTTAAGCACACTTTGTTCTAAGCACAGCCAAATACATAACAGTAGATTCATTTTATGTACATCTGCATTTTGTAGTTTATGATGAGAGAATTCGTGAGAGTGCACACAGTGGACAAAACTCCAGTGTTTCAACGATGACTCATCTGAACACCTCTGATTGGCCATCGCACACTGTAAAAAAAAAAAAAAAAAAAAACTTGAGCCAACTTAAAATTTTACAGCAACCAGCCTCAGCAGATTTTTGAGTTTGCTCAACTTATTTTTGTGGGAGATTCTCAAATTTTTGTTGTATAAACTTAAAACGACAAGTTGAGAAAATTCAAAAATCTGCTGAAGCTGGTTGCCTTAAATTTTTTACAGTGCATTCTTAAACTCAACAGAATTGTGTGTGATTGGTTTTAATGCGCAAAGCTGTAAAAACGTGTAAAAAGAAATATGATGCGATATGAGCAGATCTAAATGTAATGCCAAATCCAACACTTTTCATTGTCACTTTATTTGTGTCAGCCGTAATACTTTTAGCTTAATTGTGCAGAGGCATTTTTGCCTCAAGCCCCTGTTAATTTCTGACTGCTCTTTCCAAATATCGTTCTTCCCCACATGGATGATGATTTGATTTGCAGTCATCAGAATGTTCCGAAGTTCCTTGTTCACATCAGAGACGGTTGCTTGAGGAAAGCAGCATGTGGTTTCACTAAGCTCTTTGTGTGGTTTTTATTAAATAGATTAATTGATAGCTCTAATACATCTAATGTAAAGGTTTGCTCAGTTTAGACCCTGGCAGCTGCTGTTGATCACAGAAAACCTTTTAATCGGAGCTCAAAAAGAGTTTAAAGTTCATTCATTCACTGAGTGTTAAAGTCTGTACTGTGATTTTGTGTGTGGTTTTGTGCAGCCAGTGAGAGCTGTGCGGATAAATGCCTCCTCTGATCTCAAGAGAGTTACTTTGTATGGAAAATAATGTATTATATTACTTTTGCGTTTTGTTTTTGTCATCTGAGCTGGGCATGCTTATTTTTAATTACAAAACCCCCCAAAACTTATATTTTTGGCAACTGTATAGGCACTAAAAGTGAAATTAATAAGCCTCCAGCTGAAGAAATGCCTCTGCAGTTTCTCCCAATTTCTCTCAACATGGGGACAGGACAGCTGTCACTGAATAAATGGGAAAACAAAGTAAGTTGCATTACTTATTTGAAAAAGTAACTATTTTCTCATAAATTTAAAAGTAGTCTGATTACGTATCACGTTACTTGACTTGATGTGTTACCCCTAACACTGTGTGTGTGTGTGTGTGTGTGTGTGTGTGTGTGTGTGTGTGTGTGTGTGTGTGTTTTATTGTTTGTTTTTTATAAGAATAAAGGATAAACCAATGTAGTATTTAGTCTGTTATAAAAAGCTATACATTTAAGCTATGTGTCATTATTATACAATATCCACATTAGGTCACAATAGAATGTCATTACAAACACTGTGTGTGAGGTTCGAGTAGAAACCTTGCATTAATTTCATACTGTCACTCTAAAAAAAAAACCCCGAGGCTCGGCTTGAGCTCCGAGTAAGAAACCCCCAAAAAAGGCTTATAAAGGACAGCAAGCTTGTCGCCGACTGGAGAAATTAAGAATTTTGGTTGTTTTCCCCCCAAAAAACGTATTTAACGCATTTAAGGAGAAAAAACTCTCCTGCGCGAGCGATGGGGAAAACTCTGCTATGGTGAACGGGAAAGCTTAACAAAAGAAAAAAAAAGCTGCTGATGGGTAAAAGCTAATGAGGATTTGTCACTACTGCGGTAGTGGTGAAGGAATATTGTGGGGTTTGAAGGACGACTCACTGCTGTGGAAATGAGCTGAAATTAGGATAGAAAAGCCACTGCTGCGACAGTGGAAAGATTGAATAAGTTCAGAAAAGAGAGAAAAAAACTCACTGCTGCGGCAGTGAAGTGGTTAAAATTTTGCAGTTAAAAGTCTCTGCTGCGGCAGAGAGAAAGCCAGATGGCAAATGGTTAACGGCAAGTGGAATCGTTGCTGGGGCGGATAAGGATTGACGAAACGAGAGCAATTTGTTGATTAATGAAAGACAGGTGCGTGGTGGCTGGATTATTGAATGAGAGATTGGTGTGCTTGTCTGATTTGGAAAAGGTTTGATTCGATGTATGAATGGAAGGCTTTCGAAGACCACCGGCCTAAGCTCTTTATTTGGATTTCGGGGAGACCGTTTTGGGCAGCTGAAGTTGCGGCACCTATGCGAAAGGAATGACTGGAGTAATGGTTTGATGAAATGCCTGATTTAGTCAGGACTGATTTGAGGTGTTTTTGAAACCAATGTCTGGAGATGGGGCTATTGTTGTCGTCTACAAAAAGGGATCGGTGGGAGACTGAATTTGAGAACGTCTGAGCTAAGAAGAGGGCAACGGATTGGTAAGGCTGGAGTGGGGTGAGTAAGTTAAAAATGAAAATTGGATGGCCGTGCATTAATTGATCTGTTTTGCTATGTTTGATGTTAAAGCAAATTGTGTCGTCCAATATTTGGAGGTCGGAGAAGGCCGGATGGATCCTGGGATTGAATTTGGAATTGCAGGTGAATTCGGAACATCTGAGGAAACCGAAGAAAGCGAGGATGAAAAGGGCTTCGAGTAATCTGGCTGTGTTTTCAGAGTGGTAACCTGAGCGGAGGGTGAGTAAGCAATTGCTTAATATTTCACGGGTGATGGGCAAGCGAGAATCTAGATGGCGGGGTTGGGATTTTTCAATACCTTTTAAAAGCAGGGAGAGTTGAGGGTTGTTGATGGCGGGGCACTGGCGGCCAAAAATTAGTTTATGGAAAAAATGGATACCGCTAAGATATGATTTTATGGAGCCGGGTTGGATCTGTTTGAAGTGGTGGAGAAAAGTTGCAAAAGAAGAGACAGTTGTGAGAGAGAAGTCAGGAAATTCAAGCTTGTGGTAAGAATGGAAGGTTTTGAATCAATTACAAGTGTTCTTGGAGAAACGGCTTGGAGGATAAGAGGGATGGAGGAGAGGGTGGTTTACTGGAATGTCAGGTCCGAATATGGAGGCACTGGTGTGGTTGACTGGTCTGCCTGAGGAGCTAATGATCTGAACTTCTGAAAGGCAAAACGGGAAAGAGAGTCAGCAGTTGAGTTTTTACAACCTGGTGTATGGACTGCTTTAATTATGAACTGGTTGCAGGCAGACGTCCAGATCAAACGTCTTAGAAAAGGCATGATTTCTGTGGAACTGGATCTGCCTTTATTTATGCAGTGTACTGCTGCTGAGTTGTCGCAATGGAAAATGATGTTTTTAGATGCCCATTCTTTCCCCCATAATGTCGCGGCGACGATGATTGGGTAGAGCTCGAATAGAGCGGAGGAGGCGGATGGTTTCGAATTTAGGATCTTGGGAGGCCATGTGGAAGCGAACCAGCGACCTTGGAAATACCCCCCGAATCCAACTGAGGGGGCTGCGTCTGTGAACAAGTGCATGTCGGTGGCTAGCGCGACGTGGGCGTCGTAGAAAAAGGTGAGGCCGTTCCATTGATTAAAGAACAAAATCCAGAGATTGAGATCCGCTCTACACGATTCATTCAGGGTGACTAAATCGTTTAAGCCGGGGACAGAGGAAGCTAGAGAAAGAAGGTGGGAGATAAAAGGGCAGCCTTGGGGCAAGATCCTCATAGCGAAATTTAGGTGGCCTAGCAGGGAAAGAAGGTCGCGTTTGGAAATTCTTGTGGCCGAAGTATGGTCATTAATTTCGCTGGAAATTCTGTCGATTTTCTCTTTAGAGAGCAAGGCTTGGAATTTGGCTGAATTGAGGCGAATTCCGAGGAACTCGAGGGAGGTGGTGGGTCTAGTTCGGAGAAAACTCTTTGAACTGTGCTGACGTGGGTGACCGGAGGAAAGTTTTCCCTGAGAACTTTCTGGTGGCTATACCGATAGGGTTTATGCGATGTACTTCGAACGGGGGGGAATCGAATGGGCTGATCATAAAATTAGAATCCACCCCTTTTGTGAGGAGGGAATCTACGATGTCTGGTTCTGACAGGGCGGATTGTAAATTATTACAGGCAAAAGTGGCATCTCGAAGGCTTTCTAGACCGGGATCAAAACTTTGTTTTAGGCCGGAAAGCAAATAGTGAGTAAAATTTTTGTCAGGGTGATTTTTTTAGCTCAAGAGATAACATTGAGGCATTCACTGGAGAAGAGAGGTATTTTTCTAAATCTTTGTTTTTTTGCTGAAGATTTGTACACGGGGCAGGCGTGAGTGCCGCCACAGAAATTACACGCATGTAAAAAATGACATTTTTGCCTGAAACAGCGGAAATTGTTGATGTTACTGCAAACTTGGCGATTTGAAATTGATGAATTACGACCTTTAACTGGGACAGAGCGATTTGACCCAGACTGAGGCCCATATGATGTAGATTTGATAGATTTGGAAGTAGGCTGAGACTGAAGGTTCGGAGAATTTTGGGTGATTAGTGGGCAGGCGTGAGACTGATGGACGAGAGATCTGCAAATGGAATAGGAGATGTTACGGCAGCCGAGGAAGACACGGTTATGCAAATCAAAGTCAAGGGCACCCCAGTAGGGGCACTGGTTCTACTGCGTGACCCTTGTCGCGCATTTAGCTGAAAATAGCTTGCGATATGTATAAAAGTGGCTGCCGCCGAATGACAAAGAAAAATCTGCGATAATGGAGAGATAATCATTTAGCTCCTTACACCTGTTTGGAAAAACTGAACAGATTACGTCTGTATATTTTCCAAATACTAGAACGAATTCTGCGAGTGAAAGAATGCGATTGGAGTTAGAGGCTGAATCTTTAAGGGTCACGGAAAAAGCGCCACAGTCCAGGGATCGATAGCAATCTTTTTGCGGAATGAGAGATATAAGAGATGCCAAGTCCATGTCCATACCTGAGAGGATTTGGGTGCGGAACGGAATGGACACAGATGGGGGCTCCATGGCCATGGTGTGAGCAGGAGCTGCTGTTGGAACAGTCGTGTACAGAGTATAGGAAGGAGGACGAGCTGGAGTAACGTTAGAGGGAAGAAGGCTGACAGGGGGAAAAGACGAAGACGGCACCGTTTGCGGAGGTGTTTGAGGGGCTAAATTGGCTTGTGAAAGCAAAGGGCTTAAGACCGTGGCCGCGAGACCTGCACTATTGGGTTGGGGGACGGGGATTACGGCTGCGGGGGCGGGCGCAAGTGCAGGTGCTGTGGCTGGGAAGGAAATACTGGTAGAGCCCGAGGCTGCCTTGGCCTCCATGTTGAACGAGGCTAGCCTAGCTCTTTTAGACGGTCGACTGGAAGTTATTTGAGGGCAGGTGGGAGGTACAGTTGGTGGATTCTCTCCAGATAGTGACTTTGTGTAAAGAGCGTACAACTGAACTTTGGTTTGCCTATGGGAAAAATTAATATTTGCGGAGGCAAGAGCGTGCCGCAATTCGTTAACTGTCCATTTTGTTACGTCGGGAGTTGACGATGGTCCTGGTGGAGTCGGCTGGGTTGGAGTGCGAGGAGAAGTTGAGACGTCTGGGGTTCGTGGCTGCCTGGCCGGAGGCGGGGATGACCGCGGTGTGAGGCGCCGAGTAGGACGACCTCGTTCCTTGCTGGTGTGGTCGGTTCGAGAACCGTAATTGGAGGAAGCTGGGTTCGGCTGGGTGGCGGAAGGAGAATCCGAAGGACGGGAAAGTTCCTCGTCGGAGGTAAACAGCTGAAGTTCGTCAGGGTGAGACATGTTTCATGGAATAGGGCGGGACCACCATGCCGGAAGAATAGTCGCTTGGACGGAACAATGACTGCTGCTTATATACGGTCGAAGCGATGATTGGCAGGACTGGATGATTAGGCTCCTCCCGAACCTGCGTTGTGAACTTCATTTAATGACACGCTGAATTTCTGCAAAATGGATTGAGGCGCCTTTACTTCACAATGTTTTCAAAATTATTTTATTATGACATCTAAAAATTACCATAAATGGGCCAAATATTATTTTGGATTTTTGAGGGTTGAACATTGTCATGATATAAATGCATTTAATTAAAAAAAAAAGGTCCTAGAATGAAACATTTTTGTGTGAATACTATATTGCATATTAATGTTCATTATCATTAAAAAATGTGTATAATATTAAAAAAATGTTTGCTGGGGATTTTAATTGATTTTAATTGTTTTTCTAAGATTTATTTTTTAAAATGACAAATGATTATAGAGTTAATGTAGAATTTGCTTAAAATAAATTCATGTAGACTAAGATAAAAGTTAACATTATGAAATGAAAGTGAAAGTAATACGTTTTCATATATAAGAGTTTATTTGCAAAAAAAAAAAACACAACTCCTTTAAAAAAATTCTAAAATCTTGTTTGTTTGTTTTTATTCTGCATTCCAATTAATATCAATTAAACGGGGTTGGGTTGTTTTGATTAAATTATAATAACTTAAAAAATACAGCTAACTAACACAAAAACATAATAAAAAAACATGATTTTTGAATTTGAGTTCTCTTCATATATATATATATATATATATATATATATATATATATATATATATATATATATATATATATATATATATATATATATAATCATGTTTAAAATATTTCTGTTATACTTTGTGTAAATACAAACAGTACACAACGTAACTAAAGCGTGATCAATTACAGTAATGAACAATAAAAAAACACAAAATAGGGTATAAAGAAAAGAAATGATAGGCTACAGTTTTATGAAGACTGACGGTCGAAAAAACTTGAAAAGAGTTTCAGTGACGCCAAACCTGTAATCTGATTGGTTTATGTTGCACACGTGATCGCCGTTGACCGTTACACTTTCTCAGATAGTGGAGCCGAGGCGGAGAATGGGATCTCTTTACATCGCTGTACAGTCTGTACACAAAGACGGTTCGCTCGCATTACTGTGAATGGGATTAACTGCAACGTGGGATAAAATCAGAATACGTCCCGCCTTCCGCATGTAAAATCCAATCACGAACCGCTTAATTCATCGCGTCTCAGTAGCTTCATTTATAAACTCCGGTTTCCATAGAAACAACCAGTGTCCTGAGATTAGAGGTGCGCATGCGCCCCGACCGGACCAACCGGAAACTTACGCTTATACCGCTATTTGAGCGTAGGAAACAACACGGGACAGCGTATGTAGGATTGTATTGCTTCTTAGAAATATGCCATTTAAATGAGCTTCGCAAACAGTTGTTGGCATTTAGGTATTTCCCCCTTTAAGCAGTCAGGGGTTGATTTTGCATGAGCAAAAGCGATGAAAATATGGCCACCGATTGAACCGAGTTTACAAGAAACGGACTTTAACTACAGTGACAGAGAGCAGGTAAATCTCTGATTTTATAAACAGAGTTCATACACGCTAGTTATTAATAATGCATTTGATCGTCTGCTCCTTTCAGACACTTCAAGGACAGCTGATCACAATTTGAGCTCTAAAAGAGTTTATAAAGTTCATTCATTGAGTATTAAGTCTGTGCTATGATTTGTTTCATGCTTTATGGGGTCAATGATGGAAATGACAAATGATTCTGAAGCATGTATGTAAATCCAGCATCTGTTTGTATATTTGTGTGTTTTGTGGTCATGCTTCACTGCACAAGCTGACACCTCAAACTGATGTGTTGTCATATTGAAATAAAGGGTGTGTCAGTGTTTAACTTGATATGCCTCGGACAGATGCTGCTGTATGCGGTGCATTGTGAGCTGTAGGGAGGAACGGAAATCATATATACCCTAGAAAAACACTGTTGTGCTGCTATGAAACATCAATGGAAATCTGACTTATCAGATGACAATACCATGACACTGTTTTAAAAAGGGAGGACAGTAACAAAGAACATTAAACATATCATGGAGAACCGTGGTAATAACATGTTTATAACACGTGTGTGTGTGTGTATATGGATGGGTGGTTGCATACAGTTGTGGCCAAAAGTGTTATCAGCAGCTAAAAATAGTTTTAAGTCTGTTATTTCTATCTTTTGCTGTAGTGTGTGAGTAGGAAATATCAGTTTACATTTCCAAACATTCATTTTGCCATTAATTGTAATAATCTAGTGAGATTTTTTTTTTTGTTTGTGTGCCACACAGGTCATTTTGGCCACCACTGAAGATAGATTTATATATATATATATATGCACGATGCTCATCAGACATTTTCTTTCTTTGGCAGATGAACGGGTCAGTCGGGCCGATGCGTGTGTTGGTGACGGGCGGCAGTGGGCTGGTGGGGCGAGCGATAGAGCGGGTGGTGAAAGAGGAGGGCGGAGAGAGAGAAGGAGAAACATGGATATTCCTGTCATCCAAAGATGCCAATCTTATGTAAGAGCTCCTAATCATACACTCATCAGACGTCATACAGTTATACAACACAATCGTTAAACTATTATCACGTATTATAAAGCATGTAGTTTACATTTTATGAGTGCATGTTATGTAAATAATAACAATAATGACCTGATTACACCAAGAACGATAACTGTAACTTCTTGTTTATCTCCGTATATATATATATATATATATATATATCTCTCTAAACTGCCCCAATAACAGCAGGAAATATATAACACTAAAATAATTGAATCAGCTAAATTAATTGAGCAGCTCATTACGATTTTGAGCATTTTTCTTAATGTGACACACGTCACATCACAATTCCTCCTACTTTTATAAGGTTTAAAGCCCGATGTGACTTATGTATCACCACGATATCTTTGTAACTTGTTTTATATCAATTTTTTCGATAAATGTATTAAAATCAGGTTAAGAGTAATCTAGGATATGTTATTAAAACATTAGAATTGTTGCATGGGTCGAAACATACCTTTGTAACAAAAACAAAAAAGCACACATTGTCACATGACTGAATCTGGGTGTTCGTGTCACTTAGGGACTTCCTGAATTGAAAGTGAAGGATAATGCTTCAAAAACACCTTTCTAGATAATCACCAGTGTTTGTGACACCCGTGTCACTGTGGGTTCTTATGGGTTAAAGCAGGATAGATTCTGATTGGCTGTCAATGTTTTTATCATTTATCAGCTTAAAAAACAAAAAAAACATTTGTTCTCAAAGTGAATGCACCAATATCATTGTCATGTGTCATTCAAATAGAATTAGAAACAGTTATAGTTATCCTCCTTGGTATAAATATGCCGTAACAGTAGCATTCAAGCAGGAAATATTGCATAAATAATCAATTGCATAGTCTCTTTTCTGTATTATATATATATATATATACACTGATTCTTATTAAAGCTATTCAGTCAAGAGCAGTGATTTTATCCTTTTCTTTGGTTGTTTAAGTAAGTTGCAAAAATAACCTCTTTCGGTTCTAGCTTTTAAAATCAACCACAACCCACGCTTTATTTCTTTCTTTCTTTCTTTCTTTCTTTTTTTAAATAAATCACTTCAACGTGCAAAAATGTTAATAAGTCCTGCGCTGCACGAATATATAATATAGTGATTTTCACCTACCTGTTTATTTTTCTCTGTTTCTTCATATCATACAGTCAGGAGCGCGCCTGTGTTTATTTTCATATCGCTGTATTGACGAAATAGAAAAGTTTGCCATTTTATACAATCGCACCGAAATATATCGCCATACTGTCGTGTAATATAGCCATCAGTCCGAAGTCCACACTTTTTCTTAGGATTACAGAAATCTTTTATCTTCTTGCTTATAGTCCATTTGTGTCACATGCATGGTAAATATATTCACATGTGCTGCTTTAGGAGCGCAGAAGAGACAAGAGCAGCCTTCGAGAGACATCGTCCGACGCACGTCATTCATTTGGCCGCCATGGTGGGAGGACTCTTCAGAAACATGAGACAGAACCTGGACTTCTGGGTAATTATTAACATAAAAAAAAAAAAATTATTAGTGTTGAATAATTAAACTGTATATTAACCATATTTGTTTGTTGTTTTCAGAGGAATAATGTGTTTATTAATGACAACGTGCTGCAGGCTGCTCATGAGTTCGGGGTGGTGAAGGTTGTTTCTTGCCTTTCCACATGTATCTTTCCAGATAAAACCAACTACCCTATAGATGAGACCATGGTAAATACACACACACACACACACACACACCTTAATAGGCAAATATCGGGATGGTTTATGTGTAGCATTCTTTAAAGTGCAAATTTTCTTGATCATTTCCTTGAGTTTATTTTAACAAGATCATCAATTTCAATTGTTTTATGATTTGAGAGACATGATGAGTCGTGTTTTTCACTCACTGTGTTTCAGATCCACAACGGTCCGCCTCATGAGTCTAATTTCGGTTATGCTTACGCCAAACGCATGATTGACGTCCAGAACAGGTCAGTGTCCATGTCAAAGGTCATAAGCTTTTTTTTTTTTTTGGGTGCATCCCATTAAAACATGTCTGGATCACATTTCAAAAGAGCGAAAATTACTTTGTTTTATCATCACCTGATTATGGGATTTAAACAAATTTGCAGTTCATAATTGCATTACCGCAGTGCATCCAGGCTATTTATTTATTTTGGTGAATTTCATTAAAGGGGTTATAAAATGCATTTTTTTCAATTATTTTAGAATGTTTCCTGAGGTGCGCTTATAATTGCACTTAATAATATTTTTTTTTTTTCATCAAAAACGGTCATAATGTAGATATGAATGTTAATTTTCTCTGAATTTAGCCTCTGATTCGAACGCTCTGTTGGAAGGTGCGTGTCTTCTGTGAGACTCAATGTAACGCCCACTGTGAAGATAACTGCTCCTGTGAAGATAAAAAGAACGATCCTTGATCGCTTTCAGTATATAAAATGATCATAATGTATATAACGGATTTTTACACTACTAACAGGAACAGTGCGAAGTTGATCGTTTAGTCTCTGGCTTGATTCACCAATCCAACATCAGTAAACTACAAAGAACGTCTGTACACAAGCCCTTACATATTACACTCATCAAAGGGAACGATGCTCATAAAATGCAGTTTCATATTTTTATGTTTCTCAAGGTTAAAGGTTGCAAAGAGGAAACCATTCATATTTTAAAATTGATAGTTAGTTGTAAGTTCTATAACTTGCAGTATGATGATATTGCAGAGGAAACTCCCGTATGTGTAAATATCAAGGACATTTTTATTTAAAATTTCATGAGCCCTAAAAATTCTCATGACTGTGATGCAGAAGAAAATACTGAAATAATTGTTATATTTAAATCATCATAAACCTCATGCGGCACAACAAACACTACGAGAATATGAGAATTACACATTATGAGAATTTTTGATGATTTGTGCGTAATTGTCATGACGATAATATATTTGTTATTATTCGATTCTGGGGGAAATGTTTGTTTAGATCTTTCATAAGTTTAAAAATTAGTCTCTGTGTGTGTGTTTGTATATTAGGGCGTATTTTCAGCAGTACGGTCGGCGATACACAGCCGTCATCCCCACAAATGTGTTTGGACCCCATGACAACTACAACATTGAGGACGGTCACGTCCTGCCAGGATTGATCCACAAGACGTACCTGGCGAAGAGTGAGACATGTTTAACTTTCTGGGGATCTAAAGCCTCATTTAAGTTCTGTTCACATGGTAAATAATGCATGTTTGTGTTGTAGAGGAAGGTAAACCTCTGCAGGTCTGGGGTTCAGGTCGCGCTCTGCGGCAGTTCATCTATTCTCTGGATCTGGCTCGTCTGTTTCTGTGGGTCCTGAGGGAGTACAACGAGGTGGAGCCCATCATTCTGTCAGGTACTCGAGCTGTGTTTGACACCTTGTTCCCACAGCTCCTTAAATATGATTTAAGGTCATAAAAAGTCTTAAATGACATGGCAAACTCTTAAATATAATTTTTAAAGGTCTTAAATTTAGGTACAGAAAACATGACTCATTATGGCCTAATGTTAATATGAAAGCTTGATTCTGCCAAGGAATGAAAAAAAAAAAACTTTTATTTCACTATTCTGACATTTTCCTGTTTTTTTTTAAAGAATTGCTAAGGTATAAATTTCTCAAAAGTCTTAAAAGAACTGAGATATACTGTAAAGTTGCAATTGCGATGAAAAAGAGTAAATTTAGTTAAAAAGTCGCAACTACCTTTATATTTTATTTCTTAAGAAAAAATAATTGTAAGATTCAGAATTTGAGGAAAAATTGTGAGATGAAAACTCTGAGAGAAATTTTATTATTATCGGTATTAATTGCTTTACTTTACAAAAGAGTGTTGTTTAGATGGTCTGAATGCTGGTTATTTTGATGTGCTAAATGTGTGTGTGTGTGTGTGTGTGTGTGTGTGTGTGTGTGTGTGTGTGTGTGTGTGTGTGTAGTGAGAAAAAAAGAACATGAGTTAATTTCAAATGTGTTCATTTTTAAGAAAATGAGTTGCATTAAATAGTTAGAAAATGCATCCAGGAGACATAGTTAGGTACCTTAAATGGACACATTATGATTGGATGAGATAGAAGTATCCTGGTTTTATTAGGGTATAAATACTGAGTTAAAGTGTTCTTTCATTTGTCACACCTTGCAGACAACTTGAATGACTGTTATGACTAGACATTTTCTAGCGGAAAAAAATGTTCACAAGACTTTTGTCTCATACCTTCACTGAAATAGAAAACTGCCACAACATAAACTCTATAGTCTTTGATTATGCTTTTAAAGCTAGAGGGTGAAATAAAGATGGAAGAGATGAGTTTTTAGCCGTTTCTTGAAGATGGATAAGGACTTAGCTGCTGGGATTGAGTTCCACCACATGGGAACAGTTAATGAAAAAGTCTGTGAAAGTGATTTTGTGCCTCTTTGGGATGAACAATAACGCGTCGTTCACTTGCAGAACGCAAGCTTCTAGAGGCACATACATCTGAAGTAATGAGTTCAGCTAAAGGGGTGCAGAGCCAGAGGTGGTTCTGTAGGCAAACATTAATGCCTTGAATTTAATGCGTGCAGCTATTGGTAGCCAGTGCACATTGATTGAACCCTACAGGAGCCCAGAGGGGAGAATCAGCGGATGTTAAAGAGAAAACAGATTTTCATTCAAACAAATCGACGTAAACTACACATTCGAGTTAATCGATAAAATCGATTTATTGCCCAGCCCTAGTCAGCACGTTCAAAGAATGTCAGGCTGAATACAGGCTGAATATTGCGCATTTATGCCAAGCGATTGCTTATGATTTACTGTTGATGAATAATGACTGTTTAATTTATGCTGTTTATATTGTAATATTTTGTAGATGACGGTAGGACTGCTTGTTTTAGTTCCTTCATCTTTTTAAATGAATAGCTGGATGTAATAAGCATATGCATTTCAAAATAAAAGTCCCAGTGTATTGCATTATGCATACAATCTTTTAATCTGGGTACTATTAGACAATAAACCGTACCTAGCATTTAAACTTGTGTAAGCAAAGACTAAAACATTATTTAATAAATTTAACACATAAGTATATAGATTTTATTAGTATCGGCACAGTAATGTTTATTAAATTTCTTTAAATACATTATTATCAATATAATTTTTGTATATATTGATATAAACCAATTTCATATGCATATATTGAATAAAATGTGTCTTTAAACGTGCAGTCACTTAAATGTGTGCTCCTGAGAATCCGAGATGCCTTATTTGTTTCTCTTTGTGTTTGTTTGTTTCTCTCTAGTCGGGGAGGAGGATGAATTGTCCATAAAGTTTGCTGCGGACGCTGTGGTTGAAGCGTTGGGCTTTGAAGGTGATGTGATTGTATCCTTTCACACATAAACAAACAAAACAACACAATAAGCATCATAACAGGAGACCTTGAATGACATCATTTTCATTTTGGGGTGAACAAACTCTCTAAACAGTGAACCTTAACTAAGCTCTCTCAGTATGACACTAGTAAATCAGACGGTCAGATCAAGAAAACTGCCAGTAATGTCAAACTACGCAAATACCTGCCAGACTTCAAGTTCACGCCGTTCAGAGCTGGTGATCATTCTCACACATGCAATTACTAAATGTTTTTCCAATAGTAGTAAAAAAAACAAACAGAATCTTTATAGAAGCTTTGCTTTTTTTCCAGCCATCAAGGAGACGTGTGATTGGTTTGTGGCCAATTATGACTCCGCCCGTAAATGAAGATCTTCACATCTCATTGGCTGTGGAGAGTTTGAACACTGTTCAATGCTGGAAACCAAACAATGACTGATCAAACAACACTTAATCATTTTACAAAGTCAAACTGTGGAACACTGCCATCTAACCCCTCGTTTCATGCTTATTTAAAGTTTTTCTTAAAATATGTTCATTTTCCAGGGATGCAGTTACTAAAACTGCACAATGCTGGGTTTTCAAATGCATTTATTAATGCATAAACCGCTTCAGACAGCACTGCACGAGCTAGTGGCGCCATCTAGAGGCTATGTGCGGGACAACCTTAGTATCTCAAACAAGGTTTAGTATTTGAAAATGTGTAAAATTTTATTTTATGGTTGTTTTATGGTTAATGCATGGTTGTGAGAAAGTAGTGCAGTTATCAAATCGCAAAAGCTGCGGTTTAAATATATATGTAGTCCGACGTGATACATGTTTGTAGCGACTGTATAGAAGTCTGTTGTCAGCAAAACACTGCTTCGTGAGGCTTGAATCAAACTCGCCAAGTTGCGTGGTTTCAGCAAACGAGGCTTTGTTACGTCATACTGTTTCAAGCCTTGGTTTCGAAACATTACAAAATTCGCTGCTAGTTGGTGAGCTCGTGAACCAATGAAGGAGTTTCTAATAGTTGCCTTTGGGTCAGTTTTGTTCATTTCTAATTAATTTAATCAATTGTAATACTTGTGCGTGTATAATGCAATAAAGGAGAATGATACTAAAAGGTAGGGTAGGTGATTTCAGAAAGGCTGGCTAGCTTTGAAAGCATAATCAAAGACTATAGAATACCCAAGACGTCACTCCTATAATTTTTTTTTTATTTTTTTTATTGCAATAATAATAAAGAACGGTTTCATCGGGCGCACGCGCCTGGACCGAAGTTAACTTCCGGTCTGTGTTTGTTTATGGGTCTTGTTAGTGGCGCAGGCTACAAACACAGCTAAAGTTAAAGTGATGAGTAATGAAGTTGGGCTCAGGTTGTTGTGCTGTGGGATGTGTTTCACATACATTTATTTACTTTTGGCGACCGGACACGATATCAAAGCGGACCGATTTTGAATAAACATGAGCACGTAATGCACGTTTAAAAATCAAAACGAGGCGTGGGTGTTTTTACTGTATTTCTGAAGGACAACTGTCTTTAGAAAATGTTCAATGTCATTTTCATTTCATCTAGCAAGTTACGCCTGGTAAAGCAGCGTTTGTAAACTCAGCGCTGCTTTCTGAAATGTACAGCCCAACAGCCATTTCCGGGGAAACCTCTAGTTTTCCCGCTTTAAAGCGCCTCCTGCTGGCAGAGAATGAATTTGCATTTTTAATAAGTCCGTCCAAGTAGTTATCGCTGCATCTCAGTCCGTCTGATTTATGCAGCAAACATATTTTGCTTGTTATGAAAACATGATCTACTCTAGAGGGACTTAGCTGTTGTTACTGATTGTATTTGGATGTCTACCGGAAGTTAAGTTAGGGCCACAAAAGCGCAGTAACGTTTGTTTATGTTATTGCCTTGAAACCGTCTATAAAAGAATGTCACTCCTATAGTTTTGAATGGGGAAAAATGCAGGAAGCCCCGCCTTCTGAATGAAAGAGCCAATCACTAATCGGTAAAGTCAGCGCATCACTGCAGCTGCCGTTAGAAGTCCCGGTTGCTATAGAAACAGTCAGCGTTTTGAGATGTGCGCATGCGCACTGGCTGATCTAGCCTGAAAATTAAGCATTTTATAACGCTATTTGAGCAAAAGAAACAACATTCATGATACGGTTGTTGTCAGATTTCTTTGGTGATTTCAAATGTGAAATTTAATCGTAAGCTTTGTGAACAGGCTTGGAGAATTTGATGTTTCCCCATTCAAAGCGATAGGAGCTGCACTTGCGTGCCCGAGAGACGTTTCAAAGATGGCCGCCGAGTGACATGACTTGTCTTAAAGAGACTTTGGCATAATATCCCACCCTCCCTGCATAATCACTCTCCAAAGCCACGCCTTCAAGAGGCTAACCAGCGACGGCGTTGGTGGAGATGTTGAATACAACGCTGTCAGATTATTTCATGTTTGCCGGTGAGAAGACATATAAAAATGTGTTGAATATTACAATAATAACGCCTTCCATTCCCACTCGCTCTGCGGTAGTGTAACCCACTGAAGACGTATAACAAAAAATGTTTTTGAACCAAATCACCTACCCTGCCTTTAAATTGCTTCTAATTGACCGAGCGTTGCCTAAAAACACACAAATCAACAAAACAGATTTTACAGAACTTTCACATTTAACGGTATTTAATGATTTGTTCATTGCACACTTTAATGAGAACACTTGCAGATAGTTTGTAAAAAGGTGTGAAATGCACGTTTTACCTGCGTTTTCGTTTGCATTCACACCTTTTGACCAGCAGATGCCGCCAGCTTCACGCGTTCGAGCGCTTGGACTCAGCGAATCATTTTAGGGAGTAATTGATTCATTTGATTCAAAGTTTGAAAAGCTTCAAAACTTTAGATCCGCCTACTTAGAGACGGCTGCAGTCGAAAGAGAAGTGAAATTAGCGAAGCTTTCGATTTTCGTAGTGGATCACGTGATTCAGGCTAATGTGATACATTGGATGTCATTTAAATTCTGTTGCGTTTACATGAAAATAAAAGTGGCAAGACTTAAAGTACCGGTTATTCATTCGGTTCTCCCCTAAGACTTTGTTAGTATAGAGCCGCGTTTTAATAAAATAAGATCACTTCATTTTATATATTGGTAATTGGCTACGTTTTTTAGAGGGAGTTGCATTCATAAAACATTATGATAGAATAATCACACTATATTATGAATGACCTAGATGAATGATCACATGCATGGTTTTATTTGAACTCATTACTGTGGTTGGTGCTGAACATTTTCTCTGTTTTACTGATCTGTCAGTCAGGGTTTGTTCTTGGTTTATTTTCTAACGATATGTACTGTATAGTTTAATAATACGCTTGTATTCGAAACGATGCTTTTCTAAATGAAGGAGTTTTGGAATGTTTAGTGTTATATGATTAAGACTGTTCGCTCATCTTATTCAGCTTCATAAGGAGGGCAAATTTCCAGAACCTACAGGAAAAAAAAAATGCAAAATGTGTATTCTCTTTCCAGAGAGCAAAAATGAAGAATAAACGAAAAATAAACTGTACATTGCACAATGGTAGTATTTGTTGTACTGAACTTAAATTTTAATTAAATTTTAATTCAAATATGTGCTATTGAATTGTAGTTTTTTTTTTTTTTTTTTTTTTCTAATTTCGAGGTGAAATATTACCCGGATGTTTCGTACTTTACCCTCCAGGTAAATTTATGCAAAGACACCTGAAATGTAGGTGTGTGTATCCATAAGCCAGTCAGCTGAGAGCATTGTAATCCTGAAGGAAAAGTTTTTCCTATTTCCACAGACCTCGCAGCGCGAGAGGAAGCGACCTAACCCTAAGCCACAGAGACCACACACCGGAGAGCAGGTAACTTACTGGTTTCTTCGAATATTAACAGATCTAAAACACGAGTATTCATCTATTGTGACACTTTGTTCCGTTTAGACCCTACCAGTTGCCGTTGTTTGCATAAAATCTTTTATCTCGTGCATTAAGTGTTTATAACAAGGTCATGCTTTGTACTGGATTTCTAGGCGTTGTATTTCATGTCGTGAGTTCATTAATCTTTACCTGGGCGAGTAGAACTGAACTTTGGCGCTAATAGGGTCTCGATTACGCATCGAGACAAACGGTCAAAGACAGGATTTTCTTTGGATTATACACTAAATTTCGGTTTCTTTTTCACCAACCCCTATAGTGTGCCTCCAGACGGCACGTGTCGCATTCTGTGATAATTTTGCGTTTTTTTTAAAAAAAAAGTCAAGCAAAATCTCCTTTTGTGGTGCAAAAAAAGAAGAAAGGGCATAAGGTGTTATAACAACACCAGGGCCATCGAATTTCTTAATTTTAATTTTTGGGTGAAGTATTATCCCTTTATAGTCTGCGCGAGTTGTGCGTTCATTGATATGCAAATAAATAATTATAAGGAATGTTATGCATAAATCCCGCATGAGTATATTTCTAGTGTTTCGTTTTTTTTCTTTGTTTTGGCATAAATGCATAAGTTGATACCTCATCAGTGATGTGTTCTCGTGTTGACTTACAGGGTGTGTCAGCTGTTAAACTTGCTTTACCTGTCTGTTTTCAATGTGAGCAGTAGAGAGGAAGAGAAAGCAGCTGCTTTTACTGAGATCATGCTAACCTTTAGAAAAATGGCGCTATGGTACGATAATGAAAATATAATCTGTCAGTACTGTGGAACTACAAGATCACCATGGTACGTTTCCAAAACAAATATGGCAATTGCATGGTTTTGTTTTGAACGGAAATTCACCGGGGGTTTCGGAGTGAGTTGCGCGTGTCCCCAGGGGGCGCTAGAGCGCGTCTGGAGCATGTTGTTACATCCTGGTAATGACTATGTTATTAACACGTAAGAGAGATGAAGAAACCTAGATGAAGGAGCATGACATGCTTGATGATCATGAAAAGCGTATAGTAAAACGGATATTTGGGGTTGTTCAGTGCCGGTGTGAAAACACACACCTGTGCCCTCGTTAAATCAGTATTACTGTGCCATGCTTTCTGTGTTGCTAAGCAATCATTCTACTTAATAATTTCAGTCAGGTTCCAACTTAATAAAAGTTTTCCCTGGTATCACTTTTTCCCCATTATTTCTGATGACTTGCCATGAATTATGAATTAATCATTTAAGTCGGTCTTTTCTTTTCAGTAAACTGGCCGAACGGGTTTGCAAAACAGTCTTGAGTCCATTCGCATTCGTCCCCCCACTCTCTGAATAATTCACCTGAAGCGGTTTCTCGGTCAGTAAAACAGACGGTATCGAGATACTCAAGAACAGAGAAGCAGCAGCGCTGGACAAAGTGGATATTTCACCTGTTAACATCTGAAGCAAAAGGCTACTTTCTGAGAGGTAACGGATAAGAGCTATGTGAATAAGAGTCCGTTCACACTTGGGATTCACAGACGAGGCTTAGTCCCAGACTAAAATGTGAAGTCTGAGCCGTTTCAACTGAAAGAAACGTGCACTGGCTGATCTTAAATATATCAGTTCCTAAGTTTAGTCTCAAGATGCACACCAACATTGTTTTTCCCTAAGGTTTCTTTAGTCTACGCCCTGTCTGTGAAACTGGTCTGACGAGTCTCAAGTCTTAGGAGATACATGCAGTCCTTCAAGACTTGACCAAAGAAAATGAGAACCTCTCTCTGACCTTTTTTGTTTAAAAAAACATGAACATATATTAAATCAAACTTTTTTTTTTTTAAGTGTTGTTTTTGAAAAACAGGAATATCAACAATAGGAATCTGTGCCCTCGGGAGTTCACGCATTTTTCACTCATGTTCATCATGACAGTGTGTCTTTTTATCGATAATGGACCTTGTGAAATTTAAATTGAAAACTTAATTTCTTGCTATCAATCAATTTTACATTTTTGTTGCTCTGTTTATTTACCTGTTCATGTAGTAACCATTTTATAAAATCAATAATCCACATGAAACCGTGGTTAACAGTTATTTTTAGAACAGCTACGTTTTGTTCTTTAACCCATTAGCTGCTGTAAAAATCACTGTACACAGCAGCTTCTCGCTTTAATAAGCTGCTTAGTTAATCATATGTATATCTGAATACTGGATCCATGATTGGGTCTTAAAGTGACAGCAGCCTAAAATACACCTGCTGCTGTCTCTATTAATTTATGAATACTAACATGCTGATATACCTACTTGAAAAGTAACTTTTTCATTTGTATATTTGTTCTATTGTATGTATCTGCCACCATTTCTTGTAATTTGCTTATTTGTTCTTACTCTATTATTGATTTTACTAGTTTAAATAATTGCTTGTAAAGTTTTACATATCAGATTGTTAGTTTTTGCTTTGGTATTGAAATTTGAGGAGGTTGGCACCATCGATAATGTGCATTGTGTCATTAAAGGAGGCCCTGTTTAGAAAAATACTTGATTTATTACAGTAGTTCCTGTTTTCACATGTATTTTAACCTCTTAAGTGTTCATCAAACCCCATCTCTCTCTGTCTGGCAGATGGACGGGTCAGTCGGGCCGATGCGTGTGTTGGTGACGGGCGGCAGTGGGCTGGTGGGGCGAGCGATAGAGCGGGTGGTGAAAGAGGAGGGCGGAGAGAAAGAAGGAGAAACATGGATATTCCTGTCATCCAAAGAGACCAATCTAGTGTAAGAAACACTCATCAGACGTCACACACAATCCAATCATTAAAATATGCCATGACACAGATTATATATAAAGTACATGTTATGCAATATAAGCATTCAATAAGAACTTTCCACCAATCAGAGAATCGCAAGAAGCAAATCATGCCAAAAGAGCTCCACCCACTATCATGAAGCACTGAGAGTCAGAGCGCCTTTATATAAATAGTTTTATATTCATCCATCATTTTAATTTGATTTGCAGTGCTTCACAATATTTTTTCACTCGTCATAAATGGCTAGTAGTATTCAAACACTTCACCTCATGAAGTTGGTCAATGAATGTCCAGAAGGGGCAGAGCTGGAATTTAGACAAAGAAGAAGCGGCGACTTAAGTGTTTTCATTTGTCACATGCATGATAAATATATTTTCACATGCTGCTTTAGGAGCACTGAAGAGACGAGAGCAGCCTTCGAGAGATACCGTCCGACACACGTCATTCATTTGGCCGCCATGGTGGGTGGACTCTATAGAAACATGAGACAGAACCTGGACTTCTGGGTAATTATTAACATTAAGTAACAAGGTTGGAAATATCAGTGTTAAATGATTGCAATGTATATTGATTGTATGGGCTTCTTGTTTTCAGAGGAATAATGTGCACATCAATGATAACGTGCTGAACATGTCTCAGGAGTTCGGGGTGGTGAAGGTCGTTTCCTGTCTGTCTACGTGTGTTTTTCCAGATAAAACCACCTACCCTATAGATGAGACCATGGTAAACACACACACACACACACACACACACTAACACACTAAATGGTAGATGTTTGAGACAGTATGTGTTTTTACTGTTCCCTTAAAGTGCTCACACCATGAGTCGTGTTCCTTGATCTTTTGAAATCCATTCATTCATTTCAAATTTCTTTAATTTAATTGAAACTAAGCTGTAAAAATATCAGAAATTTTGAGATGCATTTAAGAACATTAGGATACATGACCGCCCACATTAACATGTCAAAAAGTCTTGTTTGCTGTTCACAAACTTGCCCTGCCTCACCCATCACGGTGAGGTTATGAGGAAGTCAGATAGATACATCCCTAAACAGCAGAGAGAGTGAAGAATTGTCATTTAAAAAATTGGACCTAATAGCGATTTAAAGGGGTCATATGATGCAAAGTTTTCCTTTCTCTTTGGAGTGTTACAAGCTGTTCGTGTACAGATAAGATCCCTGAAGTTGCAAAAACTAAAGTCTCAAAACCAAAGAGATATTCTTTGTAAAATTAAGACTTGACCATGCCCCCCTAAAACGGCTCATTCAAACACGCCCCGACATGTCTACGTCACGGTGTGGGAAGATTTGCAAAACACCGCCCAAATGTATACGCAATGAAAGGGGGCATGATTTTTATTCTCGCTGTAGTGTTGTTGCTGCCGCCGGCGCCATGTGCTGGAGACGCTGTGTTTCGTTATGAACGCGAAACTACTTTGTTTGGGCGTCCAAAAGTGGACACAACTAGAAATCAGTGGTTAAGTTATATTTACAGCACTGTTCCAGAACAGTTCAACCCAAATATTAGAGTGTGTGCAGCGCAATTTACAGAGGACTGTTTCCTGAACCCACAGGCGTAAATCCCGGGGGGGACGGGGGGGACAGGACCCCCCCTATCTTAGGCTTGTCCCCCCTACAAATATCATTACAAGCGACTCTGTGTATTGAAATAATATAATGGACATATACTTAAAATAATTGTGTGATTAGTAAAACAAAATAAACGCAAAAAAGCGTTTTAAATTCAGAAATGTTTTGATTCCCCCTTCCCTTTCCTCACAGTGGTTTGGTCCACTGCCTGCTTTCCTTCTTTACAGATACACACACACACGAGTCTGGTGAGAGAGAGCAAGTTAGTTATGTGTAAGTAGGCTGTCAAGGCTATTTTATTGTCTTTAAACATCGGGTGAAATGATTATCTCTCTTTAATACAGATGATGCTAAATAAATTAATAAATTTGTCATCACAAAAAAATTATGACATCTATGTATTTTCTATGAGCGATTATAAGATTAAGCTTAATAGCGTAGCTTGTCACCCACTACAACTAACACGGCGATAAGCCTGTGTGTGAACTGATATTAGGCTAATATTGTAGACCTACGTGTTGGGTTTCGTTCAATATGATGTTAAGTGGCAGATCAGTGGGCTTAATGCGCTTGAATTAATGCGAAAGAGAAGTACTAGGTTTCAGACGAAACCTAAAATACTATGGATGATGCAAAATAATACTTATAATATAATATGACCGCGTGGTGAATCATGAACTCATATTTAATCACGGTCTCCATGCTATGCATGTCGCGGTCCTACTCGCCCCGCGCCGAACGGGTTTCGAACCGCGGTCTCTGGCGTGGGAGGCGGGCTCTCTAACAAAGAGGCTAAAGGCCACGGCAGTCACTTGAGATCGGGGAGTGTGGTTTTACCTGCACAGCACTTACCTGCTGGCCTCTGCTACACGTACACATGCTGTGTACACATATCTATCCTTACAAGTAAAATTTTGGCTGTATTATTTGTGTCCCCTTCAAAAATCTGCTCTTGAAAAAATTTGCGTTTATTGTCCCCCCCCTACTGTCAGATGAAATTTACGCCCTGTCTGAACCTGAGAGTAGCTGCCAGCTGCACAAAGACTGTTTCTATAAAGTGGGGCAATTCCAACTTTGCAAGAACAGTCTGGGCTTCTGACTCACAGCCTTTAAGTATGTTTCTGCCACTGACTATTAAAAGGCGAGTTTTGAGCAGTGTAGAGTAGTGCTTGTTGTTTGTCGTTTCTCCGATCATAAATGCAGACAGTATAATCAGTAATTATGTCCCCGCTGGATGCAACAAATGCTTTGTTTATAATGGGTTTTATTGTTTTTGTGTCGTCGTGCCGGGACACGGCATCACATTACGGTAAGAGGCGGAACATTTCCGTCTCACGCTTGAAGTATTCGGCCAATCACAATGCACCAGATAGCTGGCCAATCAGAGCACGCCTCTCTTCTCAGAATGATGAGCTTTGTAAAAATTGGAGCGTTTCAGAAAGGCAGGGCATAGAGGAGCAACAATAATGTACAGTATGTGGAAAATAATGTGTTGTTTGAACCTTAAACCGCATAAACACATTGCATTACACCAAATACACAAAATAACAACGTCACATGATCCCTTTAAAATGCATGATATGAGAAATTGAAGTAAGTGGATAAGTGGATAATTTGGGTTCATGAGCCTGTTTGTATGAATTGTGTAAAATACCCTTGTATTTTTCTCTTTCTGTGTGTCAGATGCACAACGGTGCCCCCCACGAGTCTAATAATGGTTATGCCTACGCCAAACGCATGATTGACATCCACAACAGGTCAGTTCTGCTCTCAAAGTTCACTGGTTACGAGTTGTTTTTTGGGGGGTGATTCTCATGAAAAAATGTCCGGATTACATTTCAAAAGAAAATACTGTCATGCTTTTGTCTGCATGGGTGTAGTTTGACGTGGGCTGTTGGTGCCAGACCATGATACTGGGTATTCAGGTTTCTAGGTTTCACATTATACATTCACACGACCTGTTTAAATAGTCTTTATCTTGCACATCAGTTACTAAGGTGACAATCTGGTTACTGCTCTGTTGCGGGTCAGTATGTGTGATAGACTTGCTAACAGCGCGGGACAAGTGTGAGAGAGATATATTTATTATCATACTATGTAAATATTGATTTTACACTACTTGGAAAGCCTAACTGCCATTATGTCAGATGATAATGTTTTAAATGGCCAATAAGCTTTGTTAATGGTTACCTGCTTGGTGACTGGCAGTCAATTTGCCAAGGTTCGTGTGATACAATGTAATTTACTCTATTCAGTCTACTAAATATAATGAACTTGCTAGTCGAGTAAAAAATCACATTTTATACTAAACTAAATTTCTTTCAGTAGCAAGTTTATGTACTTTTATTAGACTATGCAAACATTAAATGCATTTAACTGGAATCAGTACATCTTGAACTTGGTTTTTTTTGTTTTGTTTTGTTGGGTCTGGCAGGTTTAATCAGGATGTTATCCAGTATGTGTCTAAATTCTGGCTGGGGCAGCTGTATATTAACGAGTTGTATTTAACACGCAATGTATTTATGTAAAGAGTATGTGTATTTATGTATTGAGTGCTGATCTTCCAGTTGTATGGCGAATAGTAAATGCAAGAGCTGTCAATCTGAGAGATCAATCCAATCCAAATGTGCTAACGCTGTTAAACAGTCGCTGATTGGTCTTTACTCATAGTCCCTACCCACCATACCTGAAATACAGTTTCTATTGGTTGAACTTCCCAATGCTTTCAAATTGTGTTGGAAAACATTGCAACATCATGTGATCGGATCCTGGATGTCCTGTTTACCTATTGATAGTTTTCACGAGACGTCACGCACTTATAAGAACCCCCACCTGGAGGGCAAAATGAAGCTTTGCTCCTCTAACCGACAGATATTTTTACGCAGTTTGCATTAAGTAGTAGTGTAGTAAAACGCAGATATTAAAAGGTGAAATTCAGTAAACACCTTATTGATGATGTATATTTTGTACAGGCAAGCAGATGAAACCAGAATATAAACGCAACGTGCAAATTTTCACGTTAAGTGGTAAACCATTAGAAGGAAAACACTGAACCATTAAGCGTATTGCGTTCATATTCCAGCCTCGTCTGCTTATCTATGTAAACTATACAACATTAATATTAGGGGTGTGACGAGACACTAATCCCACGAGACACGAGACAGGGTTCACGAGAACGAGACGAGATTTTTAGACTTTTTTTTTTTTTTTAAATCCTCAATGATGAAATATATAAGGAAAATAGTCTTTTATTCTTAACTGAAAAACACAAAATGCAAAAAATGTAGGTGCATTTTGAAATCAACTTATACTTTATGAAATTAAACTTATATTTTAATGAATTATATGCAGTAATAAACAACATGTAAACTAGAGCTGCACGATTCTGGATAAACTGAGAATCACAATTTTTTATTTATTTATTTATTTTTAAAATTGGAGATCACGATTACGTAATAACGTAATTTACTTTATTTTAATATATATATATATTCATTTGAACAATTAAAAAAAAAAATTCAATGGAGTCAGTGCCTCACTTCATAAAGACTTGTTTCACTACTGGAATCTCCTGAATGAATGATTCAATGTCAAATACATGTTTAAACGGGGTTGTCGCCACCTCCTGGCGGAAGATGATAAGCGTTACTATACAAGTGTTAAGATACTTTTGTTTTGATCGCTACTGTAGACAATAAGTGTTTATACCCAAACTATAAACCTTTATCCCAGTGCTTCTGTTATTGTCTGTAACACAGAAATAATGATTTGTGGTTGAAAAAACTCTTTCTGGATCAGCAGCAGCATGAATGCAGATTTGAATGTTTTTAACACCTGTTTCACATCGTAAGCGTCAGTGGAGCGTGTTTAGTCTGACAGCATTCACATCGGAAGCGTGATGATGATCGACCCTCTGATTCATCAACATCTCATGCTCCACTGACACTCGCGATGTGATGTGAAACAGTCTTAATAGAATCGGTGTCATTCAGGAATAAGATCGCGTGGGTGTTTGAATCAAGATCACAAGCGCAATTTTTAATGATTAATGGTGCAGCTCTAATGTAAACATTGCAAAATATTTAGCGAGGATATTGTCACGTTCTCGTGAGACCAGTAGGATCTCGCGAGACACATCGGATCTCGCGAGATCTCGTGCCACGAGATCTCGTCACACCCCTAATTAATATAGATATTACTGAATTTGATATATTAATATTACTGTTTTAAATATATCAAGGCACTTTAAGTGTTTTTACAATGTTTTGTCGCACTGTTTAATGATTGAAATATTGCCGCGGGTGCGTAAAATGGTTTGCAAATGGCCAAAACTTGCATTTTGTTCACATACCTTTGTTTTATTCTTTTGAGAGGTGATCTAAATATTTGTGGCTGTGGAAAATTAGATGGAAAATTAACAGGTTTGTCCTGCAGTTCTATGGATGTTTTGCCCTCCAGGTCTTCAAGCCGGTCACGTGACTGAAAGCTATGAATAGCAAAACATGCAACTCCATGAGGATTAACTCAAGATCTACACGTGGTGTTATGTTTGGGCTCGTTTGAATAAAGAACACTTGCTCTAAATAAATCTGTGAGCTACTATGGTTTACTAATGTTTGATGAAGCTACAAACCAAAACGCCGCTTACATGTACTTGTGTTGTTTGGTCTCCTGAAACAATTGTGCTAGTTGAGACCTTTTCAGCAAAATTTTATTTTGAATTTAGGCATACATTTTTGGGCTTTTTCCTCTTTCAGCCAAAATAATGGCGTTTTTAGTATTCAGTCCCCCCCACCCCCACCCCCAAACTGAACACAGGCCATACAGTTTCTGTGATTATACAAAGTGTGTAAATATTTAATAAGACAAGTGGCGTTAAGTTTATTGTTTGTTTGTTTAACAATTCATAGTTACACGTTCATAATAACTTCCCTGGAGGGCGACACACCCATAGAACTGCAGTACAGGCCTGTCATTTTCCATCTGTTTCAAACAATGAATATTTAAATCACCTTTGGCAAGACAAAACAAACATATGTGAACAAATTGCAAGTTTTGGGCACTTGCATACATATACATCACCTGCTGCAGTATTTAAATCACTAAATACCGCCAAAGCAGACTGAACATATTTGATAAACAAACGGGATTTGGAAAATGATTATTGTTTAAATGATTTTTACATATTAACTACTTCAGATGTATTACTTGCAAGCTAAATAGATAATGCACAGAGCATTGTATGCAGCTGATGCGTAAATAAAACATTCATTAAACATTGACAATAACCTTTGTGCTTTGTTACCAGAGCTGGGTATATTACTTACAAATTGTAGTCTGTTACTGGTTATGTGATGAAAATTGTAACATTATCCAGTTACTTGTTTTAGGTAATGTAGTCTGACTACTTTTAAAGATTACTTTTGTACATTTAAAACAAGTTTGATTTAAAATTTAAAGGGTTAGTTCACCCAAAAATGAAAATTCTGTCATTAATTACTCACCCTCATGTCTTTCCAAACCCGTAAGACATTTGTTCATCTTCAGAGCACAAATTAAGATTACAGGTGCATCTCAATAAATTAGATTGTCGTGGAAAAGTTCATTTATTTCAGTAATTCAACTCAAATTGTGAAACTCGTGTATTAAATAAATTACAGACTGAAGTGGTTTAAGTCTTTGGTTCTTTTAATTGTGATGATTTTGGCTCACATTTAACAAAAACCCACCAATTCACTCTCAACAAATTAGAATATGGTGACATGCCGATCAGCTAATCAACTCAAAACACCTGCAAAGGTTTCCTGAGCCTTCAAAATGGTCTCTCAGTTTGGTTCACTAGGCTACACAATCATGGGGAAGACTGCTGATCTGACAGTTGTCCAGAAGACAATCATTGACACCCTTCACAAGGAGGGTAAGCCACAAACATTCATTGCCAAAGAAGCTGGCTGTTCACAGAGTGCTGTATCCAAGCATGTTAACAGAAAGTTGAGTGGAAGGAAGAAGTGTGGAAGAAAAAGATGCACAACCAACCGAGAGAACCGCAGCCTTATGAGGATTGTCAGGCAAAATCGATTCAAGAATATGGGTGAACTTCACAAGGAATGGACTGAGGCTGGGGTCGAGGCATCAAGAGCCACCACACACAGACGTGTCGAGGAATTTGGCTACAGTTGTCGTATTCCTCTTGTTAAGCCACTCCTGAACCACAGACAACGTCAGAGGCGTCTTACCTGGGCTAAGGAGAAGAAGAACTGGACTGTTGCCCAGTGGTCCAAAGTCCTCTTTTCAGATGAGAGCAAGTTTTGTATTTCATTTGGAAACCAAGGTCCCAGAGTCTGGAGGAAGGGTGGAGAAGCTCATAGCCCAAGTTACTTGAAGTCCAGTGTTAAGTTTCCACAGTCTGTGATGATTTGGGGTTAAATGTCATCTGCTGGTGTTGGTCCATTGTGTTTTTTGAAAACCAAAATCACTGCACCCATTTACCAGGAGATTTTAGAGCACTTCATGCTTCCTTCTGCTGACCAGCTTTTTGAAGATGCTGATTTCATTTTCCAGCAGGATTTGGCACCTGCCCACACTGCCAAAAGCACCAAAAGTTGGTTAAATGACCATGGTGTTGGTGTGCTTGACTGGCCAGCAAACTCACCAGACCTGAACCCCAGAGAGAATCTATGAGGTATTGTCAAGAGGAAAATGAGAAACAAGAGACCAAAACATGCAGATGAGCTGAAGGCCACTTTCAAAGAAACCTGGGCTTCCAGACCACCTCAGCAGTGCCACAAACTGATCACCTCCATGCCACGCTGAACTGAGGCAGTCATTAAAGCAAAAGGAGCCTCTACCAAGTGTTGAGTACATATACAGTAAATGAACATACTTTCCAGAAGGCCAACAATTCACTAAAAATGTTTTTTTTTATTGGTCTTATGAAGTATTCTAATTTGTTAAGTGAATTGCAGGGTTTTTGTTAAATGTGAGCCAAAATCATCACAATTAAAAGAACCAAAGACTTAAACTACTTCAGTCTGTGTGCTTTGATTTTATTTAATACATGAGTTTCACAATTTGAGTTGAATTACTGAAATAAATTAACTTTTCCACAACATTCTAATTTATTGAGATGCACCTGTATTTTTGATTGAATCTGAGAGCTCTCCATAGACAGCAAGGATATTACCACGATAAAGGCACAGAAACGAAGCAAGGACATCGGTAAAATGGTCCATGTGAAATCAGCATGCATGCTGAACATAAACCACGCTCATTACGTTTATTATGTTCTGTGGTACTCTCCAAAATGGCGGAAGAAGAATTTTGGGAGAAGAATTGGATAAATTATGTTTTGCACACAAAGAGTATTCTCGTTGCTTTGTAAAATGACAGTTGAACCCCTGATTCCACATGGACTATTTTACCAATGTCCTTGCTTCGTTTCTGTGCCTTGATCGTGGTAATATCCTTGCTGTCTATGGAGGGTCAGAGAGCTCTCAGATTCAATCAAAAATATCTTAATTTATGTTCTGAAATGAACGAAGGTCTTACGGGTTTGGAAAGACATTTTTTTCATTTTTGGGTGAACTATCCCTTTAATATACCATATTGATATAAAAAAGCAAAGAGAGAAAACATATTGCATTTTTTGTTATCTACATCATAAAATGCATTACAAATGATTACACCAGGGTTTCCTGGGCTTAATGTAAGAACTGCAGTGGGTTTTTGAGTTGCTAAAAAGCTAATAATTAAACCATAAAAATGTACAATATAAATAATTTAAACGTTTAAAGTAAACACTATAAATATAAATATTTTATTTGTTTACCTTGTCTTGTGTGTGTGTGTTTGTCTATTAGGGCGTTATTTCAGCAGTATGGTTTGAAATACACATCCGTCATCCCCACCAACATGTTTGGACCCCATGACAACTACAACATTGAGGACGGTCACGTGATGCCGGGGTTGATCCACAAGACGTACCTGGCGAAGAGTGAGAGAGGTTTAACTTTCTGGGGATCTAAAGCCTCATTTAAGTTCTGTTCACATGGTAAATAATGCATGTTTGTGTTGTAGAGGAAGGTAAACCTCTGCAGGTCTGGGGTTCAGGTCGCGCTCTGCGGCAGTTCATCTATTCTCTGGATCTGGCTCGTCTGTTTCTGTGGGTCCTGAGGGAGTACGACGAGGTGGAGCCCATCATTCTGTCAGGTACTCGAGCTGTGTTTGATATCACACGTGTTGGGTCTGTTTCATCAGAGCTTGTGGAGACTCAGAGCTCATTGGTTGATCAAATATCAAGATCACGTTTCTCTTTTTCTTTGTTTCTTTCTGTCTAGTCGGGGAGGAGGATGAGTTGACTGTAAAGGACGCTGTGGATGCTGTGGTTGAAGCGTTCGGGTTCGAAGGGGAAGTGATTGTATCCTTTCTCACACAAACAGTGTCTGCAGTTATTTTTACAGTTGATAAGGGTCTTTCTCCTGTGCAAGAAATTTGAATTTCCAGATTGTTCTTAAGCTGTTGAGCTTCAAAAAGCACCATAAAAGTAGTCCATGAATGAACTAACCCTCAAAGCCTTCGTTCACACAGACGTACAGATGAACCTTAACTAAGCTCTCTCAGTATGACACTAGTAAATCAGACGGTCAGATCAAGAAAACTGCCAGTAATGCCAAACTACGCAAATACCTCCCAGACTTCAAGTTCACGCCGTTCCAAAAAGGTGATCACAAAAGATTCAACATTAATGCCATGTTTTTAATAGTAGTAATTGTCTTTAGTTGTAGTGACCCAAAACAAGAATTTATTGAAACTTTTTTTTTTTCAGCTGTCAAGGAGACGTGTGATTGGTTTGCGGCCAATTATGACTCCGCCCGTAAATGAAGATGTTCACATCTGATTGGCTGTGGAGAGTTTGAACAACAACGCTTTATAATTATTAAGAAGACAAAATCATTGGACGCTGCCACTGATGATCAACTTTAATGTTTTTCTTAATGTCCAGTCACTAATTCCATCATTCTGACCATCTTAAACACCTCTGATTGGCTATCACGTTCAAGAAATCAATAGATATATCTATGACTGGCTACATTACTCAACACTGCAAAAGTGTTGACGGGGATGGTTACATGTTTGTGACATAGGAAAAAGCATTTTGAAATTTTTGGTACACCTCAGTTTTAAGGAGAAAATGTTCAGCAGTGGAGATGAAAGCTAAATTTGCATATGGTTTGTCTTTTAAGCATATTAAAAGCATCACACAGATGTGAACGGTTAAAAACTAGATTTTTGCCACAGGGGGTCTTTAAGCGTTTTATTTGTGCTCTGTACTGTGACTGGTGATTGTACATTTTCTTCTGTTTTTGCTGGAGTGTCAATCAGGGTATTTTCTGGGTTTATTTTAATGACGTAGCTACTGTACGTTTTTTTTTACAATAAACTCGTATTTAAAATAATTATGTTTAATGTGCTTTTTCTATATGTAGATTTTTTTATATATTTTAAGGGTTCCCACATAATGCAGGCTGTGCTGAACATTTACTGAAAGCAAGACTAAGTACTGAAACAGGCTATTCAATAAACCCTGCAGTTTTTTTACCATCACTTCATTTCCTGAATTCTGCCTTGTGGTTATGACAAAATGCAGTGTTAACTGGTTTTGGATACCACATGGACACTGGATGAATGGGATCTGGTAAAGAGGCTAAATCATTTTGACTAAATATGTTTTTGGTATTTGAGCATATTTGAGTCGGAGTTATATTTTAAAATGTCCTGGCTTTTGCAAGCTTTATAATGGCCGAGAATGGAGGTCGAGGTTTTGAAGTCCAATAAAGTGCATAAATCCATCATAAAAAGTGCTCCACATGGCTCCGGGGGGTTAACGAGGGCCTTATGAAGTGAATCTATATAATCAATAAGGGGCCTCTTTTTTTTTTTTAAAGAATAGAATTAGAATAGAGATTGCTAGAGTTAAGAGGGTCAAATAAAGATGGAAGAGATGTGTTTTTAGCCGATTCTTGAGGACTGGGATTGAGTTGGGAAGGTCATTCCACCAGGAGGGAACATTTAATTTAAAAGTCTGTGAAAATGATTTTGTGCTTCTTTAGGATGAACAATAAAGCAATGTTCACTTGCAGAGAACGCAAGCTTCTAGAGGCATGTAAGTCTGAAGTAATGAATTTAGGTAAAGGGGTGCAGAGCCAGAGGTGGTTTTGTGGGCAAACATCAATGCCTTGATTCCTTGATTCTTCATTCCTTGGGGTTGGTGCCGCTCTTCTCTCTAGAAATAAGGCACATAGTCTTAGAGTTTTTTGTAACTGATATGATCACTGACCATAAACTAGATGTGCTCTGTTTGACAGAAACCTGGCTTAAACCTGATGATTACATTACTTTAAATGAGTCTACCCCCCAAGATTACTGTTCTAAACATGAGCCGTGTCTAAAAGGTAAAGAGGGAGGTGTGTCTACAGTTCATAGCAATATCTTCAGTATTTCTCAGAGGTCGGGTTTCAGTACTAGGACCGTTATTTTCACACTTTACATGTCACCCTTGGGAGATATCCTCAGGAAACATGGTGTTAGCTATGCTATCAGTTAGTTATGCTGATGATACACTATATTTCTTTGCGGCCCAACGAAACATACCAGTTTGCAAAACTAACGGAATGCATAGTTGATATAAAAAACTGGATATAATTTCTTATTGTTAAATTCTGAAAAAAAAAAAAAACAAACAAAAAAAACAGAGGTGTTAATTATAGGACCAAAAACCTCTGCTTGTAATAACCTAGAAAACTGTCTAACACTTGATGATATGGTGTCAGAAGTGGGATAAAATGGCCCAGGGACTTCGCCGTATAGACCCATTGTTTTTTTGATAAGAACATCGCTGATAACTGGAGGAAGTTTGAAAAGGAATGGTGCATAAATCTACTGCCTGTCAGATAAATCAAAGAAACCTACCACATAACTCCACAGCAGAAACGTTAATTAATATATTCATGACCTCAAGGTTTTTCTTGTCAGAGAAAATGTAAGCTGTTCTTGCAGTTCGCTGTTCTAAATTAAAGCATTTGGATGATGACTGGTGATCTTTTACATGTTAATGACATTAATTAAGAGCCATTTACAAGGCAGAGAGCTGAAACCATTCATTTGCACGCAAGTTCAAGATCATTTGCGATTCATAGATTTCACATCCGAAAGAGATGCGTACGTGCGTTTTCTGTATTCATTTTATGAATCACATGTACGCATATTTGAGAAATGATCGTAAGATCAAATTGAGGATGGCTTCTGTGCAACATTTTATAAATGAGTCCCCTGCTGGTTCAAAATACAGCAGCTAGAGCTCTTAATAGAACCAGGAATTATGACCACATTAGCCCGGTTCTGTCAACACTGCACTGGCTCCCTATTAAACATCATATAGATTTTAAAATCTTGCTAATTACCTATAAAGCCCTGAATGGTTTAGCATCTCAGTATCTGAGCAAGCTCATATCACATTATTTGTCCTTCACATCCGCTAAGATCTCAAAACTCTGACCATTTGATAATACCTAGAATATCAAAATCGACTGCGGGCGGCAGATCCTTTTCCTATTTAGCTCCCAAACTCTGGAACAATCTACCTAACACTGTTCGGGAGGCAGACACACTCTGTCAGTTTAAATCTAGATTAAAGACCCATCTCTTTAACCTGGCTTACATATAACACACTAATACGCTTCTAATATTCTAATCTGTTAAAGGATTGTTAGGCTTCATTAATTAGGTTCAACCAGAACTGGGAACACTTCCCATAACAGCCGATGTACTTGTAACATTGTTAGAAGAATGGCATCTACGCTAATATTAGTCTGTTTCTTTCTTATTCTGAGGTCACTGCAGCCACCCAGATCCAGACTGTATCCAGTCCAGATGGTGGATGAGCACCTAGAGATGACCTCTACAGCCCTGAATGTCAGCAGAGACCAGGACAACTAGGAGACAGATCCCCAGTGAAGACCTTGTCTCCTAGACGGCCATCAGGACAAGACCACGGGAACCAGATGAGTCCTCTGCACAATCTGACTTTGCTGAAGCCTAGAATTAAACTGCTGGTTTCTTCTGGCCAGAGGAGAACGTCACACTATTTCCCTGATTAATACTGTAAACCTGCTTTGGCACAATCTGCATTGTAAACAGCGCTATATAAATAATGGTGACTTGACTTGACTTGATCTACTCAAATCAGTCCCTCATTTGCTTATCTATGTTAACGCCTTTGGCTGTTTATGCCATTAATGGGTCAAAAAGTGAATTTATGTCACTTTCTAAGCATTTAAATCCTAATAAGTTTAGTTTTTTGCCTTTCAAAATAGTTAAGGATCACTTCACTAATCTTGGCCTAGTGATTACAAAGAATCTAAACATGCGTTTAAACTGAATTTCTGAAGTCATTCCACAATTTGTTAGTAAGCCAAATATTAATAAATTTGATGAAAGCGTTGTCAAATCCAACCTCTAGACATTTGATTTCACGATTTGTTAATACCTTCCTGATGCCTGTGAACACAAGCCACTTTAAAGAAGCTTGGGCCAAGGATCTTGGTGTAGAATCGTCTGATGAAACATGGAATGAACGTCTTAGTAGGATCCAATATTGTTCAATAAATGCCAGACATAGGCTGATCCAGTTTAAGGTAGTGCATAGATTGTATTATTCCTAAATTCGAATAAATAAAACATACACAATGTTATTTTCTCCAATATGTGACCCTGGAGCACAAAACCAGTCTTAAGTCGCTGGGGTACATTTGTAACAATAGCCAAAAATACACTGTAAACGATCCATTTTTCTTTTATGCCAAAAATTATTAGGATATTAAGTAAAGATCATGTTCCATGAATATATTTTGTAAATTTCTTACCGTAAATATATCAAAACTTAATTTTTGATTAGTAATATGCATTGCTAAGACCTTCATTTGGACAACTTTAAAGGAGATTTTCTCAACATTTAGATTTTTTTGCACCCTCAGATTCCAGATTTTCAAATAGTTGTATCTCAGCTAAATATTGTCCTATTCTAAAAAGCTTATTTATTCAGCTTTCAGATGATGTGTAAATCTCAATTTTGAAAAACTGACACTTAAGACTTGTTTTTGTGGTCCAGGGTCACATATGTAAGAGACGAAAAGCGACAGAGCGACATCTGTTCTGGTTTTGTCTGAATCTGTTTGATTTTGGAGTGGCATTTTTGACTGTTTTTCAAAAGGTTGCGAAGCCTGATCCTGTTCTAGCAATTTTGGGGATTTCTGAGGTACTGAACACTTTCTCAAGCTCTCAACAGCAATCATTGTTGCTGGGTATGGCCCTTGCTAAAAAGACAATACTCTTAAACTGGAAATTTTCAGATGCCCTTTTCTTCAAAACCTGGTTGTTTGAGCTGTTCCATGTTATACAACTGGAAGGTATAGTTTTATTTGAGCCCAAACTACGTTGTTGAAGCTGTATGGCAACCCTTCCTTGATTTCCTCAAGTATGTGATTATATATTTTGTTCTATATGTTGTTATAAAAGCTTAAAATAAAATATAAAATAAAAACAGGCTGGATCATAAACTTTGATCATCAGCTAAACTTGCCAGTAAAGAACTTTCATTTTTTCTGCTTAGAAGACCTAAAATTGCAAAACCGTCTATGCTAAGCTGAACTGAAACCACAAATTCTTGTGTAAACACAGTTAACTGATAAAAACGTAACCAGAGGATGCATCGCTCTCACGCTCTTGCAAGATACGAGTTACAATACATTTTGCATCTAGTGCTTTCCAACCCCTTCTTATGACAACCTATAAAATGTTATGGAAGACGTCTTGCGTTGTTCCGTATATTCAAATTTGATCTTGACGTCAGCATTTCTCATATGCCTTTCTGACAAGCATGTAAGCGGAAGGCCTAGATTTAGTACTGCTATTTTTCCCTTTTTTACAGAACTCAAAAGCGAAAACAAGGAAACACCTGACTGCACTACAGAAACAGCAGAGAGGAGGTAAAGGTTTTGTCAGTTTCTTAAACATTTTAACCGAACTAATAATACACGATCTGATGTGACCATTTTCTCGATTCAGAAACTGTTTAGAACCAATGAAAATGATCTTTTAATCTTAAATTGAGCTCAAAAATAGTTCATAAAGTTCATTCATTGAGTGTTACTGTAAGTCTGCTCTGTAATTTTGTTCGTGCATGATGGCCTTGTCTGACTTTTTTCATGCTTTGATTGGTGTCTGAATTTTCTCATGCTATGATTGATGAAGATGAAAGTGTATGAATCCAGTATGTGTTTGTCTGCATTTCTTGTGTTTTTTTGGTCGTAATGCACAAGTTGGAACCTCATAGGTGAAGTGTTGACAGGACGTATCCATTGGTTAAACTGGCTGTTACCAGTTTCACTTGTATGTAGTTCATTGTGAGCTGTGTAGAGAGGAAGAGAAAGAAGAGCTGGTACTGGTAGCTGGGTCTGAGATCACATATACAAAGCCTTTCAAAAATACTGCTGTGCTACTACTAAGTGAAATCTGATGCATCGATACCATTACAATTATAAATATAGCTGCAAGCAGCAATGACGGGGCCAAGCACATCAGCGGCAACATGAGGAGCTAAGCATAGCACGGAGCATCAGACAAACTTAAGCAATGAGTAATTGAAGGCATTTTAAGATCATTGTAGTCCAAATGCTTGAAAAATAATTTCAAACTACTAGTAATCCGACTGAATGACTTTTCACTTTTGACCAACGGCTGGCACCATTATCAAATCGATGTGGTGTGTTCTGTATGAGGTGACAATGTCACACACAAAGTTTGGTGTCAATATGCTAAAGCATTGCAGAGATACAGCCTCAAGTGTCATTTTGGCATCATGCCTCAAATTCGTTGCTGTGGTATGCGAAAACGGTTTTGTCTATCGACAAGAAATCCATAACTTTCGGTCAGCATGGTCTGAAGATGATATGTTTCGATTTTGGTGAAAATCGGACAAACGGTTTAGGAGGAGTTCAAAAAGTAGGTTTTTAACATAAATAAAAATGGTGGACAGGGAGTTCAGATTTCCTAAGCGAAAATTGGTATGTATGTTGTCAGCATGACCCAAGGGATATTTTGAGACCAGTTTCATTACAATAGGCTAATGCAGTCAAAAGTTATTAGCATGGTTGGAAATTTCAATATTAATAATTAATCAATGGCTTATTACTCTTGACCAATAGTTGGCGCCGTTACCAAACTTATGCAGTGTGGTCAGTGTGAGGTGACAATGTCATGTACACAATTTGGTGCGAATGTGTCAAAGTTTCGCTGAGATACAGCCTCAGATGCAGTTTGGCATCTTTCCAGCAAATTCGTTGATGCGCTAAACGAAAACCGTGTAATATATCGACACGAAATCCAAAACTTTTTGCCAGCACGGTCTGAAGATGATCCGAGTCAAATTTCGTGAAAATCAGACTTACGGTCTAGGAGGAGTTTGAAAAAGTAGGTTTTCAACATGAATCAAAATGGCGAACAGCAAGTTTAGCCAATTATTGCAAAATTGGTATCGATGTTCTAGGTATGACCCAAGGAATCTATCAACATCAGTTTGATTACAATAGGCTAATGTAAGCAAAAGTTATTAGCATTTTTAGAAATTTCATTATAACTTTTGACCAAAAGGTAGTGCTGTCCCCAAACTTTTTGAGTACCATCAGGACATGGTGCCGAAGAACCACACCGAGTTTCGTAACGATACGTTAATGTGTTCGTGAAATATAGCATTTTACGACAAAATTCAACATGGCTGACTCCCAAAATGGCTGATATGGGAAAATCAGATATGGTTGGCATGATACTCGGCATGATGCACCGAATCTAAAGAGACCAGTTTTGTGATTTTTAGCCTAACCATTCACAAGTTATAAGCAAAAATATGCATTTTTCATATCTCCTGACCACTAGGTGGCACAGTGCCGAAACACTGCAGGTAGCCTCAGGTCATGCTTGTTATAACACACACCAAGTTTCGTCTCAATATGCCAAACCGTTGCAGAGATATAGCCTCAGATCCATTTTTGCATGCTTTTCGTAGAATTTATTCGTGCATTATTCGAGAACGCTTGGACTAATCGACTTGAATTCCATAACTTTTTGCCTGCGTGGTCTGTAGATGATCTGAGCCAATTTTGGTCAGAATCGGATGAACCGTCTAGGACAAGTTTGAAAAAGTAGGTTTTACGAACAATTGAATATAGCAAAAAAACTAAACCTTACGATTTTTGAATTTTGGACTGGATTCGACTCGGCTTGAGCCAAGGATTCAGAGGAAAAAAGGAAGTTTCATTTTCTGGCTTATGGTTCAAAAGTTATTAGCATTTCAAAAGTGAAACTTTGGACATGTGGTGGCGCTAGAGAGTTTGAGATAGAGACTCCAAATTTGCTGTGGTTACTATTGACACTGTCCTCTATCAGTGTGCCAAATTATACAACTTTCCCGCAAGCGGTTCTATGGGCTGCCATAGACTTCGAGCGGAAGAAAAAAAGACCGCTAACAAACACAATAGGTGCCTCCGCACCTTCGGTGCTTGGCCCCTAAATATCACCATAGACAGATAAATACTTGATTATTTACTATAGTGTAGTTCTTGTTTTTACATGTATGTTGACCCCTGACGTGTTCATCAAACCCCATCTCTCTCTGTCTGGCAGATGGACGGGTCAGCTGGGCCGATGCGTGTGTTGGTGACGGGCGGCAGTGGGCTGGTGGGGCGAGCGATAGAGCGGGTGGTGAAAGAGGAGGGTGGAGAGAGAGAAGGAGAAACATGGATATTCCTGTCATCCAAAGATGCCAATCTAGTGTAAGAAACAATCATTAAACTATCACATCATCGCATATATAACATGTACTTTGTATTCAATAAGTGCATTTTATAGAAACCTCATGCAATACGCTGTACAATTTTCACTTGATTGAATTTGTGTTTCTCAGGATTATATAACATTTTTCATTTTCATGCTTCTATTACATTGCTTCACTAGTGATTCAAAGCATTCCAGTTAAATGGAACTTATATATATCTATATAATATAGTTTCCAATTTGTGTCACATGCATGATAAATATATGTAAACATGCTGCTTTAGGAGCACTGAAGCGACGAGGGCAGTCTTTCAGAAACATCGTCCAACACATGTCATTCATTTGGCCGCCATGGTGGGAGGACTCTATAAAAACATGAGACAGAACCTGGACTTCTGGGTAATTATTAACATAAGTATCATAAGGTTGGAAATATCACTGTTGAATGATTAAACGCTACATTAGCTGTATTTGTTTGTCATTTTCAGAGGAATAATGTGCACATCAATGATAACGTGCTGAACATGTCTCAGGAGTTCGGGGTGGTGAAAGTTGTTTCCTGTCTGTCTACGTGTGTTTTTCCAGATAAAACAACCTACCCTATAGATGAGACCGTGGTAAAGCACTCACACACTGGCAGTTCTCTATATGTGCTTAATGTTCCTTTAAGGCCAATTGACACCGCACAGACAAACGCCAACAAACACCAACAAACAAGTTGGCTCAAGTTGGCTGTTGGATTTGGAATTGAATGAAAAATAACTGTCATGTTCACACCAACAAACTTCGAGTCACAGAGAGTCAAGTAACACCGCATCTACACCAGACGCGACAGTAATCGCATCGCGCCGCATCCAGTGTAGACAGCGTCACTGATTATAATCAATAGATCCTCATTGTATTTTGTCGTGTCGCACCATGCCACTCACGTCTGGTGTAGATGGTGTAAGTCTGACTGGGGAAGAAATGCATGATTCTGTAGCCACAATCAAAATTTTACTGTTATTAATGTCTTTGCATGTCATTCTTCAACTGAAAGATGGCGAATAAAACAAAAGAGGCCGTGGTTGAAGCTCGCTTTAAAGTGGAAGTGAAACAGTCAGTCAAGTTTTCATTATTTAGTAAAGTGATTTCCACATTAATTGAAAAATATATAACAAACACAATTAATGAAACCATTTTAAAGAAAAAAGGATGTTTTGTCATAGCTTTTAGAGCAAGGGCGCCGCCATCTTGCAGTACCACAGCGTGTGACGTCACGGGGTTGGTTCACTCCGTTGCCCAGTTAAGTAATATTTAAGTATTTCTTTACTTTTTGTACACACGCTTGTTTAAATGGAGGAAGACGAACTTGAAAGGACTGCTGAGCCCATGATAAGTGCAACTGCTTATGCATTTGAGCCGATACGGCGAGGGAGCCGAGCATTAAGTCCAGTAAAGTCACCTTTATTTATATAGCGCTTTTAACAATACAGATTGTGTAAAAGCACTTAACAGTATCAAATTGGAGGATAGAGTGTCAGTAATGTATAATGATAAGATTAAACACTCAATTTTGTCAGTTTTCAGTTAAAGGCATCTCATTATTGAATTCAGAGATGTCATTGTTTAGCTCAGTTTAGTTTAAATAGTATCTATCGTATTACTGCTGTTACAGGTGGAAGAAGTTGTGAATCTGCTCTGGTTTGGGGTGAAGAGTGGGTCGGAAAAAAATTGTGTTTATGTGGATACTCTCAAAACAGCCATTAACATAATATACTGCGCATTTGCTTATACAGAAAGCGGACTCAATTTGGTACTCGCGTGCAGTCCGAGCCGAGAGCTTTTTCCATGTGTGTGTGCAAAGAAACAATCTGTCACAGCGTGCGAATACCGCATTGAAATATCTTTCGTGCTGACTTGCAATTTAAATGGCTTAAAACAGTTTAATGTTTAAACTGACAAGGCTTAAAACACTCATTCAGAGAGGTGATTAGTTAAAACACTGCATTCTCCTAACAGCAGGTACATCCGCACAATACTGGTGATCGAGCCAGTGTAATGCAAATATGTCTGAAAGGTCTGACATAAAGTGCCACATGAACGATACTGTATGAAGCATTGTTTGTTTACATCACGTTGTGCCTCACATTATGAAAACAATGTTTTGGATATAACTTAATGATCAAAACATTGTGATATATATATATATAATATATCAACAATATATATTGATATAGATAGTTATGTTGACTATTCATCCAAATTATGGTGAAAACCAAAATATTGATGTTAAAATAACATTTATGTGTTCATAAAATAAAGTAATGCCTATATTACTTAACTGGCCAACGGAACGAACCAACCCCGTGACGTCAAACGCTGTGGAACTGCAAGATGGCGGCACCCTTGCTCTAAAAGCTATAAAAAAAAATTTTTTAAATTCTTTAAAATGGTTTCATTAATCGTGTTTGTTATATTTTTTTAATTAAAGTGGAAATCACTTTACTAAATAATGCAAACTTGACTGGCTACTTCATTTCCACTTTAAGTGAAATATGTGCATTGTCATGGCAACGGTTAGTGGCCACATCAGATTACATCAGAGTTTGTTGTCATTTGTTGAAAAATCATTTCACACTGCTCAGACATTCCATGACCCAACAAACGCCGATTAAGCATGTTCAGCCGGGTGAAAACAAACTCCAACCAACGCCAACAGGGGTAACACACTGATCCAACAAACTCCAACAGACTAGTTTCTTGGTGTTTTTTGGCATTTGTCTGTGCACTGTGAATTGGCCTTTAAAAGGCTCATATCAAACTTGTTTTGTCCTGTCTAGTCATAGTGAGATTATGAGGTACAAACAGGGCTTGACATTAACACGTGCCAACCCTCCAAATGCAGGTGAATAGTAGGGGTATATAACAGTCACTCCCACTAGCCACTTTGGTGGGGTTTCCACAGGTCCTTAAAAAGTCTTAAATTTAGTTGTATCAAATTTAAACCCATAAAAAGTCTTAAATGCCTTAAACAGTACAAGAAAATTCTTTATTATAATTTCAAGAGGTCTTAAATTTGGGGACGAAAAGCCACAAATCGCAATTTGGCTGGATTAAACTTCAGAAGGCTATGATTTCACTGAATAAATATGAGCACTACATGTTTCAAAGTCAAAACACAACGTGGGTGTTTTTATATCAGTATACCTCTGAGGGGAACCGACTGTCTTCAGAAAAGTATCGATGGCATTTTCATTTCATCTTCCCTCTGAAACTACATTTTTTCTGCTGTTCCAAAAGTGCCACCTACCGGCAGGAAATGAATGTGCATTTTCAATACATCCGACTGCTGTTTTTGTTCAGACCACTAAGAAAAACGACCCATATTTTTACACTGCAAACACACAGTTTTAAACGTGAACAAATGGATAGCCAATATGCCTACTCAATATCTAAACAATTAAGACAATTAAGCAATTTATTTTGTGAAAATCTGTATCTGAATTGTAAATCATATCATTTTACGGTTTAATAGAACATTGGGCTGTCCAAACTCGGTCCTGAAGGGTCACTGTCCTGCAGAGTTTAGCTCCAACTTGCTTCAGTAAACCTGCCTAGACATTTCTAGTATGCCTAGTAAGACACTGATTAGCTGGTTCAGGTTGGAGCTGAACTCTACAGGACAGTGGTCCTCCAGGAGCAGGATTGGACACCCCTTTCAAAGACGTTGCCGTTACCTGCTTATACGGTATTAACTTTATTTGTTTAAAAAAGTGGAATTCAGCTGAGAATGGCTGGTATAAGATCAGCAAAGAGAATCATGTACTGCGCCAACTGTAGGACATACTTAATTTTAGCACACCATAGTCAACTTTAATAATATAAAACGTAATTTCCCAGTGAAAATGCTAAGTGGCTAGTAACTTTGGAAAACCACTAGTCACAGTGGCTGGTGAGCAAAGTAGTTAATGTCAAGCCCAGAATACAATCATTCATGAACAACTGGATATAGTGGATTTAAAGAGAGATTGAAGTTAGTGGATGTCTGATTGGTTTCCTGAGCCTGTTTACATGAATTGTGTAAAATTCTTTGTGTCTTTCTCTATGTCAGATGCATAACGGTGCCCCTCATGAGTCTAATTATGGTTATGCCTACGCCAAACGCATGATTGACGTCCACAACAGGTCAGTTCTGCTCTCTTGGTGTCAAAGTTCACTGGTTATGAGCTGTTCTTGGCTCTATTTCATGAAAACATGACAAAACTATGACAAAATTTTGCTTAGGGAAAAAGATGTTACTTTTAGAGCCATTTGGGTTTTGTCTGCATGGGTGTAGCTTGACATTTGGCCTGGAGGCGCCAGACCGTGATACTGGGTATTCAGGTTTCTAGGTTTCATATTGGACATTCAGGGAACCTGTTTAAATTACAGGTTTGTCTCACTCTTGCAAATCAGTTGTGTTTACATGAATAGGCCATCCAGTTTGTCCTCAGCGGTTTAAAGCAGTTAAAACAAAATATTCATTACTCAAATGAACGTGTTTCCCACCATTGTTTGCCGTTTAGATTTTTCTCACAGTGCATAAAAGTTTCTGTTTCATAGAAGTTTCTTCAAGCAGCACGTGAACCCATCATCTTTCTCTTTACTAGTTACAGAATGAAATAAACATGAATAAACACCAGAAGGTATGTTGAAAAACTTACTGAAATGTGTCCTGTCTCATGTAATTACCAGTGGTGGAGGTAACGAATTACAACTACTCAAAAGTAGTTTTTTCGGGTACTTGTACTTTTTTGAGTATATTTTTAAAGCTGTACTTTTACTTGTAATAATTTAGCAAAATAATCTACTTCATTACTTTTAAATCATAATTCGTTGCTGAGTACGCCCACAATTTGAATTGATATTCAAACCTTTGACGGCATTTCAGTAGCCAACGGACCAATAAAAGCCCTGATATCTGAACCGCTGCAGTAGCAGCAGGTTTTGAAGAGCTGATCGGACAGTGAGGGAGTCAAAGTTTGGAGAAACAAACAAGATGGTAGTGTTATCCTAAATAACTATATTTTGATACGATACTGAAATATCTGACACGGTTCCATTACTCATTCTCCACAGTATCTACCGTCTATACACCGATACACACTGCGTCTCGCTCTCTCCAACAGTGAGTTTGACGCGCGTCCGTCTCCTGTCAATACAGAGTCTGAATGTCCGCGTGCAGGTATTCCGGATCATTTTAATCATTTCCACACAAATGTGGCGAGCGCTTTATTGTAACATGAGAACACAGTCATGTAATCTCATAAAACTGGATGCAAGCTCTCAAACGGGCCTAATTTATACAAATTAACTGCCTGTTCTCTCACTCCGATATTGCTTGCGCGCAGACTGTGTGCAATCGCGATCTCACCATGCTTTTAAAGTAGAAATTATTTCTCTTTGCTCCTGTATTAAACTTTGTGAAAGGTTATCAACCATTCAGAACAGATCCACACCTGACTGATGGAAATGCTACTGGAATTGTTATTGGCTGTAAGTGAAATGCACCAGAAAGTCTTTCAACAATCAAAGATGGATCTTTAATTTCTTTACAATGTGAGTTTATGCTAGAAATGTTTTGGAATGGGATATTTATATGATTTGTACATATAAATATCCTAGTCTGTGTAACTGCATCATTGTACAGACATTACAGGTCAAAGCCATCTGATGTTCCATTTATCAAAACAAATAACATATATGGCTCTTAAAACACTGCCTATAAAAATTTAGTCTTGTCATATTTTGAATACTTCAACTGAATTGCGGTCATTTGTTTCATAATTTTATTACTCACTGTGTATTTGTCTTTTTTCTGTAAATTCAATTCAGTTTGAAATCAAATTTGATTAAAGTTACCCTATTTTAAAGACACAAATACACAGAATGAGCAAATGTTTAAGATTGAGATTTTTGTAATGGTAATTGATCACTGTTTATATGTGTATCTGTTTGAAAATGTTCATCATGTAAAGCGAACGTGTCTTTAGAAGAGTTGGATTAAACCACTCAAAGCTTGACATAATGATTGCCTTGAAAAAAATGGATGAACAAAAAAAATTGAGATGTTAAAATACCTATGGCAGTATACAGTATAGTTTTGCCAATGGTATTGAAAATGATTAAAGTCGTCATGAAATCAAAAAATGACCCTACTTACTTTTTTAGTGCACATTACTATTCTATACTATTCTTGTGGTGAACAATTAAACTGTGCAAGTCAATACACCGAAAAAAAAAAAGAAAGAAAGTCTGCCGTCGTAATATTTATATATATTAAAAACTGTATATTTTATACTGTAAAATTTGTGTATTTTAAAAACTGAAAATTTGCTTCTGCTCGGGAATGGCGTTCTCGCTCTGATGACGTCAGTTTGACGGCTTGGGGACAATCCATTTGTTAAGTATGACGTAAGGATTGCTGTTTCCGGGTCCAAGCCTCAACTCATTTCATTTGTGAATGCTATCTCAACAGCCGTTTATGAGCACTGTTTAATACTACATATTTAAGCTAAGCATATACAAAATTTGCAGTGCACACTACAGTCTCTATGTTCACATATTTTAGTTGAAACACTGTCTGGCCATCTGGGATTTCAGTATGGAGATAAAGGTTAGGGTTATAATTTTTCAGTATTACATGGCATCATAGGTGTATATCAGCACAGTTTGTTGTTTTCTTGGGGCGTCTGGCAGAGCGTTAAGACCCAGAAGCGGTGAAGCATGTTGTCAGACATAACAAGCAGATATTCTTAACCACTCCTATCCAACCGTGAATCTGCTCTGAGCAAGAGGTGGAGAGGAGGTGCACCACAATAAAACCCTGCCCTTTATTCAGTATTCTGTTTCACTTGAAAACACATCACAACACTGAAGTCAGTTGCAGCTTCCGGTTCATTGGGACCTTAATATTGATATTTTTCAAGGTATTGAAGTTAGAAATAACTGTATCATGACCACTAATTCACGTATTTTGCTAATAAGTTAAAGGTGGGTTTTGTTCAAAGTAGCTATAATCCACATAGATCTTTGATATGAATGAATACGAAAATCATTAATATCCAGTGTTGGGCTAGTTACTCAAAGAATGTAATATATTACTCATTACTAGTTACTCCTTTCAAAAGTAATATTGTTACTTTACTTATTACTTTCTGGCAACAGTAATTAGTTACACTACTAGTTACATTACTTTTTCTTCACGCCCCACAGAAGTTGTAACTGTGTATCTTCCAGATAAAATTCTTCTAGAATGTTACTAACAACATATTTCTGCTTCATCATTTGACCAAATTGGTCCACATTGGATCGCAGTCAGAAGTGATTACAAACACTCAATAGTGATTGATGGCATTCAAGTAGAAGTGTTGTATTCATCTCATTAATTGTCATGTGTAGCTTGAAGTAGCTTGAAGTGCGATTTGGTTATGTATTTTATCAAATCACATGAGTTTATAAGAAACTGTTTAATTTTCCAAAAAAAAATTTAATTATATTAATATAATGTACCACATGTTGATCAGAGGGATGTAATGCCAGAGTAAAGTAAAGCCACAACTTACACAACAAATCTTTTTTCCTGACAAAATCAATATAATGCAATATTTCTATCTGTTGAATGTAAGCTTTTCCATATTCCAAGCTTGCCTGCTGCACCGGGGGCATCACATGCATGCGCGAGTCATGAAAATTATGAAAATAAATCTAGGAATTATTTAATTGTTAGATTTTAAATCAGCGGGGTTGAGGCATCAAAAGTAACTAACTAAGCTGTTTTATGGAAAGTAACTGTAATATTATTACTGAAATCTTATTAGTAATTAGTTACAGCAAAAAGTAATATTATTACAGTAACTAAATTAGTAGTAACTAGTTACTGCCCAACACTGTTAATATCACAGGCCAAAAAGTAACTAGTAACTAGTAATCTGAGTAGTTTTTGAGAAGAGTAATTTGTACTTTTACTTAAGTACTGTTTTTACACCAGTACTTTTACTTGTAATTGAGTATTATTTCAGCAATGTAACAGTACTTGTACTTAAGTCCAAACGTTCAGTACTCTTTCCACCTCTGGTAATTACTCAATCAGTTTCAACCGAGGAAAGACGTAAAACAGCTTGTGAAAAATATTCTTGCTAGCGGACATTTCGGACGATTAAGAAAATATACTAAATAATCACAGAGGCATAAATACGAACCTAGTACGCCGTGGGTAATGTTACCCAACCAATCTGATGCAGCTGTTAAACATTTTTGATATAACTGATGAGATATAACAGAGAGAAAAACAAAATAGCAGTTTAAATAAAACAGGGCTTTGAGTTCAACTTGGAGTGAGCATTTCCACGGCGGGATCAGTGGGGGTTTTGATTAGGGATATATGTCACTCCTGATACTTTGCTACATGTGCAGGGTACCAACTGCCATTGGTCCTGTTAGCAGCACAAAAATCAAAACTTATACTTAATTACAATGCGACAATTTGCAGGCATGCAGGAAAAAACCCGGCGTTTAGAGGTCAGTGAATACTGACTAACGCAATCACTAAGAAATCAACAGATATGATTGTGACTGGCTACATTGCTCAATGCTACAAAAACACATTGTAAATAGAAACTTTTGATGCTTTCCATTGCACAAACACTAATACACACTGGAGCCTTCACCAAATTTGCTTTCGCCGGTATCCATTACAGTTTTAACTGAGGGTGCTTTGACTGTGTGAGAAAATGGTCATGTGGCGTGATATAAAAGCAGCAAAACTCAGAACTATCGCACTATCAATGCTTAAAGATAGCATCTAATGAATCTGAGGTGGTCTACTAGTTGTAGCTCTCTGAAAACTCCCAAGTTGTAATTACGAGTTCTACGAGGATGTGAACGCTTTTTACAAGTTGTTATCTTGTAATCATGGTAATTACGATGTGGTCATCCGAGCAAATAAAAAGAACGCTGATAATGAAATAGAAGTACAGACCTAATGCATTGCAGTTACTTTGATTTAATATAGTATGCAGTTCAACTAAGTCGCGTCTTAGCTGGGATGTCAGGTAATGCTACTTCAGGAAATTAAGTGTCCATAGATCTATAGTTCATTAAAGAAATGAAGAAAGGAACTCATTGAAAAATGCACATGTATTATACTGTATATTCATTATATTTTACTTAATTTGTTAGTTATGTCTTAATTTTATTTGAATAAATCTGTCATGAACCGGGTTTTATGACAGCCACAGATTAAATTATTATGTTTCAACGAACTGGAGTAGAAAACTTAATGGTCCTAAAGACAGGCTTGAGTTGCCTGTAATTCTAATTTAGTTCTTGGTGGAGTTTGAGAGGCTCAGAATACAATCTGAGTTTCAGTATGTCATGTTATTGTGTGTGTTTGTCTATTAGGGCATTATTTCAGCAGTATGGTTTGAAATACACATCCGTCATCCCCACCAACATGTTTGGACCCCATGACAACTACAACATTGAGGACGGTCACGTGATGCCGGGGTTGATCCACAAGACGTACCTGGCAAAGAGTGAGAGACGTTTAACTCACAATCACATTCAGAGCGTCTCACGTGTTCACATGGTAAATAATGCATGTTTGTGTTGTAGAGGAAGGTAAACCTCTGCAGGTCTGGGGTTCAGGTCGCGCTCTGCGGCAGTTCATCTATTCTCTGGATCTGGCTCGTCTGTTTCTGTGGGTCCTGAGGGAGTACGACGAGGTGGAGCCCATCATTCTGTCAGGTACTCGAGCTGTGTTTGATATCACACGTGTTGGGTCTGTTTCATCAGAGCTTGTGGAGACTCAGAGCTCATTGGTTGATCAAATATCAAGATCACGTTTCTCTTTTTCTTTGTTTCTTTCTGTCTAGTCGGGGAGGAGGATGAGTTGACTGTAAAGGACGCTGTGGATGCTGTGGTTGAAGCGTTCGAGTTTGAACGGGAAGTTATTGTATCCTTTCTCACACAAACTCTCTGGAGGTTTTTTTTGTTGTTTTTTTACAGCTAAAAGAACAGCAATCTTTCTTCTGTGGAACAGAGTTAAGATATCTTGTAGATTAGTATTGAGTTGTTGAGTTATAGCAACATAAGCACCATAAAAGTAGTCCATGACAGAATGAACTAACCCTCAAAGCATTCGTACAGATGAACCTTAACTAAGCTCTCTCAGTATGACACTAGTAAATCAGACGGTCAGATCAAGAAAACTGCCAGTAATGCCAAACTACGCAAATACCTGCCAGACTTCAAGTTCACGCCGTTCAAAAAAGGTGATCACAAAAGAGATTCTGCATTTATGTTTTTCCAATATTAGTAAAACGAAGAATCTTAATAGATGTTTTTCTTTTTTTCCAGCTGTCAAGGAGACGTGTGATTGGTTTGCAGCCAATTATGACTCCGCCCGTAAATAAAGATGTTTACATCTGATTGGCTGTGGAGAGTTTGAACAACAAAAGCCTGAATGATCGAACAGTTTCAACAACAAGAATTGTTTTTTTATTTAATAATTTTTAGATTTTTTTACAGGTCTGTCACTGTTATTTTCTGGGTTTAGATCCTAAACTGTATATTGAAAAATAAACTTGTTTTTTTTTTATAATAATGTTAATGTCCTCTTCTTTTTGCAGAACTATGGGAATATTATGGGGTTTACAAATCATGTTATATGTCTATTTCAAGTTCTTTAATACATTTTTTTAAAAATAATTGTACATTTTTAGACAACTTTGGACTTTGAGGTGAGAAAATTAACTTTAAAGTTTAAACATTAGGCTTCAATAAGAAAATCTGAAAATGTTTTAATGTATTTATTTTAAAATTAATTTAATTCCAACATAAGTTTTAGCCACAGTGCACTGTGTAAAATCCATTGGTTCAGTCCAGCAGGTGGCTCTATTTCAGTATCTTCACTGACAGAATTAGAAGCCAGAATAAATTTTACTGCATTTTAGTCATTTTATTGTGCATGTGCATTACCAGTCAGAAGTTGGACACACCTACTTTTTCTTTTCATTAATATTTTCTACATTTTAGAATTAATGGTAAAGTCTTCATAAGTCTACAATTACACAAATGTAAGTCTGGGAATGATTGTAGTGAAAATATATGGGGAAAAAATCCACAAATTTGCATTTGATTTAACATTACATTAGTTACATTACAAAGTTAACATTATTTTAACATTTTACCACTGTAAAAAAAAAAATATATATGTATATATATATATATATATATATATATATATATATATATATATATATATACTGGGTCCTTGTATCTAGAAAACTAATTTTAGCTTTTAGAGCAAACAGTTTTATTCCATGAGAAACATAAGCTACTGATTTCTGTATATGTTTAGGAATCCATGGATCCAGTCCAGCAGGTGTCAGTGTGTCTAATTGTAGTTTAGTATATGTAAGTAAAGAAGAACATGTTCTCCATGTGACACGACACTGATCTGAATCACACGGAGTTGCTGAAGCTGCATTAAATGAAGAATGAATCTATCACAGAGTTCAGTGAAAACCAGCGAGTCTCCAGCGCTGCAGCCTGTGAGTAGCTGCTGTTAACTGTGACTGTGTGCTGTCTGCTGAACAGATGTCAGCAGCGTCACATAACATCCTTATTAACGTGAAGTAATGTTTGCTTTGAGTTCAGGATGTGTCTCAGCTGAAGATCGGGTTCATCGGAGCGGGAAACATGGCGTTTGGAATAGCGCAGGGCATCATCGCGTCAGGTGCGTTTGCGATTACGTCACTTTAAACGTGCATGACGTCAGTCTGAAGTATTTATATATATATATATTTTTAAAAATACAACTCTTATTAATTTTCTTAAATCGTGTTTTTTTATTGTATTGTTATCATGTTTTTCAAGTTGTGTGTTTTTGTAACATAAACTACTGTATTACAGAAAAAAACTAACATAACGAATTAACAAAATATGCAGGCACTAAAAGCAGTGTTAGTTAACTTTATTAAAACAAACTGAGATATGAAAATTACAGTAATAATAATATTAGTTTCTGTGCTTTTTACTGACATGTTTTACTGTTTTTGTGTTATAGGGAAGGTTCCACCCAGTAATATAATTATCAGCGCTCCATCCATGAACAACCTTCCTCGCTTTCAGGTACGACATGTGACTTTATTTGAGAATTGAACTATGCAGTTCCATAAAAAGTCAAGAAATGTAATATATATTATTATTATTAATTTTATTATAATATGCCAATATTTTATATAAAAAAAATTGTATTAACAATAATAAGATATTCAAAAATTGTGTTAAATCAAAAATTCTGATAAAAGAATTCATTGTGTCCTAATGGGTTGATTTCCCTTGCTGGAGTACAGAAAGTAACAGAGTAATGAGCCCTTTTCTCTTGATTTTGGGGTGAAATATGTCCCTAATGTTTCTTAATGAAATTCACCTGCTTTTTAAGTAGATACACACCTGAATTCTTTCAAGAAGTTAGTAATCAATGCATTTGTAGTGATAGTGTTTCTCCTTTATTCCCAGTGTGAGATCTGGAGTAGATGGCGACAGCTGAACCCATTGGTCTCAAACTCAATTCCTGGAGGGCTATTAAATCTGCACAGTTTAGCTCCAGCCCTAATCAAACACGCCTGATCCAGCTAATCGAGCTCTTCAGGATCACTAGAAACTTCCAAGCAGGTGCGACTTGGAACCGGTTGGAGCTAAACTCTGCAGAGCTGTGGCGCTCCAGGAATTGAGTTCGAGACCACTGCCTTAACTCGTCATTTCTGTGACAGGTTTGTGTGAATGTTCTGACAGGAGAGAGGAGTTTCTGTCACTCACTTGAATGACGAGGTTGTCGATCGCTCTCGGTTGGTCTTCCTGGCCGTCAAACCTCACCTCGTCCAAAAGGTGCTGAATGGAATCTCCGGGAATGTCACTCAGGAACATGTTATCGTTTCCATGGCAGCCGGAATCACTCTTGAAACACTTGAGGAGGTGAGGAATTATCCGGTTTCCCAGAACATTCCCAGAAAGCTTGTTTTGTTTTTTTTACCAGGGAAGGTTTTGTTGTTGTTTGGTTTGTAGAATGTTATTCTAACGTTCGCCTAACGTGACACTAAAGCTCCCCTATCCTTTATCATTTAGTTCATCTCTTTTCTTAGATATATTAGTACTTTTATCTTAAACTGTCATCATAAAACTGTAATATAGACTTGTAGCAACCCTGTTTTGTATTTATTTATTGTTTAACTAATGTATAATAATAAACACATCAACCGTTAGACAGAATATTAAATATGATTAGCCTAAATCTGTTAATAAATTAATTTACGGTGTAACTTACCCAGAGTTTGCATTTCTTCAGCATCAAATAATGACTGTCTTTAAAATATGAAATTTATTCATAGAAAAAAAACATTATTTGACTTAAAGTGTGTTATCAGTGCATTAATTTCTTACCTCTAACGTTCGGTAAACAAAAACTTCTCGATTAGCATCATGTTCTCTTCAACATGGGCGCGAATCTCTCCGAAATCATATTTGCTCTCAGATCTATATTAGTTATAAGCAATTATTTAATAAAGAGATCGATAAACGAATGTCGGTCAGCCAGTAAAACGAAATGACCGTTAATTTTTAAATTGCGCGAGTGCGCGCGCTTTCTGTGGAGGCCGGGAGAAAGCGCGTGCTGAAGAAGCTCGTGCAGATCAGATCAGAGGCGCGCAGTATATGATTTCTGTGCTTTTCAAGCTACTCTTAACCGAGGCTTAATAGCCGTAAAGTTTTATTTATCTGATCATTATAACGCGTTTTGATCTAATTAAAAAATAAATAAATGCTGTATTAAACTACGTTCAGAGCTGTACAGGCCATTACGTAAAAATATCTGCAACTGTTATCTGCAGGTTAGTTGGTTATATGTAACCCTGGACCACAAAACCGGTCATAAGGGTCAGTTTTTTAAAATTGAGATTTATACATCATCTGAAAGCTGACTAAATAAGATTTTCATTGATGTATAATTTGTTACGATAGGACAATATTTGGCTGAGATACAACGATTATGAAAATCTGGAATCTGAGGGTGCAAAAACTTTTTAGCAATGCATATTACTAATCAAAAATTAAGTTTTGATATATTTACGGTAGGAAATAATAATAACAAAATATCTTCACGAAACATGATGTTTGCTTAATATCCTAATGATTTTTGGCACAAAAGGAAAAATCCATAAATTTCACCCATACAATATATTGTTGGCTATTGCTACAAATATACCCGTGCTACTTATGACTGGTTTTGTGCTCCAGGGTCACACATAACCAACAAGTTATTTTTAGGTTATTTAAAAATAATCACCCTGCAGCATTCTGAGAACGTTATTTTAAGGTTGCAAAAAAAAGTAAAACCTTAAAAGAAAGTTTCTGGAATGTTATTATCTGATTCCACCCTAAAAAAGGAACCATATACGTGAGGGGAACGTTCTGTGTTTGCTGGGTGCATGCATATCATTGCATGAATCTTAGTCGAAAACTCTACCTTAATGATCAAAATTATGGCAGAATTTTTTTTCGTCCACTGATAGCCTTGTGGTTAGTGCGCCAACATATAGCGCAACTGTGCTCGCGGTGACCTGAGTTCAATTCCCGTCTCAAGGTCGGGATGCTTTCCTGTCAGCTCTCCACCATCCTATCCATTAAAGGCATAAAATGCCAAAATAAAACTTTTTTTCTTTTTATGTCAAACATCAGATTCCATTGCTGTCTGTTTTCATAGCTGTTGCCTGCTGGGACGCGTGTGATTCGTATAATGCCGAATCTTCCCTGCATGCTCCTGGAAGGTGCGCTGCTCCTCGCCTGCGGCTCGTGTGCGGGACAGGAGGAGGAGACTCTCCTGAAGACCCTCCTTGGTCCTTGTGGGTTGGTGGAAGCAGGGCCTGAACCCTGGATCGACGCCCACGTAGGCTTGAGTGGCAGCGGCGTCGCATTTGTGAGTCACAGTTTCTATAAATTACACACAAATTACACAAACAGGGCTGGAAAAAATTTGATAAACTGTAAATAAATAAATCTGAATGAATGCATTTAAATAAAATCTAATGGTACAGAGCTATTGAGTAATAATGTACTTTACACAGTTTTTATCAGTGTTGGGGTAACGTATTAAGTAATTCAAGTCAGATTACTATTTTAAAGTAACTAGTAAAATAACCCATTAATTTTTAATTTAGAAGGAAATATGTGACCCTGGACCACAAAACCAGTCATAAGTGTCAATTTTTCAAAATTGAGATTTCTATAATTTCTACATAAATTCACTAAATATCTTCATGGAACATGATCTTAACTTAATATCCTAATGATTTTTGGCATAAAATAAAAATGGATAATTTTGACCCATACAATGTATTTTTGGCTATTGCTACAAATATACCCCAGCGACTTAAGACTGGTTTTGTGTTCCAAGGTCACATATCTGAGTTACTTTTTCAAATAAGTGACGCCAGTTACCCATGTATTGACGGACAGCTCTCATGTTGCCATGTTGAGAGAAATCAGGAGTAAGTGTGAACATGATCCTACTGTAGTTCTAGACTAAATATGAACATGTATTTACTCATCTCACCTGCACAAAAACAGATTCAGTATTCCTCTAAATGAAAAGTCAAATGCAAATTCAATAATTAATTGTTAAATAATACCAATATCATTTATGTATTTAATCCCATTTTATTAACCAATGTCTTTGCTACTGACCTTCAACGATCCAATTCAACCATACTAAGCAAAAACGACATTCTTTTTCATTATTGCTGAATACCGTTGAACTTTCTCCTCCTGCATCATATTCTTCATAAAATTTGTGTGTGGTGCCCTCTACAGACATTAATTTACACTTCCTTTAGCCTGATGTGTATTCATTTCACACTTGTTGTGAAAAGAGCTTTTTTGTAAAATAACTTAAAAACAAACACGCAAGCCCTGCCCAGATTTAAAAAAGTAACTCAAAAGTAATACATTACTTTCCATTAAAAGTAACTTAATTAGTTACTTTTTGGGGAGTAATGCAATATTGTAATGCCACTGTTCTTAAAAGTAACTTTCCCCAACACTGTTTTTTTTTTTTTTTTCAAAATGATAAAATTATACATTTTCAGAAAAGTTAGTTCGAAACTACATCTATATATATATGTGAAAAGTCTGGGACTGAGAGCAGCTCATAGTCTAGATGAACAGGTTCCAGGTTTGTGGCGTGATCGTCAGTGTTTGTGGAGTGTCCGTCAGTGTTTGTGGAGTGGTAACACATCTCGTCTCATATAGGTGTATGTGTTTGCGGAGGCGCTGGCCGACGGTGCTGTTAAAATGGGGATGCCCAGCGCTCTGGCTCGACGTATCGCAGCACAGACAATACTGGTGAGTGTTTGCTCATGAAACGCTTTGCAAAATAACTTCGTGGAGGTGCTTAACCCTTAGAGAATGCTGATTGTCCACCCTAGCATGTCAGATTAAATATTTAATATTTAACCTTTTTTTTTGTCACAATGTCTACAGTTTAAAACTTCCATCATTTGTGATTTTGTTTTTTGCAACCAAAATTTTTTGATACCATGCATGTTGGCAGTTTAAAACCATGTTTTTTGTTTTTGTTTTTGCAAAATCAGACATTGCATGTCAAACCAAACACATTATTATGAGATTTTATTTTATATGAAGTTTATATAGTTTTTATATCCATTTTTGCAAGCAAATATTTTGTTACCATGTCTACAGTTATTTATTTTGCAACCAAAATTGTTACATGATTAAAACCCAGATTCGTTTTTTTGCAAATTGATCAAATATTGCTTAAGCTTAGCATGTCACATGAACTAAATGTGTGTTTTTTTTCTAATGAAGTTTGTGAATTTGTGCAACTAAATGATTGTTACCATTTCTACAGTTTAAAACCCAGATTTGTCATGTTTTTGTTATTTTGTTGTAATAAAGAACAAAATAGAATTTTAACAATGTGTCATTGCCAAAAAATGAAGCTGTCACTATTAGGAACTAGCTAGTTTCTGGCCAAATATTGGTGTGTAGTTATTACTAAACTTACATTTCCCATAAATTAAAGAGAAAATAAAGAAATAATGTTTGTTTGATCACTTTTTACAAAACTTTTGCAGTAGCTGTGTTGAATACCAATGCTTACCATTATAACTCATAATAAACTATAACTGCAGATTGACAGAATATGCTGAAATCTGCCGTGTCTGGTGTGTTTCAGGGCGCTGGCGTGTTACTGCGTGATTCCGGGAAGTTCCCGGCGGAGCTGAAGGCCGAGGTTTGCACACCGGGAGGGACCACGATTCACGGGATCCATGCGCTGGAGAAGGGAGGATTCAGAGCGGCTACGATGGGAGCCGTAGAGGCGGCGACCGAAAGAGCCAGAGAACTCGGAAAGAAGTAGAGGGGGAATCTCATTTAGAGAGGTTATGATACCTGAATGTAAGCCGGGTTACAGGAGGGACGATTAACGTAACACCTTAAAGTCTTACTTTATGCTCCAAGCATATCCAGTAGTCAGTGTTTCTGAAAGTTGATTACCGAGGCCTTGATAATGGATTGAAACGTGCTGAATGAATGGACTCATCTAAAGATGAGAATGTCTTGTGTATTCTAAGGGAACAATATACATGCATTGAAACCCATGTTAGCTGTTAGTAAGTTACACGTCTGTATGGTTTTTACAGTACTTGACAAACCACTGGGATTCAGAAACCAATGCAACTCTGAAATGGGGACCTGTTTACACAATAAGAATGTGCTAGATGTATACAGTTTATTTTCTGCACATGAAATGTTTTTGTCCGCACAAATTTAAAGAATGTGAAAATAAAATCATTAAATGTATAATAAATTAATCTCGAAAAAGTTCATTTTGTTTTGACTTTTTGCTTGTCATTTTTTTTAAAGCCTCATTTCATGTCACTGCACACACTGCAAGTAGTAAAAACATTTTTAAGAAACAAAAATAAGAACTACAAATTCATTTTGACAACAGTATAGTAAGTGCACTGATGTTTCAATACTGTGATCCTCAAGATTCTGATTTGAACTGTACTAAAATAAAAAAAAATTAAGGATATATGAAGTATATAAAGTTTGCATTTGAAGAATTTATCATAGAATAAGGTATTTCTATCTTCCAAAGTATTTTGAACACCAGTAGTTTCCATAAAAGGTAAAAAGAAATAACGCACAAAAGAATAAAAAGTGTTTTTTTTATATATATATATATATATATATATATATATATATATAATATGTAGGTATGTATATAAAATATGAGATCTAAGTATGTTTTAAAGAAATGTTTGTGAATGTAAAATTTTGTATATACGGATATATAAAAATCAATATTCAAATGTCGCTACACACCACTGATCTATAATAGAGAATTATGTTTATATATATATATTTATATCTATTTATATAGATCAGCGATTCACACGTATTTTTGTTTGTATAAAACGTGTATACAATTAGAGTTTAATTTTTTTAAATTAAAACAACAACGTCTCAATTCACACCATATGCTACATCTGTAGTACTTTCACTCTCGTTTCCACAAAAGAATAGAAAATTAGAAATAGGCCTTTCCCATCATTTGATGACGTCACATACGCAGTCGCGCTGGGAAACGGACTGTACCATGTGGGAATAAGATGTGATGACATAATATCACTTAAAGCACTCTTCTATATTGTGTTATGTGTATATGTATACAACAACGAAACTCACTAAAATACATTTTAGCCGCATCAGGGCAATGTTTGGCGGCTTTGTGGCGGTTTTGAGGCAGTGAGCTCCCCCGCTCGTGAGCAGGAATGGTTCGCGCGCCTCTCGCTCGCTCCTTCTGTTCCATGAACGCGCGGCGAGCAGCAGCGATTCATTCAACGCTAACTAAAGCCTTTAAAGTGAGTATTTGTGTGGGAAAATTTGGTGGTTTACAGTTGCTCATGCTTATTTATCGTTTTTCTTGGTTTAAATGAATAAATAATGCTGTGTTGTAAGTCTGCGGGGTGTTTATCGTGCTCAAAAGCCGGTTAGACGTCTTTCGGATGTTTATTTATTAACATATGAATAAACAATAGGTGATCGTTACATGACAGAAAGCTCATGTTTTTGTTACAGTCACTGTCATAATGAAAATACGTTTAATTTGTATAAATATCCAGTGTGTTGTTTGATGGGCCTGACACCTCCATGTGCAGGAAGTCCAGATTATCATGAATAATGACGCATTCTCATATTTAATCGGATGATCTTGTGGTAAACCGGAGATTTATACAGATTTATTGATTTTATGATCTCTAGATAATGCCTGTTTCTTTTCTGAATCAACAAAATGAGTGATTAGGCTTTAAAATACACCTTTTTCTCATAATTGCACATTAAGATCTGCTTATCTTGACAATCATGGTCACTACAAACTATCATCTAAAAGTGATGATAAAACTAATACTCATAATAGTGAATTATTTTCAGTCACATTAGCCTGATTGTTAAATGATCATGTAAGTTAAGTGACCTTAATCATGTTAGACTAACAAAATAGTAACAGAGAAATAATATTGTGCATATGGCACCATGACAATACTATATTTTTTTGGACATATACTATGGTAATCATTCACAAACATAGTATTACTATCAGATACCATCACTTTACCATGTTTTCACCATAGTACTTCTTTGGGAGGGCATGGATGAGTGAAGTCCTCTCATTCTGTGAGATTCAATATAAACATAAATACTTTTCTTAATTGCACTTTATGGTTTATTGCTTGCCTTCGTTTGGATGAGAAGAACGTACTGTTTGTTTGGTCGCTTTGCTGAAGGTGAGTTTGGACAAAGATTGGACATGTTCATCTTATTTGACCCATGGATTTGTGTGTGTGTGTTATGTCCATTCTGAATTTAATTGTCCTTTCTTTTCTCCATCACACTTTCAGTTTGTGTTTTTTTTTTTTTTATTATTATTTATTGGTTTTCTGCTCAACGTCATTGTAAACTGCAATGTATTTCATGTTTAAATCTAATGCAACCATAGAATGTTTTATGTGTGATTGTGTCTGTCTTTAAAGCTGAAGTGTGTAATTTTTACTGAACTAAGGGTACGTTTACATGACAATGGTGTACTAAAAACGTGAAGGTTTTGTGTACAGACGACAACATTGTCAAAATGATCCCATGGATCCACTTAAATGACTAAAAACATTGTATTACGTATAAAGGGGCCAGTAGTTGGAGATGTTACTTTGTAAAGAAACTGTCGTTTTCACAAATTTGCATTTACATGGAGACAAAAAACGATGTAGGTTTCGAAAGCTCCGATATTGAAACTCATTTGCAAAGGTTTGTGATTTCAGCTCCACAAAACGCCGTTGGCTTGTAAATGAACAGCTAAAATGCATAACAATTAAGTCGAATAATGATTGTCTCCAAACAGGTTTCTCAATATAGAAACTTATGTCCACCACAGAACAAAAATATAAAAAAGTAATTGCAACTTTTTATCTCAGAGTTCAGACTTCTTAGAAGCACAATTGCATATAGTTATTAATTGCGAGATGTAAAATTAATTCTGAAAACAAAATTCAAAATTGTTCTAAATTGGTAATTGCGAGTTTATTACTTGTGCATGTCTGGATTGTGAAAGAAGCTTCAATTGCATTTTTTATATTTTTATTAGGTGACTGAAATAATACAAATACCCATTTTATTAAGCTATTTCGATTTTTGTTAAATGCTAACAGTATTCTTTGGACTATGAATATAATATGCTAAAAAGCTCTCTGAAAAGTCTAAATTCATTGTCTGCATCCATAAAAGCAGCAATATTTTTTTCTCTTTTTTTTTGTAATGAATACTGCATTTTAAATTATACTTGTTTTTCAGCATTATGCACCACTTGCCGTAATTTGCGCTTAAACAAATACAGTTTACACACTTCATGTTTAATGTTATCCTACTGCTTTGTGACTAATTCTCCAGTTCCCTGTCACTTTCCCTTTCCTCTTTTTTGTTTATTTATCAATCCTCTTCTACATCTATATTTCTGGACACAAGAAAATGCGCAACAGAAGCCATAGGAATTCTTCTTCGAATCAGTCCAGTTCTTCTGAACGGCAGCCGAACCAAACCACCGCAGGCGCCGAGGGATGTTTGTCCAGCGCGACGCTGGAGGGTTTGAGATCAGAGTGTTTGATGGTGTGGTTCGACCGTGTCGCGTACGAAAGAGCCGAGAGTCTTTACTACGTACGACTATTGCAGCAGCAAAATGGCACGACCGCTCCTGCGAGTTCTTCCGCAAGAAACAAGCAAGAAACCTGCCAGCATGGAGAGCAAGAGGCTTGTCATCATGTCGTTGAAACCGTGTGGGTGAATAAACCCAACTTTGACCAAGCGGAGAGCAAGTCTGTGGGCCGTGTTCCCAACCAACCGAGATCTCTCCAACTGCAGCCCGCCAGCTGCGACGAGGGCTACCAATCGCAAACCCCGACTCCACCCACACCAGCTTCCAGACCAATCAACGGCCTCCCTTCCTTGCCGCCACCTCCAATGGGGGTGTGGCTACAGAAGCCTCTTTTTGATAAAGCCGAGGCGACTTTCTATCAGAACCTGAACGGCCGAAGCTCCCTCACCAACTCTGAAACCAGCGGCGACGAGTCCAACCCCAAACGGCGAAATAACGCGCAAAAAAAGCCTGTGGTTTGCGATCGCCGGGAATCCAATGACATCACCACCAATCAGGGAGCGGCGCACTGCTATTTCCTGCATGCCGACAGCGAGAGGGTGTGGCTAGATCGTGGTCGCTATGCGGAGTCGGAGACTCGTTTCTATGAAGAAGCTGCGGCGAGATCCGTCAAAACATCTATAAACCATTCTAGCCAGAAGCAGAAGTATGACTCGATACTCGAGAAAATACACCTTGCTCACACACTGTAGTCAATTAGTTGGTTCACCACCAAATTAAAGTCATTTTAACAATCCTGTTGCTCCAAACCTGCATTACTTTTGTTTCTTGAACCTCCTACGAATCGCAGTCGTAAGTGTTTCATGGCGAAAAGTCATGCGAGTTTGGAACGACATAAAGTTCAGTAAATGACAGAATTGGTGAAATGTCACTTTAAAATGACATACTCTCAGGTAACCATCAGTCTCATCCATTGCATTCACATGTGAACTATTAACAAACTTTTCTATTTCTTTTGTGCACCATCTTCATGTCATCGCGCATTTTTCTCATGCCGTTCTTTTTAGTTGTACTTTGGTCTCTTTTTACACGTTCATTTTTGCTGCGTTTGTCCGTTGTGTTGGCTTGGAAGAGTCATTTGTCTGAATTCAGTTTTGTATTATTTGGGTTTCTTCACTTGTTTGGTTGATGTTGTTTTTGTTGTTTGTTATTTTTGCATGGTTGCATTAACATACTTATATTATTTGTAGTGTTATATCCATGCATCAGTTTTGGGGAGACACTATCAGGCCTGTAGTTTTTAATCATTTTGAATTTATTTATTTATTTTAATTATTTAAACCACAAATTTAATTTTTATGTATTTTTCATTTTCATTTTAATCATTTTGTTGTGTTTTTTTTTAAATTGGTTTTATTTTTCTTTCATTTACACGTCATTTTTTTTTTTTATCAATTTAAAAAAAAAATTAATTGCTTAGTTTGTTATATTAGCACATCGTTTAACTAAAATAAAATGAGCAATGTTGTTTTTGCAGGTATCTGAAAGAAAATTAATGATTAAACTTAATGCAAATAAAAATTAATGTTGGTAAATAAAAAATATTAAAACAAGTGTTATTTACATTTACATTTAGCAGACGCTTTTATCCAAAGCGACTTACATTGCATTCAACTTACAGTTTTTACATTTTATCAGCTCTTGCTTTCCCTGGGAATCGAACCCATGATCTTGGCGTTGCTAGCGCCATGCTCTACTATTTGAGCTACAGGAAAGCAGTAAAGTTTCACTGTAAAGTTGTAAAATAAGAAAATATAATTTTACAGTAAAATCATTTTAAATAAGATTATTTTTATTTTCATTTTTCAAATGATAAAACATTACTAAGGCAGAAAAAAATGATTTTATTTTTTTATTTTGTTTTTCATTTGAAATTAATTAGTTTTTTGTTTTCTTTTTCTTTTTCTTTTTTTGCATGTCCATATAGTTTTTATTTATTATTTAATTTTATGATTTTAGTACACCAAGTTAAACTTAATGAAAATGACAAATGTTGCCTTGGCAAATAACTAAAATAAAATAAGTACATTTTATTTCAACTAACAATTTTTTTTGTTTGTTTGTTTGTTTTAGCTTTATTTAAATATAATAATAACCATTAGCATATAAATTCACTCCCCAACACTGCTGCGCACCGTAGTTTATTCTGAAACATCCTTTCATTTTCATCAAAGCCAAACAGATAGCAAATCACATCCAGTCCTTTATCAGTTCACTGAAGGTGTTTGTTTAGTGAGGTTGTTACAGGTCTCGTGTGTGTTTTGCAGGATGACTGCAGCGGAGTGTTTGGCGCAAGAGAGGATCTGGTTCGATAAGCCACGTTACGATGAAGCAGAACGGCAATTTTATGAGCAGATGAACGGACCCACGCAGCCCAAACAAGTAATAAATATATCACTTGAACTATTGCATTATTATTTACAGCATCTGTGCTAATACTGCTGTTCCACATGGTATTTTTGAGGTTCGTTCTAAATGTACATTTACTTAATTTCATGCATTTGGTAGATGCTTTTATCCAAAGAGACTTACGTTTGCATTCAGTGTATACATTCCCACAGTCCCAGGGAACTGAACCCATGCCCTCACCATTGCTAGCGATATTTCACTGTTTAAAGCTGCAGAAACACAGTTTTTATACCAGCACACACACACACACGCTGAGGTTTGTCTCTGTCTCTCGTCTCAGGACATTGGAGCTAACAGCATCCTTCAGGACATCGCAAGAGCACGAGAAAACATTCAGAAATCTCTCGCTGGGGTGAGTCGAGCAAACACCCTACCACTGCTCTTTGAACCGTGCAATCTAGCTCTCTTCTAGGGCTACACGATTTCTGGGACAAAATCGAATTACCGTGTTATTTATTTATTTATTATGATTTTATTTTTTATTTTTTGAAAAGCTGCAGGTTTTAAGAGTTTACACAATATGAGCAAAAAAATTTAATTATATATCAGTATGACTGTATAATAATAATAATGTTGTGGTTGTTACAAAATTAAAACTATTTGTAAAAAATGAGTAGTTAAGAAAAATGATATAGTGATGATAATTTTATTTTACAGTACAAAAATGGCTGTCTAGAAATATAATAATAAATGTTGTTATCGGTCGTTTCTAAATAAAAAATATTAAAATAAAAATATGCACAATTTTCCCAAAACATTTCTGATTACATATCAGTAAGTATTATTACTATTATTGTTGTTGTTGTTACTAAGTAAAAATATTAAAATAAGAAATACAACTATAAAAATTCACTGTAAAAAAATGGAGCATTTAAAACATAATAAAAATAATAATTATAATAATTATATTTTACTGTACAGCAGCTGTTGCCTGTCTTAATTTTTTTGTTTGTTTGTTTTTTCATATGTTTTCAAACCATTAAGCTTTTGGCAGAAAAACACAGGATTTTATATTCTTGACACCAGCCAGTTTATTAGTGTTTTTATTTTAATTAATCGTGCAGCTCTACTCTTGTTCTGAAAGCCTAGTGAGTTGTCTTGCTGTCTGCTGTCTATATAGGCAGCTCACTAGGTTTTAGAACAGAGCCCAGCTTCTATCTCCTAAATCATCTGTTCTCTTCCTTCATCTGCACTTTCCTCATAAATGATCTCTCCTGTAGCTGAAGACAACCTTGCAGCCAAGTAGAGGCTCCGCCCCTAAAATATCAAACCCCTCCCACCGCTCGTCTCCTGTAAGTGTGTGTGTGACACACTAAAGCAGCTCACGCCCGAGCCAGCCAGCGCGTGATCATTGTGCATGCTTGCATGCATGTTGTTGTAGAAAGTTTCACAAGAAATCTGTGATGCATGCGTTTGTTGTTAATGTTTCTGCTGTGAAACGAGACCATAAACGAGAGAAACGCTTGCATCTTTGTTGTCAGGTTTGTATCAGTGTTATTTTTGTCTCATTGCAATACTATAATAGTTTAATGTTTTGAATTCTTTATAAAAAAAATTTTTTAGTTCATTTAAGTTTTTTTTGTTTGTTTTTGTTTTAGGTTTTTATTGATTTTTATTTCATACAAAATTTTAGTACATGTTAAACTTAAAATGATAAATGTTTGCTGAAATTAAAAAAAAAAAAACATTAAGTATTTTATTTCAGTAACTGTTTTAACAGCTAATAAGTAACACATTTTTATGGTTTCATTTGAACTCTAATAACCCTGGTTTGTATGATATTACACACCAAGACAAAGTTCTAAACTGGAGATTGTAAGTTAATGGAAAACTTATAATTTAATTAATAATTAAAAAAATAATAATAATTTTAAAAATCCAAATAAATTGTTTTTATTTTACAATTATCAAAATAAAACCTATATATATATATATAAGAAATATACTAATTATTTTTATAAACTACCTAATAATTACTTAAATCATAGAAAATGTCAAATCAAAATAAATACATTTTAAAATTAAAATCAATCAAAATAAAACACCAAAAAATAGCTAAAATATTGAATTAGTTTAACTGCATGTCATGTGACCAATAAACAACATCAGAGAACCATGCACATGCGAATGTGTTGAAAAATTATTGAAACTTCTAGGGAGTAAATTTTTTAGCTCAAATGGGCTGGGCTGACAATATAGGTTTGGGAATCCATGTATCAATATACCAATACATAGTTATAAATAAAAATATTTGCCTACAAACCTACAGAAACATCCGTGAACGTTTTAAAGTGATTCACAGAAACAAATTAAACTTACTGAACCAACTTCAAATATAAAATCTAAACATGTCTAAACATTGCATGTTCTGACAAAATAGCGAAATCTATGTTGTGTGTCGTGTGGTACATTAAAATAGTGTAGCAGTTAGTGTAGTAACAGACTGTAGTTGTTTGTTAGTTAGTGTGTGTGTGTAATATGTAGTTGTAAGTAGACTTGATTCTCTCACTGGGCGGTTGTGTATCAGAGCTGGGGCTGATGGGAACTCTGGTGTGTGTGTGTGTGTGTGTGTGTGTTTAGAGTGGCGGAGGCGGTGCTGCTGATTACGGGGAGCTCGCGGCACGCATGAAGGACCTGGAGCTGGAGAACCATAGTCTAAACAAAGGTGCGTTTAACAGATTCTCATAGCTAGACAGAATTTAACAATCGTAATTCACATTCTGATTCCATTTATGATGCTTTTGGTCATTTTGAGAAAGAATTAATGAACAACGTTAAGAAAAGAAGCATTCGCTAGCCTCAAAAGACTAGAAAACTATTCAGATTTTACTAATCCAGTGTATAAATAAAAATAAATGATGCACATTTTTTAAAATTAAATAACATCTTAAATGTTTGCATGCAGTGTAATGTTTATGTACTATTGTAGGTTTTGTTAGTATTTTGAATTTGCTTTTATTATTTTGTTTTCATTTTCATTTTAGTTTAATATTTAGTAATTTTACTGTGCTATTATATACTTTTATTTTTTTATTATTACTATTATTGTTTTTATTCATGTTTTGAATTAGCTTTTATTTTCATTTCAATTAGTTTATTTTTAGTAATTTTACTATGTGCTTTTATATGCTTTTTATTATTGTTTTTTACTATTACTATTATAGTTTATTTCTATACTTTTATAGTTTGGTTTGCTTTTAATTATTGTATTTTCAGTTTCCAGTTTAATTTTAGTATAAGTTAGTAATGTTTTACTGTATTTTTTCATATACTACTGTATTTTTTTTATTTTATTTTTTATTATTACTACTGTAGTTTTTGTTTATATATATATACTATTATAGTTATTATTAATGTTTCAAGTTTGCTTTTATTTTCAGTTTTCGTTTTAATTTTAGTTTAATTTTTTGTTTGTTCTTTTTAAATATTACTGTTTAGGTTTCATTTGATTTTATTTCAGTTTTGGTTTAGTTTTTGTCTTTGTCTTATTTTAAGTTAATTTCAAAAGTTCTTCAGCTTAATTACATTACATAATTTCTTTCTTTTTTAGTTTCATTTTTCATAGCTGATATTTATATATTTCAAAAAAAAAAAAAAGAATTTTTTAAAGAATTTTTAAGAATTTTTTTTTTTCCTTTTAGTTTTGGTTAATGATAATAAACTTGTTTGCATACATTAAGCATCTATTCTGTCTTTATCTCTCTTAATCCCATGCATTGGATTTAGTTGTAGCAAACCTCATATAAAATAAAACATACTATTGGATATCCGGAGGTGGACAAATAATATAGATTATATACAAATAATATCATTCAAACTGAACAGCAGTGATGTCATAATATTTGCATATAAGCGGTCATTTCATTACATCTTGCCTAATCTTCTGCAATCACTTGCTTAATTGCTCCGGTTGTGTTTCTCAGTGGTGCAGGAGCTGCGTTCTGCTCTCAGTAAGATGGAGAGTCGTGTGTCAGCGCTGGAGAAGCGGACGACAGCGCCGGCCGTTAACGGCACCGGTCCCGCCACTCCTCAGAGAGCTCCACCCGCTCCACCGAAACAGGAGGAGGAAGACGAGGATGAGGACGACATCGATCTGTTCGGCAGCGATGAAGAGGTGGATGAGGAGGCCGAGAGACTGAAAGAGCAGCGGCTGCAGGAATACGCCGCCAAAAAGGCCAAAAAACCCGCCCTCATCGCTAAATCATCCATCCTGTTAGACGTCAAACCGGTAAGTGTCTGCAGCAGGGAATTCACATTTTGTTTTTTGTTTTGTTTTGTGTTTGTTGAATTGGAGTTTTCCGCAACCAACCTGAATATACTAGTAAATGCATAGCAACCACATAGAAACAACCTAACAGCTACCTGGAACACCCTAGCAACCGCTTAGCAACCTACCTGGAACACCATAGCAACCGCTTAGGAACCACATAGAAACAACCCAACAGCTACCTGGAACCACCCTAGCAACCACAAAACCCAAAAGTAAACAGTGTTATTTCAGCACCAATAATTTGGTATTTATTAATATTTAGCATTTATTAATATTTTCAATTCACTTTTATTTTAGTATTTTCAATTTTAATTTTTAGTTTTAGTTTTAGCTTTATCTTTTTTCAATTGGTTTAATCTTTTTTTCAGTTTTAGTTCTTAGTAATTTTTAAAGACTTTCGTTTTACTTAAATTTTAACATTTCTAATTTTCATTTAAATATTTTTAAATATTTAAGTTTTACTTCAGCTTTATTTCAGTTACTTTACTTCAACTAACCTAGCAACCACCTAGAAACTACCTAGCATCCATCTAGAGCATAGCAACCACCTAGAAACCATCAGAACCCCCCTAGCAACCACCCAGAACACCCCAGTAACACATAGCAACCAACCAAAACCCCTAGCAATGCGCTAACTGCTAGGAATATTCTACCAACCACCCCAAACTCCTACGATCGCCCTAACAACACTCAGAACACCTTAGCAGTTGTCTAGCAACCATTTAAAATAACCTAGCAACCAACCAGAACTAGAAAATCAGTAACTTCAACCGAAAATCGATTCAAATGTTTGATGATTCAAATCGGTTGAGATGCTAAACAAATCGCGATTCAATTAGGGGTAGGAGTTTATATCAATGTGTCCGAGGGGAACTTACTCTCTTTATAAAAGTTTAGATGGTATTTATTCTTCTCATCTTGCCTCTGTATAATGCATATTAAGCTGCTTTGTTTACAGCGGAAACCAAGGAAACGCTTTAAGCGCCACCTGCTGGCAGAGAGTGAATCTGCATCTCATTCAGCTCGTCTGCTGTTTCGGTTTCATACAGATATTTTTTATGTATAGTTTCACAAAACTGAAGTCAGACCATTCTGTTTTTGCTTCAAATCTTGAAATGATACAATCTAATTTAGATTAAAAACTGCTCATGTTGCATGTATGCAGCATCTTTGTTTGGATCATGATTAAAATGCAGTGGCTGCCTCTAATTTTAAATGGAAAGAGCACAGACAAACCCTTATTTTGAATATATGAAGATATTTCTATTATTTCTGTTACTTATTTATTTGATTTGGGGTTTGTTTTAAAATTTCAGTTTAGTTTTGTTATTTACATTTACATTATATTTAGTTTTTTAGCAGACGCTTTTATCCAAAGCGACTTACAAATGAGGACTATAGAAGCAATCAAAACCAACAATAGAGCAATGATATGCAAGTGCTATATTAGTATATTATTATAGTGTTATATTTAAGTTTCACAAAGAAACGTGCAGCATTTTGTCCAAGCAATAATAAAAGGACACATTTCATTTATAATTTGTCGCGATTTAAATCGTGAATTGAATCGAATCGTGAGTTGAGTGAATCGTTACATCCCTATCCAGAACATCCTAACAGCACCTTTGCAATTGGAGAGAACACCCTAGCAACCACTAAGCATCCATTTGTAATACCCTAGCAACAGCATGGCAGTGTATCCATTTGTCTGATAAACTGAATTACCTTAAAACCTTTTAAAATGCCCTTGATCTTTCAGGGCAGGCTTCTCAAGGTCATTAATCAGTTTTTTTCTGGTGTTGGCAGTGGGATGACGAGACAGACATGGCGAAGCTGGAGGAGTGTGTGCGGTCAGTGCAGGTGGATGGGCTGCTGTGGGGAGCCTCCAAACTGGTTCCTGTGGGTTATGGCATCAAGAAACTGCAGATCAACTGTGTGGTGGAGGACGACAAGGTGGGAACAGACTTCCTGGAGGAGGAGATCACCAAGTTTGAGGACCACGTGAGTAGCATCTTCATAAACTGCGTGCTTTAGTCTTCAAGTGTCATGTAAAGCTTATCGTGTTTGTTTTGTGTTGCAGGTTCAGAGTGTGGATGTTGCTGCGTTCAACAAGATCTAACACACACACACACACACGCATAAACACTCACATGCTACTGCTGCTGGATGAATATCAGTCAATAAAAGAGCTCAAAAGTATTTGTCTTGGTCTCTGTCTTTTATAATCACCACATCTCTTTAAACATATACAGTATGTGTATGGGCCAAATTTATCGATTTTTCTTTTATGCCAAAAATCATTAGGATATTAAGTAAAGATCATGTTCCATGAAGATATTTTGTAAATTTCCTACCGTAAATATATCAAAATTTAAATTTTGATTAGTAATATGCAGAGCTGGGGAGTAACGAAATACATGTAACGGTGTTATGTATTTAAAATGCAAAATATGAGTAACTGTATTTCGTTATAATTATATTTTAAATAGGTGGTAATCAAATTACAGTTACATCCGAAAAGTATTTTAGATTACCAAAGTGATTACTTGGAATTTTTATTTAATTTCTTAATTTAATATTTAAGTAAATGGTTTGAGGATTTTAACCAATAAGGCAACCGATTCTCCGTTGAAAAAAAAAATTAAAAATGCATGCAGCAGTTAATTTAGCAACTTGTAGTGAGTGCATACGCTCATCATCACGACACAACAGAAAGTCATTCGCGTAATGTATTTCTCTCGTGGTCGTGGAAATACAAAGAGTATTTTATAAATCTGAAAAAGGACGTGCAATGCCTATCTGACAAATCTTCTGTCAGCATCGAAGGATACAGCGTTTAATCTGAAAAAGCATCTTGAGGGAAGTTGTTCTTGATCTTTGAAAAAAAAAATTTTTCTATGTTCTCATATTTTGAGTGTTGCATGGTTATCATTACGTTTAATATTTCTAAGAATTTAATTGACAAATGACACCAAGTTCTCCTATAATTCACACTTTGCATTCAGTTAACAGATCCATACGAATCATGCACGAAATAAAAGTTTATAAATTCAAACGATAGCTTTGTGTGCTTTACAGATGAACTTGAACTCTTTATTCATTCGAAATGTATCCTAACAAACCATACATCAATGGAAAGCTTATTTATTCCGCTGTTGGATGAGGTATAAATGGACCATTATGACTGGTTTTGTGGTTCAGGGTCACATGTATGATGCAGAGGAGAATTGCAGTCAACACTGGCACTGTTTAAAAAGAGTGCTTTTGTGTGTTTGTGATCCTGGGATCCATTGCTGGTGTTTTTGGCGAGCCACACCGGTGGCAGAACTGCTGTGGATGTGTACTTTAGATATTTGCATGCTCCTTGTCAAATTTTAATACGGAATTTATTATAGCTGCTTGGAAATGAACCCGTTTCCTTCTGAGAGAAGCTCTCAGGTTGATGGATATTAATATAAAGATATTCAGGTAGATATTTGATGGATAAATACTCAGATATAGGCTATATTTAATGGATAGATGTTTAGTAGTGCTGTCAAAGGATTAATCGCATCCAACACAAAAGTATTTGTCTACATAATATATGTGTGTGTGTACTGTGTATATTTATTACATATATATAAATAGACACACATGCATGTATATATTTTAGAAAAATGTTATGTTTATATATTAAATATATTTATATATAAATTTAATTATATTAATATAAATATATACATGTAAATACATGTAGATATTTTCTAAATATATACTGTATATATGTATTTATATATGCATAATAAATACACAGTACACACATATGTAAACAAAAACGTATTTTAGATGCGATTAATCGCGATTAATCGTTTGACGGCGCTAATGTTTAGATATTCAGATGGATACAGTATATACTCAAATAGATAGCAATTTAGATTACATTTCTTTCATAGTATTTAAATATAAGTGGTAGAAAGAACATTTAAACAATATAAAACCGTATTTAAATTGGATTTAGGATTATTTTTCTTTCTTTCTGTCTATGTTGTACCGATTTTGGACAGGAAAGAGTTAAACTGCAGGATGTGGAATCAATTTTCCTCCGCGGGAGTGACTGTCACGATTCTTTATTCTCGTCTATTCGATTCAAATGAACGAATCAGTACAAAGAATAATCGCGATTAATCGTTTGACGGCGCTAATGTTTAGATATTCAGATGGATACAGTATATACTCAAATAGATAGCAATTTAGATAACATTTCTTTCATAGTATTTACATATAAGTGGTAGAAAGAACATTTAAACAATATAAAACCGTATTTAAATTGGATTTAGGATTATTTTTCTTTCTTTCTGTCTATGTTATACCGATTTTGGACAGGAAAGAGTTAAACTGCAGGATGTGGAATCAATTTTCCTCCACGGGAGTGACTGTCACGATTCTTTATTCTCGTCTATTCGATTCAAATGAACGAATCAGTACAAAAAATAAATAAATAAATAAAAATCTTTTAACTCCGTCATTAAGAAATTTGCATTGCGTTTTTTGTGCCTTAAGATAGCGGTGTTGATGTTAAAACTACAGTATCGTTTAAACGGAACACGGCGCGGGACTCTTCTGAACAACTCCTTCAGGATTCATTCGGGAGTCGTGATTCCCGAGTCAGTCAAAGAGTCGTTTAGAGATCGTCGTGCTGTTGTGCCGCGCGAGGTCTCCGCTGTTCCAGGTGTGTTTTTAAGTGAAATCATTTATAAAGCATTTATACGCAGAAAGGATTTTGACTATTTCTGTTGTGGCATGTTTTTCTGTTTTCTTTATGCTTTTCATGAGTGCAACTGTAATGCATTTACTGCAGCTTTGTAATGCAATGTAACAAAAAAGTATAACCTGTGTTTTTGATTACTCAGCTACTTGTGTCCTAAATTGTTTGCACGACTTCCAAAGAGTCAGAACTGTGTTTGCATGACAAATATGCATATATATATATATATAATGTCTAGAGGCTGTGTGTGTTGTTTGTTAGAGAAGATGATGTCTGTCTGCTTCATGTCTGGGCTTGACAGCAGCTCGACCCCCAAACCTGCAGCAGTTTTATGGAGCTCTTTGTCTGAACTCTTGCTCCGTTTGAAGTGTGTTTTATGGGTTCTTCTGCTGCATTTGTTGAGATGTTTGATGGTTCTGGTGTCTCAGATTGTGAATGAATGATGTTCCTCTGCAGGATGTCAGTCAGGCGGTTTCTGTCAGTGTTTCTCATGTTGTTTGTGACTCTCAGCGCTGAACAAGAAGAGAATGAAGTTCTGAAACACATCGACACACAGCAGACCGCAGACCAGGTGAGATTCAGGGTGGCTGTCACCCATTTTACATGCATATATTCTTATTTTTACAACTTTTACCTTCCAAATAGTGTATTAATAACCTTTTTATGCACTATTTCATGACAATGAAGCACAATTACATTCATAATTCTCATTTATTGCAGTAATGAAAAGGCCCTGACACAAATAAGTTGTTTTTATATTTAAATCAGAATACATTAAATTCAGTACAATAAATACCACTCCTCTTAAAGTATTCTTTACAATTTGTAAATGTCATTATTTTAATTATTTTAATATTTTATTTATTAATCATTAAATATTTATTTATTTAATATGTATTTTCCGTGCATTACAGTAATGATGGTTTGGGGAGAAATGGCATGGTCATTGAGATACTATTATAGTTTTCATTACTATTGTGAATGTTTATTTTTATATTTTCTGTTTTTAATTTTAATTTTTTGCTTTTAGATCGAAGTTACATTCACCACTGGCAACTTGAGTGAAACGACACACAAACCTTCATTACCAGGTCAAACACACACACACACACACACACACACACACACTTGAGAATGTCTTCTTACTTTATTAATGAGGACGTTTGACCCTCACAAATATAGACAAATATGTAAATTAAGTCTCTAATTAGAGCCTGAGATCTTTAACATCACTGAAAGTGTTGTAATATTATGAATACTAATTGATAAATAATTCATTATTATGTCAAATATACTTTTCTCATTTTTCAGATGTTGATGAGTGTCGCCAGGGCGACCCGGGGTCTTGCGGTTACCATGCCAACTGCACAAACACACCTGGATCCTACCTGTGCAGCTGTTTCCGTGGTTACCTGATGAGTGTGGAGGGATGTCAAGGTGTGCATGATACAAACACAATCCTGTGAAACACACTTAAACATTACTAACTTTAACTTTCTCAGCAAGATTATTCAAATTAAAAGAGAAAATGATCTATGAACACAATACAACTCACTTAAAAATGAACATTTGCTGAAAATTCACTCGCCCTCAGATCCATCCGAGATGTAGATGAGTTTGTTTCTTCATCAGATTTGGAGAAATGCTGCATTGCATCAGTGTCTCAGCAATGGATGCTCTGCAGTGAATGGGTGCCGTCAGAATGAGAGTCCAAACAGCTGATAAAAACACCACAATAATCCACACCACTCCCGTCCTTGAGAAGACAAAAGCTGAAACAAATCCAGCATTAAGACGTTTTTAACTAAAATACGAGTCCATAAGTGAAAAGTGCATCTGCTGTTGTCTCTCACATCAAAATCCAGCCACATATTTGTTTAGAGCTGTTTTGGCTTGTAAACGCTGTGCAGATTTCACACTAGACCACTTTTTCACTGGAGAAGTGTTTTTCATGGACTATGGACTCGTATTTTAGTTAAAAACATCTTAATGTTTCAGCTTTTGTCTTCTCCAGATGTTAGCTGATGGACTGGAGTGGTGTGGATTATTGTGATGTTTTTATCAGACTCTCATTCTGACGGCACCCATTCACTGCAGAGCATCCATTGCTGAGACACTGATGCAGAGACACATTTCTACAAACCTGATGAAGAAACACACTCATCCTGATCTTGGTTAGCCTGAGGCAGAGCACATTTTCAGCAAACTACTCCTTTAACATCATCTATTTTCATCTGGGTTTATGAGTTTAAACACTGTGTTGTTGTGTGTGTGTGTGTGTGTGTGTGTGTGTGTGTGTGTGTGTGTGTGTGTGTGTGTGTGTGTTGTAGATGTGGATGAGTGTGTGTTAGCTGCAGTAACAGGTCTGCAGGCGTGTGGAAGTGGAGCCGTGTGTACAAACACACCGGGGTCTTTCACCTGCTCGTGTCCGGCGGGATTCGTGCTGGCGCTCGACGGACACAACTGTGTCGGTGCGTTCGGTGTCTGTGTGATTCATTCAGGGATGGTCAGACAAACTGAATAGACATCCAACAAGTGTTAGATTCTGCTTTTAGTTATTAGTTATTATTTTTAGTTATTTTAGTTAATCCATGAAAATGAGAAATGTTTCCTTGGCAATTAGCTGAAATACAATTTTATAAATATAATTTTATTTTATTTTTGTATTTTCGTTTAAATTTTCTGTTTTTATTTTAATTTTAAAGTGAAATGAAATTCACCCTATTTTCAAAATGCATATTATGGATCCTATTGTGATCTATTATTATGTTTCAGTATTCATTTTTTTAATTGGACCTTGTAATGGTTAATCAAAATACGCAAAAAAGAAAATAGGAAAGAAATGGTCTGTTGTGACTTTACAGTTTTTCTTTTGTTTTTAAATGTCTATTTCATTTTTTAAATATTTTATATTATGTCAGGTAATGTTTAATTTTTTAATTTAAGTAGTGAAACTGTTCATTCATGGTTTTAGTTGTTATAATAACCCTGCAAACTAGTTATTTAATGAGTACATTTAAAAATACATGCAATTCTCAAACAACTGAGAATTATTTCTAGTTATTGCCTGTTTATTTGTTGAACATCTGTCAGTAACTCGAGTCGATTATGGAACAGTGCAGGGTTTTCTTCTAGTTTAATTGTGTAATGCAGTGCAATATCAGGTGAATGTTTAAAGCCGGTTCTGTGTCTCTGCAGACGTGGACGAGTGTAATTTCGAGGAGAGCTGCCGGAGGGAGCTGGGTAACGTGTGTGTGAACACAGACGGCAGTTACGCGTGTGTGTGTCAGGCCGGATTCAGAGAGGACAGAGCCGCGTGTGTCGGTACGAGTCTGTGATCATAGTTTTAACCTGAGTCTGAATCTAGAATCACACCAGAAACTCATAAAGAGAAATCGTTTAAATATTCTAGTTTACATGCATGTGCCAAGCAGGGCTACTTTGGTATCATAATTTAAAAAATATAAATTTAAAATAATTATGTTGAATATTTTTATATTTTCTGTTTTAGTTAAAGTTTTGGTAAATTTTTAGTGTGTTGTATAGTTTTTATTATTTTTATTTAGTTTTTTTTTTTTTTTTTTTTTATTCTACAAAAATGAGAACAGTTTCCTTGCCAAATAGATTAAATAAAATAATTTATTTATAATATATTGATAATTTTATAATTTGTACTTCCCTTTATATACTTCCCTTGTTTTATGGTTTTTGATTAGGATAATTTACTGTAATAACCCTTGTGCTTAGTTATTAGAAATGAACTATTTTCCTGTTGGTTCATGTGTTTTTGAAAGCATTTATTCTTTTTATAATTAAAGTTTTGATTTAATAACTCTAAAAATGTCAGGTGAAGCAATCATATATTAATTCAGTGGTTTTGTTACACCTGTAATACATCTTAATCACGAGTGCGAAAAATAAATTAATTTAATGTAATTTAATAAATGCATTAGATTTATTAATTTAAAATAAATGTATTGATTGATTGATTTTATGTAAAAAAAAAAATGACAGTTCTGATTTGTGCATTCTTTATGTGACATAATCACTTTATAAAGTTTTTTTCATAATTTCAGCCTATTAATAAGATGTTTTTTTGTTCTCAGGATGCACAGTCCTTTTTTACTTTTTACTTTGCCGTAAAATTGTAGCGTAAAAATGAATTTGAACTAATATGGAATGCATTTTTGATTAAATGAATAAACCAGAGCCTGTCACATCATTGAATCAGTCACATGTGTGTGTTGATGTGCATCCGCTGCAGTGTAAAGCTTTGGCTGTTGTTAACCAGCGGCTTGATTACTGTATATTCTCAGCCTGTCTGTGTGTCTCTCAGGTGCTCAGTGTCCAGGTTTTCTTATATGTGAAGGTAGTTGCTGCATTTCCTCATCTCTCTGAAAGCTCACCTCTGTTTCCTCATGACTTGCAGTTGACATCATTAACAGCATGCTGAATTAACCTGCATTATTCGATAGATTGAACTCAGTTTAGTGTGTGTTGTAAAAGTGTTGAGTGTGTATATAATGAACAGATGCTGACGTTGTTCTCAGATGTGGACGAGTGTGTGGAGGAGCAGCATGTGTGTGTCGGGCGAGGCGAGTGTGAAAACACTCTGGGCAGTTACAGGTGTGTGTGTCAGCGCGGTTACCGTGGCAACGGCACACACTGCGCAGGTGAGTGACACACACACACACTTCCAAATTTTTATGAGGGGGAACAAATGAATAATTAAATATTGAAATGTAAAATTTAAATTTATGCACAATTTATAAACAGTAAAAAAATAAAAAATAAAAAAAAAAAACTTAAAAAGATAAATTATTGTATTTGTTTACCTGTATTTGTTTGTATTTGTATTTGTTTACCTGCATATTTAGTGGCCATTAATAATAATAATAATAAAAATAAATAACCAACATCAAAGAACTGGGCAAATGCAAATACTTATAAAGCATCAATATTTAAATGAATAATAATTAAACAAATAATAAGCAATATCTATCTAACTACAACTAAAAATGTTACTTGAAATAAAATGTTGAAAGAAATAAACAAACTAAAACTGAAATAAAATTTTATAAAAACTTCAAACAGAAGCTACTAAAAATGGCAACCACAAAAATTTGAAAATGGAAAATAAAAAAACTAATCCAAACTGTAAATAAAAGCTGTAATAGTATCTCTGAGTCTGATTATTGATGTATCCACCCAGATATAAACGAGTGTTTGACCGGGGATCACGGCTGTGATGTTAACGCTCGCTGTGGGAACATCATCGGCTCGTACTTCTGCCAGTGTCTGCAGGGATACAGCGGAGACGGACACTCCTGCTACGGTCAGTCTGAGATCCGCATCCATGCAGTCTGAGTGATGTTCTGATGATGATGATGATGATGATGATGATGATGATGAAGCTCGTGACTGTGCTTTGCTCAGATGTGGACGAATGCGCTCAGGATAACAGACTGTGTGAACACGACTGCATGAATCAGCTGGGGACGTACAGCTGCGTCTGCAGCGCTGGATACGCAATCTCTGCAGATCTGCACAACTGCACAGGTGTGAGACCTCAGTGTGATTCACATCAGTTTGATTCACTTCAGTGTAATTCACTTCAGTTTGATTCACTTCGGTTTGATTCACTTCAGTGTGATTCACTTCAGTGTGATTCACTTCGGTTTGATTCACTTCAGTGTGATTCACTTCGGTTTGATTCACTTGAATATTTAGTTTTTTTCTTCAGAATTTCAGCCTTTTAATGTGATTTCTAATGCAAATTGTTGTTTATTTTTACTTGGTTTAATGCAATTCAGTTCTGTTCCAGTAGAATTCAGGTCAGTTTACATTATTTCAGTTCAGCTACTGTTAGTGTTATTTTAGTATCATTGATATACTATAATAATTTTTGTTAATATTTTGAATTTGATTTTGTTTTTAAATATTCTGTTTTCAAAAATTAGTACAGAATTAAATTTAGTACTATGCAATTAATTTCACTTGTGTCAGTTAATTCAGTTAAATTCAGTTCTATTAATTCATTTCAATGCACTTCAGTTACTTAAGTTGAATTTAATTCAGTTTGACTCGTTCAGTTTTGGACTTTCAATGCATTACAGTTCAATTCAGTTGAAATTTAATTCAATTTGGTTCCAGTAGGTTGAATTCAGTTCAGTTTACTTTATTCTGGATTAAAGTTCATCTTAATTCAGTTTAGTTCCTTTTAGTTTAATTCAACTTGCAACTAAATTCAGCATAATGCTTTTGATTTCTGTTTAGGCAAATAAATTTGGTTGAATTAATTTTTGATGCACTTAATTTGAATTTAATTCCATTTAGGTTAATTCAGTATAGTTCCACTTTCAATTCAGTACACTTTAGTTAAGTTGAAATTTAAGTCATTCCAGTTCAACTACAGTTCATATTAATTCAGTTTAGTTCCATTCAGTTCAGTTTAGTACAAATCAGTTCACTTCAGTCACTTAAAATTAATTTGAACTTAATTCTGCTCTTCCGTTGGATTTAATTGGTTTTATTTTGATTTCAGTTCATGTACTTTATTAGCATGACATCTACCTGTATATTTTGTATTACCAAAACATTAGCAACATATTTGTGGACACTTAACCAGTGCGTAATGAAATGAATAATCATTGCACATGTTTGGGTTTGTGTGTGTGTGTGTGTGTGTGTGTGTGTGTAGATGTGGACGAGTGTGTGAGCAGTAATGACACATGTGAACAGACCTGCACAAACACAGCGGGTTCGTTTCTCTGCTCGTGTCAGCGCGGGTATCAGCTGCACATCGACGGACGCAGCTGTGTGGGTCAGTGTACTGTCACCTCAAATTATGGCCAGTTAAAGAGTCTGTTTTCTGTTTTAGAGTGGATTTTCTCTCATTCACAGCTCTGTGTGTTTTATAGACATAGACGAATGTAAACTACAGAATGGAGGCTGTTCTCATGATTGCACAAACACACCAGGGGGTCACGAATGTCATTGTCCCTTCCCTCTGCTGCTAGACCACCACAACACCACCTGCGTCAGTACGTAATACGTGTGTGTGTGTGTGTGTGTGTGTGTGTGTGTGTGTGTGTGTGTGTGTGTGTGTGTGTGTGTGTGTGTGTGTGTGTGTGTTGTAAAGTATGTTTTTATTGTTTTGCATGAATAATTTTAATAAGCACCTCTTGTATTTAAAAAAAATTTAGGAAAGTCCTTATTTCTGTCCTTTTTATGCATTTTTTTCCCTGTCTTTTGCCTGCATGCATTTTCTATTCCTTGTTTGCACAAATTTTTGGTCTTTTGTATGCAAGCATTTTCTATCTTTTGTATGCATGCATTTTCCAAGTTTTGTATGCATGCATTTTCTATCCTTTGCATGGATGTATTTTCTATCTTTTGCATGCATGCATTTTTTATTCTTTGTGTGCATGCATTTTCTAAGTTTTGTATGCATGCATTTTCTATCCTTTGCATGGATGTATTTTCTATCTTTTGCATGCATGCATTTTTTATTCTTTGTGTGCATGCATTTTCTAAGTTTTGTATACAGACACTTTTTATCCTTTGCATGTATGCATTTTTCACCTGTCTCACATTTTCCATTCATTTAATGCATGCATGCATATGTGTGCCTCTGTTTTGGCAGATGTGACCACATGTGCCTTGAGGAATGGTGGATGTGATCATATCTGTTTGCTGGGTGCTGAGGGTCGCATCCAGTGCAGCTGCAGAGCAGAATGGGAGCTCAGCGCAGACCAAAGAACCTGCATCGGTAAAACATACAAAAAAAAAACTATTGACTGTCTCATATATTTTTCAATACCAAACACGGGGAATTCTTTTTATATGTGTGATCCACATGAATTGCCTAAATCTGAAAAAAATCGTTTTGTGTGACTGTATTTCAACTGATTATCAGCAAAAGAGAAGTTTTAATTTAATATTTTGAATAATTGTTATTATTATTATTAAATACTGATTAACTTTTTTCTTCGTCTCTGTCTGCAGATGTGGACGAGTGTGTGAGTTTTAACGGTGGCTGTGAGCAGGTGTGTATGAATCACGCTGGCGGTTTTAATTGCAGCTGTCGTTCGGGTTTTGAGTTGCGTAAAGACGACCCAACAAAATGCCAACGTGAGTCACAGCCGTTCACACACACACAAACACAATAACGCTAGATCAACCAGAGCACCCTCCTCACGACCGTACATCATTTTCCAGCGCTGTGTGAACCTGCCTGTCTGAACTCTGGAGTGTGTGTCGCCCCAAACACCTGCGACTGTCCGGCGGGATATCCTGGACCAGGATGCTCGGGTAATGTGTCGTGTGATTGAGTTTAAAGCAAAATGAGTTATTTTTTTACCTTTTATTATTATTATTACTATTACTTTTATACTAATATCATATAATTATTATTATATTACTCTAAGCTAATAAGTTGACACTTTAACACATCTGACAGACAGTTTTTTCTGAAGTGGCCTGCGTTGCATTATGGGTATTCATTTTTAAAATACAATGTACATACGGTCTAAAATGGATGAATGCAAAAAATGTTATTGAAAGAAATCACTTATTTTTACAAGGCTGCATTTATTTGATCAAACATGCTGTGAAAATTATGAAATATTATTGTGATTTAAAACAGCTGTTTTCTATGTGAATATCTGTTAAACTGTAATTTATTTCTGTGATGCGCAGCTGTATTTTCAGCATCATTACTGCAGTCTTCAGTGTCACATGATCTTCAGAAATCATTCTAATATGCTGATTTGCTGCTCAAGAAACATCTCTGATTATTATCAATGTTGAAAACAGTCGTGCTGCACAATATTTTTGTGGAAACCGTGATACATTTTATTTTTCAGGATTCACAGATGAATAGAAAGAACAGCATTTATTTGAAATAGAAATGTTTTGTAACATTGGAAATGTCTTTTGATCAATTTAATGCATAAAAATATTAATTTTTTACTAAAAGTGCCTTAAAATTCATTTCCATTCATGCATGCACATGTTTTATGTATTTACTGTGGTGTGTTTCAGCCATGTGTTCTCCACCCTGCGCTCATGGAGGATCCTGTATGAGGTGGAACGTCTGTCTGTGTCGTCCGGGCTGGACGGGTGACGGCTGCCACACAGGTAACACTGGCCGCATCTCACACACTCTCACACACACACACACACACACACACACACACACACTAATGCTGATGTGTGTGTGTTTCAGCCGTGTGTGAGCTGCCCTGTGCGAACGGTGGACGGTGTGTCGCTCCAAACACCTGCCAGTGTCCCTCCGACTACAGCGGCCCGCAGTGTCTCACCCGTGAGTGTGTGTGTGAGTGTGATCTGAAGCACTGTTTTCTGTAGACATGTACTGAAGGTGTGTGTGTGTGTGTGTGTGTGTGTGTGTGTTTGTTTGCAGCGCTGTGTTCTCCTCCGTGTGTGAATGGAGGGAAGTGTGTGGACATCAACACCTGCAGCTGCACAGACGGATGGACAGGAGCTCGCTGTCAGATAGGTGAACAAACTCACACTTTTTTCTCTTTTACTTTGATATCCATACGGGAACACTCCATACATCTCTTATTTAGAGCTAATTATAAATCCTAACCAAACCCAAACGCTAACTCTAAGAGAAAACTATCTGCATTTTTTATTATCCTGTTTTTGCAAATGTGGATTCCCAAAAAAGGAGGTTTTGGTAGATTTTGTAGGCTTAGATCACTTCTGGGTAGAAATTTGTCCTCAAAATATGGTAGACACACACACACACATTTATAAGTTTGCTGTTTAAAAAGAGGACTGAATTAGACTGCTTTTGTTTTTAAATTAAGCTAATCTTAATAACCAAACTGAGCTGGAAACATTTAAACATTTAAATTAAAATTAGATTTTTATTAGATACCAAGAAAACCTTGATTTGATTAGAGTTTGAGCTAAACTCTGCAGGACGCCGGCCCTCCAGGAACAAGTTTGATGACCCCTGGATGAAACTGATCAAAAGTGACAGTAAAGACATTTATAATGTGACAAAAGATTTCTATTTCAAATAAATGCTGTTCTTTTGTACTTTCTATTCATCTGTGAATCCTGAAAAATAAAATGCATCACGGTTTCCACAAAAATATCGTGCAACACAGCTGTTTTCAACATTGATAATAATCAGAAATGTTTCTCGAGCAGCAAATCAGTATATTATTATGATTTCTGAAGATCATGTGACACTGAAGACTGCAGTAATGATGCTGAAAATACAGCTGCACATCACAGAAATAAATTAGAGTTTAACAGATATTCACAAAGAAAACAACTGTTTTAAATCATAATAATATTTCAGATTTTTACTGTGTTTTTAATCAAATAAATGCAGCCTTGATGAGCAGAAGCAAACTTCTTTCAAAAGCTTTTAAAATTTCTTTAAGATCACAGACATTAATTATATCCGTGTTTCGTGTGTGTGCGTGTGTGTGTGTGTGTGTGTGTGTGTGTGTGTGTTTTTGTGTGTGTGTGTGTGTGTGTGTGTGTGTGTGTGTGTGTGTGTGTGTGTGTGTGTATGTGTTCCTCCTCAGAACCCGTCAGGTGTGTGTCGGCGTGTAGAAACGGTGGTGTGTGTGTGGGACTCAACAGATGTCAGTGTGCGGATGGATTTACTGGAAGCCTCTGTGAGACAGGCACGTGACATCATCCCCTCCATCATCATGACATCATCAATAAGTCACTCACAAAATTATTATTCAATATAATTTATTCATTTTTATGGTTTCAAAGCAGCCTAACAGAAATTCATAACATTAACATTAGCTTCTGTAGATTCCTTTGTTTAGTTCAGTTTGCAGTGATTCTCTTGTTCATCCTGTTGTGTTTATGTTCAGTGATGTGTTCATGTAATTGTGTGTGTGTGTGTGTGTGTGTGTAGCCGTTACTACGCCGTGTGTTCCTCCCTGTCAGCATGGCAGCGTCTGCGGGCCTCTGAACACCTGTGTGTGTGTGACGGGGACGAGCGGCATCCGCTGTGAGAAACTGTAAGAACACACACACACACACACACACACACACACACACACACACACACACTTGTGTTAGTGAAGTACAGAACACAGTCTCGTCCTCCTCTCTCTCAGCGTGTGTCCCGTCGTGACGACGGTGGTCAGTATGGCCCGCGCCGTGAGGAAAGGCTTTCGGGAGAGTTACGTGGACCGCTGCGGACCGCTGGGAGTCCAGCTCTGCACTAAATACAGGTCACAAACACACACACACACACACACACACACACACACACACATCAACAGAATCTGTCACGGTGTGAGTCAGAAATGAATTTTTATGTAAAGAAGTTATATTTGCATAAGCATTTTTGAACCGTGTGTTTGCTCATGCTAAAAACACAAAAAATAAATCTTTGATGCAAAACAAGCAGATCAAAATAGAATGCTGTAATTACACATTTTCATGTTTTATTATGCATTTGTATTTAAATTTGTATCCCTGTATTTTAAAATTGCTTGTTATTTTGTTAGCACTTTTGCATCACAGTAACACTTGTGCATTTCACAATATATAGTGATTTCAACTCCACATATGTTCATCTGAACTCTACACTACCATTTAAATGTTTGGGGTTGGTCATATTTTTTACATGTTTTTTAAAAAAAAAAAAAAAAAAGGATTTTCTTCTCAAGTCAAAAATACAGTAAAAACTGTACAATTCTGAAATATTATGACAATTTAAAATAGCTGTTTTCTATGTGAATATGTGTTAAACTGTAATTTATTTCTGTGATGCGCAGCTGTATTTTCAGCATCATTACTGCAGTCTTCAGTGTCACATAATCTTCAGAAATCATAATAATATGCTGATTTGCTGCTCAAGAAACATTTCTGATTATTATCAATGTTGAAAACAGTCGTGCTGCACAATATTTTTGTGAAACTGTGATACATTTTATTTTTCAGGATTCACGGATGACTAGAAAGTTCAAAAGAACAGCATTTGTTTGAGATGGAAATCTTTTGTTGCATTATAAATGTGTTTACTGCCACTTTTGATGAATTTGATGTGTGCTCTGTGGTTGTAGGATAAACCAGGCGCGTGTGTATCTGCAGGCGTATAGAGTGGGCTACAAAATCCAGTGTCCTGACAAAACAAGACAAACACCATCAAGTCTACAGTAAACCTCCCGTTTAATAGGGAGCCAAACACACTCGCTTGTGTATACTGGCTTTTGCACATTGTGTATGTGTATTTTTACAAACTAATAAAGGTATTTTTATGTGACTTATTTACATGATTGATCTTCTTTGAACTGCTGCATGTGCAAATGTTTAACTGAGTAAATCCAGGTAATCTGAAACTACTAAAGGAAGATGAAGATGGTGCATCACTTCTGCTCACAGTGGCGTGTCAATGTGCTGCTTATACTGCTGTATAAAACATGACTGAGAGTTACAGGGACTGAACTCTGCCGTATATTGCATGAGAGGAGAGACACTGAGCTGTTTTCCGACATCTAAAGACATGTCTGATCTGATGAAAACCAGACATCCGTCAGCCGAGGAGGAGCAGGTAAAATAACACACACTAAATAGTCATATAAACAAGTTACTGTGATTTAAATGAAAAAAAAAAAAATACAGTAAAAATCTCTTTCTATAAAATACAGTGAAATTGTAATCTGAAATACTGTTTTTGGACAGAAATTCTTTAGGCACCAATTCTCTTTATTAACTGGCTGCTTATAAGCATGCATATTACTAGCATATTAACTGTTTATTAGTAATTACTAATGCCTTATTCTGCATGAGCATATTTTAAATTCCTTAATTCTACCCTACACCTAAACTTAACAACTACCTTACTAACTATTAAGAAGCAGTAATTAGGAGTTTATTGAGGAAAAAGTCAGAGTTAATAGTGAGAACTGGATGTGAAAACGTGACTCAATTTTAATTGTTTCTGTTTTACAGTAAAACATTTTAAAATATCTTAAAATTATCTTTTTTAATCTCTGTAATCTATTTTGTCAATTAAAGATTGACTTTTCTTCATTTAATATTAGTTATGTACATATTGGTGTTTGTTATACTGTATGTATTATGACATATCAAGGCTGAAATGCGCACAGATATTATTATTTTATACTTCTGATGATTTAGAGTTCATTTCAGTATTTTGGATGTTCATCCTAAAATCCAATTAATAATAAGTTAATAGCCTAATAATGATGATGATGATGATTTCAACATTAAAACTATATATATATATATATATATATATATATATATATATATATATATATATATATATATATATATATATATATATATATTATAATAATAATGTTTTTTTATTATTATTATTAACTTTATTTAGTAAAATTACACACAAATGATTCAATAGTTGTCATCCACACTGTAAAAAAATTTTTTTTCAAAGTTGTGAATATGTGTGTTATGTGTATATTCAATGTCTGAATTAAAATGTTCAGGAACCCACTCTGAAGTTCCGATCTAAATCAAATGATGCGTGATATTTTCTCCGAAGTCCGGAACTGAATCCAATGATTCGCTACGATCTGATTGTAGCTTCGACACAGTGAATCATTTTGCAACTCAATGGTTAAACTTTAACTGATTCTGAGTTTCACCCATCACTATATGCAGGCCTGTGGCCAGCTATGAGACTGTAAAGCCAGCTGCGTGCGACTATGAAAAAAATATTTAGGAGAAACGTGAGACTGACCCAGTCAGCATATATGAGTTTGCGCTGAAGGAGCTCCAGAGGTTTCTAAAGTACTCACCACGTGTTTGGCTGCGTTGAGTAATGTAGCCTATCACTTACAGACGTATCCACTCATTATAACAAACAACCGCAGACTGTAAATCAGAGATTCACTGTGCAGTGTAAGGAGCTGATTATAATAGAGTTTTGTGAGATCGCAAATTAAGATGAGTGACAGCTTTTAATGATTATTAAGGGTTAAGTTTGCAAATGTGATTGATTTAATACAACAGTTCATTAAACAAGAAGTTAATATTCATTTAAGTGACTTATATTTTCTGACTGCAACAGTATTGCCTTATTTTGCTCTATTTCGTCAACGAAAATAGTTTCCGACACAGTAACATCTCCATTCAAACACAGCAGTGTTTTGTTTATGCATGAACTGCGTTTTTAAACTAATCTAGTGTCAATAAAGACAGTAATATCGTTCCTGAATGAATCAGCCGTTCAAACGAATCAAATAAATGAACGATTCAGTGATAAAATCAGTGACATGCCGCCACCTGCTGGCAGTTTTAGTTTAATTTTTAAAGTGCATTTCCTCTTATTTAAATCATTTAATATTTATATATTCAAAAATTTATATTTAAAACATTAACCTCAACATGAATTTATGAATTTAATTGCACTCTCAGCCTCATTAAACATTTGAAAATACACCTACAAGCCAGTTGTGTTTTTCTGTGCCACCTCTGTAGTACACATTTATACTGATTTCATTTGATTGATATTCTACTTTTTATTCTGTTGCTTTAATTAGAAATGTTAAAAAGCTTATAAATTTTTGAATTGATAGATAAAAGATGACATACTTTTAATAAAGTTAGAAAAATGCCATTACAAAGGTAAAAACTAAATTCCCTGTAAAATCACTTTAAGGAGTCAAATATCACCTCGTAATGGGAAGGTTAATTTTTTATCAGAATTTTTAATTATTGATTAGAAGGTGCTCCTAAATTTTTGACCGTGCTCCTAAAAAGAAAAGTAAGCGTAGAGCCCTGTTACTCCATCAGTTGATCTGTAAATTATTGCAGATTTGGGCAACATTTAATGCAACTTTTAATCTTTGGCTCTTAAAGTCACATATGTAGAACAGTTTTTGTTACCCAGACAGACGAGTAGTATTTTATTAATTTATGTCTGACAACAGAAACAGGAAATATTTAAATTAAGCACTGACAGCATATTTCCACACAAATGTAGGGTTTATGATAAATAATCGAAATGAAGAGGAAAGCAGTCAACATCCACCTTCTTCAGCAAAAGGTCTGTAAATTCTGAGCACATTTAGGGCTTCATTTACTGCAACAGTCAGTGTACCAATTGTTTTGATGAAGTGATGGGTTAAACATCATGCTCTATACTGAATTTTTATATTTTGCTCTGTATAGTAATAGCCTACTGAACTTTATATGCTCCCAGAATGGATGGTAACACCAAAAATTATTGTCTGCCATTTGATTTAGGCATGCAACACTTTTTTGTATTGTACCACCCTAACATTTTATACTGGCACCTTTCGGCCACCCTATAAAAAAAATCCTGGAGGCGCCACTGTATGAGACCTCAGTAAATTTTTCATGTTCAAAAATAAAATTTGTTCTCTGGATGACTAATTTGCTGTTAAACTCCTCATATGAATGTCTGCGTGTATAATTCAGTTTAGACAGTTTGTGTGTTCGTCTGTGGAATGAAAATGATCGCTGCGAGACGCTGACGGAGTGAATGAGGCGCGAGGCGCGGGCGCAGCCTCAGTGTTGCCAGATCCAGCTATTATAAGCGGTTTTGGACTTGTCTTTTCCACTTTAGAAAGATAATAAAGTAGGACGATGCCGTTTAGGGTCACCGATATCTTTATCTTATCTTAATTGCAAAATACTTGAAATAATTTCAGTTTATTTTTATTTATTTATTTATCTTTTTTTTTTTTTTTTTTTTTAATAGCAATATCTGGCACTTAAACTGGCAGTAATCAAATGGACAGGTTATTGCTGACAAGATAGCACATTCGGTAAGGGAAACGCAAAAAATATCATGATATTATCTGTCAGAAACGTTAGCAACGCTGTCAAAAACAGTAGTATTTAACACTAGTACACAGATCTTTAGAACAAGGTTACAGAATGAAATGAAATACACAAACACTAGCTATGAAGAAGTCTATTCTATGTCATTCATTATAGTAGTAGCACAAATCATGCTAAAACATTCATAAGAGCACTAGACAATGTTATCAGCTATATAGCAATGGTTATTAATAAAAACAGTAATATGTATTGTTGCATGAATAATAAACAGCTGATAACATTTTGATGCAATAAATAGGGTTTAAAAATGATCATCCCTCCAAAAGAGAGGAAACATCTTTCACAAACATCTATGAGTCTGTCTCTTTTGAAGTGTTTTAGTGTATATTTGTATTTGTTGGGGTTATTAGCACAATTCCTTAACCCCCCCCCAAGTGATGTCGAAACTCAAAAATTAATGGCTCTTTAGATCTGTTTTTTTTTTTTTTTTTTTTTGCAAGTGAATCACTTCAACTGAATGATCGAAGTCACGAGTTTGAATCAATCGGAGCGGTTCCAGTGTAATTGACTCACTCAGTGTCCCTACTAAATAAGGCCCCCGCTAACATCACATCACTCCTTTGGCAGGGGATGAATATGAACGGGTCCTTCAGGAAGGTTCTGGATTTGAGTTCTGGAGACCCTCACAGCGCTGGAATCAAACCAATAACCTTTGTGAGACAGGTCAGGCAAGTTGTTAATTGTTGCTTAAATAAGTGATTTATTGAGCACAGATGATCACTGACTGAACTGCAGAAGAGCACAGAACGTGACCTGCACTCTGGTTTTGTGGAACAGAACGTCCGAACAAAACCGACTCTGTTGACTTTAATGCACATTGCTGCTTTATTGTGAATGATTCATCAGTTTCTTGCTAATATAATGAACACAATGTTTCTCCTCATAATCTTTCATCAAAATGTAACAATGCGCTCTGCTTCTGAAAGCACATTTGGTTTTGAATCAAGTCACATCGCTTTTTTCTTGCTGTAGGCTACTGTACATCCTGAAACACGTCACACTTGAGAAGTGAGCGAATGGCGTTTGATATTGATTTCTTGTGTCTGTCAGGTCACAGCTGGATGTGTGTATCCCAGAATCCTGCAGGGTGATGCTCTTCCTCCTGACGCTCGTCTCAGAGCTCAGAAACTCCTCAGTCACTTTGATGGAGGCAGTATCGGTAAACATTCTGTGTGTTTGTGGAAAATTGTCAGCGCATATATATAGACTACATTTTATATTGATATATCTTCTTTTTTTTTTTTTTTGAGATTGGCCCATCAATCTGAATGTCTAAATAATATTATAAAATAATTATTTTATTTATTTTAATTATTTTAACTAATTATTATATAATGTGCAATATTGTGAGTGTATAAATATTTATAATTTCTAATTAATTTGATATATAATGTAGTTTGTAATATATATATATACATATGTATATGTATAGATCACTGACAGAAGATCTGGCCGAGGTGAGGTGAGCTCACATGCCCGAAAACTTTGAAGCTTATTTCAAATAGAGGTTATCTTTATTAACAAACTGCATATTTGAACTTTAAACAAACACATTCTCACCTGAAAACCTCTTAAACCTACATTCTGCGACACAAAAACAGTAATATTTATAAAATGATACTAAATATGGGGCGTCCGTGTATATATGTATATATAATTTTCATTTTTAACATTGCATTTTTAATATTTGCTAAAACTGTCATGTGACCTGTGAGACTCGCGATCTGATTGGCTGTCTGGTCACTTCTCTTGTCAGGTTCATACACCGATACTTGTGGATCAATACATGTGAGAAACACTATAGCAAAGTCTATTTCTCTGCGGGACGGAGGCGTCCCGTCCAGTCCAGAGCAAGTCTTCATCACTGTTGACACCCAGAGAGCTTTGATGGTACAAGCCAAAATCACTTATATTATAACTGTAGCTGTGGTTTAATTAGAGGCATGTTTCAATGCAGGAAATCTTTTTATTGTGGAGTAAAGATCTACTGCTGATGGCCTTGATCATTGATAAAGTTCATCAAGCTCATATCATTAACGAACTGAATGCAGGTGATGCTGCAGCTGCTCCGCCAATCAGAGGGCGTGTCTGCGGTTATGATCCCAGACCCCGCCCCTCACACTCTAACACGCCTCCTGGACAGGATGGGTGTGGTTCCGGTGACCTATCAGCTGCAAGAGGAGAGTGGGTGGAGCTTAGGGAGGGCGGAGCTAAACAGAGCCATTCAGGCGTCGAGAGGGCGGTGCTTTCCACGAGCGATTTACATCAGTAACCCTGGCAACCCCACAGGTACGGGACAATATATATACACAATATATTCATAATGATTTTGCAGGTGATTTAATATGAAGCACTACTGTAAAAATACTGTGATTCCTCTGGCTTCATAACTGTTATGTTAAGATGTTTTTACAGCAGCACTGATTTAAATTTCAGTGTTAGATATGGAAGCTTTTATATTAATAATTGCATTTAACTGTGACATTTTATCTCACAGTTCAGACAGTTTTTCTTGCAATTTGAAGCTATCTCAGAATTGTGAGAATAAAAAGTCGCAATATCCTTTTTAAAATATTTTTTCAAATGAAATTAAATTTTTTCTTTCTTTCTTTTTTCTTGATTATACACTCATATATACACTGGCTTTTTATATGTCACAATACCGTTTTTTTTCTGAAATAAAAATGTCAAATAAAAAAATTTAAAAGCGGAATTTCACCTTTTTATCTCACAAGAAGCCTTTTTCTCGCAATTGTGAATTTATATATCACAACTCAGACATTTCCTCTCAGAGTTGCGAATCATATTTATATTGTATATTATCATACATATTTTATCATATATATATAAAATCATACTTTTTTCTTCTGAGAAGAAAAGTCAGAATTACAAGACTAAAGATACAATCAGAATCAAACGAACGAGTCTCGAATCAAAACTCTCGAGTAAACTTGTGTAAAAAAAAAAGATTCAATTTATTTTAATTAAATATTTTAATCCTTACAGTAAATATTTTGCAATAACAACAATGGCTGTTTTAACTTTTACAGTAAATATATAAATTATGCATCTAATACTGTCAAAAAGCTGCAATATATTTAGGGTAATTTTTAATCTGTATTGCTCAGCCCTAACAGAGATATGCACACAGAACAGAGATTAATTAACCATCTAAAACTGAATTATTAATTACAGGTGCTAATCCTCTGATTAAAGGTTTGATCGAAGTGTTAAAATGACTTAAGATTGTGATACTTTGTGATGTACATGATACTCCAAGGCAGAATATGATAGTGTCATGATAGTAATGAAGAGCTGTGCTAATACTGTGGTTGTTTTGTCATATATATGTGGGTTTTCCAGGTCATGTTCAGAGCAGAGAGTGCATTCAGGATGTGATTCGCTTTGCTGCAGATGAAGAGCTTTTCTTGTTGGTCGATGAGGAAAGTGTTTAGGATTTAATCTTCATTATTTGGTCATGTTTTTTTCTTGGTATAATAATGATATTTTTTCTATCTCAGGTTTATCAGGACACCGTTTTTGCGGACGGCTCAGAGTTTGTGTCCTATAAGCGTGTTCTGGCTGAGATGGGCGAACCTTATTCTGATGGAGTTCAGCTGGCCTCGCTGCATTCGCTCTCCAACGGCATCATGGGAGAGTCAGTTTTCAAATCAGTCTTTATAATAAAATCAAATGCACATCAAAGAAGTCTCTTCTGCTCACCAAGGCTGCATTTATTTGATCAAAAATACTATAAAAATTGTGAAATATTATTATGATTTAAAACAGCTGTTTTCTATGTGAATATGTGTTAAACTGTAATTTATTTCTGTGATGCGCAGCTGTATTTTCAGCATCATTACTGCAGTCTTCAGTGTCACATGATCTTCAGAAATCATATGCTGATTTGCTGCTCAAGAAACATTTCTGATTTAGTTAAACTTAAGTGTGCGTGACGTCTCCAGTATTGGTCTGCTCATTCAGTGTTTGTGTCTGAGCAGGTGTGGTTTCAGGACGGGGTATATGGAGCTGGTGAACGTTGATGAAGCTGTAATGGTATACGTTGAGGTTCTTCTGACGGGAGATCTGTGCCCTCCTGTGATTGGTCAGATCGCTCTGGATGTCATGGCTGATCCGCCCCGTCCTGGAGAACCTTCCTACAGTTTATACACACAGGTACGTGCCAAAACTATGGAAGCTCATTTCTGCCATAAATCTTTTTTTTATTATTATTTCTTGCAATTCTGAGTTTATATCTCACTATTTGTGCTTTTTTTAATCGCAATTCTAAGTTACATTTCACAATTTGGAATTTTTCTCGCAAATGTGAGTTCATATCTTACAATTCGGATTTTTTTTTTTTTTTTGCGTAAACATGTTTATATCAAAATTTGTGTTATTTTCTTGCAATTCTGAGTTTATATCTTGCAATTCAGACACTTTCCCTCACAATTCAAATTTATATGACACAATTCAGATTTTTTTTCTCGCAAATGTGATTTTATATGTGACCCTGGATGACAAAACCAGTCTTAAGTGTCAATTTTTCAAAATTGAGATTTATACAACATCTGAAAGCTGAATAAATAATCTTTCCATTGATGTATGGTTTGTTATGATCGGACAATATTTGTCTGAGATACAACTATTTGAAAATCTGGAATCTGAGGGAGCAAAAAAATCTAAATATTGAGAAAATCACCTTTAAAGTTGTCCAAATGAAGTTTTTAGCAATGTATATTACTAATCAAAAATTAACTTTTGATACATTTACGGTAAGCAATTTACAAAATATCTTCATGGAACATGATCTTTACTTAATATCCTAATGATTTTTGGCATAAAAGAAAAATGGATAATTTTGACCCATACAGTGTATTTTTGGTTATTGCTGCAAATATACCCCAGCGACTTAAGACTGCTTTTGTGCTCCAGGGTCACATATCTCATAAACTAAGACTTTTTCTTATGAATCTCAGTTTTTTATCTCACAATTCAGACTTTTTTTTGTATTGTAAATCTCAGTTTATGTCTCACAATCTGGACTTTTTCTGTAAACCTGTTTATATCACAATTTGTTATTTTCTTCCAATTCTAAGTTTATATCTCACAATTCTTAAAAACTGAGATTCATAAGAAAAAGTCTTAGTTTTTAAGCGTGTGTGTGTGTGTGTGTGTGTGTGTGTGTGTGTGTGTGTGTGTTCAGGAGGTGGCGTCTCGGCTGATGACTCTGAAGTGTAACGTCTCCAGAGCTGTCGAGTTCATTAATGATCTTCCAGGATTCAGCTGTCAATCAGTTCAGAGTGGAATCTTCATCTATCCACACCTGACTCTTCCTCACTCAGCGCCGACACACTCAGAGGTGCGCACACACACACACACACACACACACACACACACACACACACACACACACACACACACACACACACACACGCACTCACACGCACACACACACACACACTCTCACACACACACACACACACACACACACACACACACACACACTCACACAGACACACACACACACACACACACACACACACACACACACACACACACACACACACACACACACACACACACACACACACACACACACACACACACACTCACACAGACACACACACACACACACACACACACACACACACACACACACACACACACACACACACACACACACACACACACACACACACACACACACACACACACACACACACACACACACACACACACACACACACACACACACACTCACACACACTCACACACACACACACACACACACACACACACACACACACACACACACACACACACACACACACACACTCACACACACACACACACACACACACACACACACACACACACTCACACACTCACACACACACACACACACACACACACACACACTCACACAGACACACACACACACACACACACACACACACACACTCACTCACTCACTCACACACACACACACACACACACACACACACACACACACACACACTCACACACACACTCACACACACTCTCACACACACACACACACACACACACACACACACACACACACACACACACACACACACACACACACACACCTTATCATACAAATTCACCCCCATTTCATTCCAAACTTGTATGACTTTCTGTCTTCTAAGAAACACAAAAATATGTGCAAAAGGGGAAAAAAACATTTATAGTTTGTATTAATATGTTAAAATATTTTTTATTATAATTTTCCATTGTCATTTTAATTTTAGATTAAGTTTTAGTTTTTTTGTTATTTGTTGTTTTTATTTTTATTTTGAAATATGTCTTTTAAATACTTATTATAAAACTTTTAACCCCTTAACTGTCACTCACAGTTTTGAACAGACATTATAGTGCACTATCCAAACTTAAATTTTTATAATTCATGAATGAAAATATTTTGTAACATGATTTTAATGTACCATTTCCATGTTAATGCAATGTCTGATTTTAAAATGGGTTTCAAAGGATGAATTTTGAAATTTTAAGTTTTCTACTGATAAATAATTTCTTCTGATTTCTAATTCGTGATCGAGAAAAAGGCAACTAAGAAGACAAAGGTCAGAACTCCTGTTATGATGTAGATTTTTTTCAGGTGCACTCTTGTCATAAATTAATCTATTACTTTTCCTACATAATTTTTAACAGAAAAGGTGGTAAAATACCTATTTAGTAGTCTTAGACCTTTCCAACGATATATAGTTTGTCATGATTAGAGTAGGATTTAATTGTAAAATAGTGAAGTAAACGTAGGCGTCCCACAGGGTGGACGGTGACAGTTAAGAGGTTTTAAATATGTCTCTATAGTCATTTTTTCTATTAATTTTTATTTTAGTTATTCATCTACTTAAACTAAATAAAAATGAGGAATGTTGGCAACTAGATGAAATAAAATAAGCTCAAGTTTTTTATATTCTATTTTATTGCAGTTAACGTTTATTGTAATAAAATGTATATTTGTAATAAATGTTTTTAATGGATTTAATTTTAGTGAACTATAATAACCCTTGTCTAATATACTGTAAAATAACTTCTATAACTTGACTATTTTATTTTTAAATGTTTCTGTTTCATTTGAACATCAGACAGTGCCTCATTCCTGTAGCTTACACACATTTTTTTTCAAAACTTTACACACAAATCCAAGAATTGCACACAAAATGCAAAATGCCTCACATCTCTTTCAAAATGAAGCACTGCATTCAAAATATCACAAACACATCTCAAAAGCAAACATTTGCAAACACCTTTGCCATAATATTAATTCTTGTTGGATTTTTTGTGTGTTGTGTTTTGCAAAAAGTGTTTTATGAAATTGAAAACTGAGTCAAAGGCTGAGAATCAGTGTATGTTTTGCAGATTTGGTATGTGCTTCTGCTGTTTGAGTGCCAGCTTTCAGAAATTGTGTGACAAGTAAAGATTTTGTGTGCAAGCAAAAAAACTATAAACAGTATCACAGTGCTTGCAACACCAAGGTCATAGGTTCGATTTCCAGTGAATGATGATGACAAATAGTGTATATTTTGAATGCAATGTGAGTTACATTACATTACGATGAGATATACTGTGATTTTTTTCCCAAAGGCAATAACTCATTGTTGGTGTGTGTGTGTGTGTGTGTGTGTGTAGTCAGTGGGGTTGTTGTACAGCAGGAGGTTGTTGGAGGATCAAGGTGTGTGTGTTGGGTTCAGTGAAGATCACACACATTCACAGAGCTGCTGCCACTTGAGGTACTGTGACCTTTTCAGACATGCAACACACACACACACACACACACACACACACACACACACACACACACACACACACACACACACACACACACACACACACACACACACACACACACACACACACACACACACTCTCTCTCTCTCTTTCTCTCTCTCAACACCCTATCGCTGTGTGTGTGTGTGTGTGTGTGTGTGTGTGTGTGTGTGTGTGTGTGTGTGTGTGTGTGTTCAGGCTGTGTGTGCTGACGCCATCAGAAGAACTGGAGGAAGCTCTCCATCGCCTTCAGTGTTTTCACTTTCAGTTTCTTAAAGAATACTGTGATCCTGGAGAAACCGTCAGTGAACCACAACAGAGCATTTAAATAAGTGTAATTAATGCACAGATTCATATACAGATGAAACTCTACTTGGGCTGTTCACACTATGCAGCACATTGTCATGTAAATCGTATTAGTATGCTACACATTACACATCATGTAATCTTTTTTGCTGCTAGTTTGATCAAATTACACAAATCAGTTCATTAACATTTAATATAGTAATATTAACATGAGTATTGAAGGTGTTTGAAGGTGTTTTTAATTATAAATAAATTAAAAGTGTCTGAGCATATTTTTGAAAGTCTGTTAAATGCTTTTTTTATTTAGAAATACTTACGCATGTGACACTTGAGCACAAAAACCAGTCGCTGGGGTATATTTGTAGCAATAGCCAAAAATACACTCTGTATGGGTTAAAATGATTTATTTCTTTTAATGCCAAAAATCATTAGGATATTAAGTAAAGATCATGTTCCATGAAGATATTTTGTAAATTTCCTACCGTAAATATATCAAAACTTCATTTTTGATTAGTAATATGCATTGCTAAGAACTTCATTTGGACAACTTTAAAGGCGATTTTCTCAATATTTTGATTTTTTTGCTCCCTCAGATTCCAGATTTTCAAATAGTTCAATAGAAAGCTTATTTATTCAGCTTTGAGATGATGTATAAATCTCAATTTCAGAAAATTGACCCTTATGACTGGTTTTGTGGTCCAGGGTCACAAATGTCCTGCAGAACAGGAACACATCTTTTTGTCAATATTGTGATCTCTAGATAGCTGAATTTCTAAGAAGTCACGTAACAGTTAAATACCTAATTTCGCCTCTAAAAGGAACCGCAAAAATAAACAGAACACGCCCCCTTGCCAGCCATTGGTCAAACAAATAGGTAACCCCACCCCCAACACACACCATTGGTTGAACATTATATTTAACAAATGGATTCTCAAAAGTGGATTGACAACTCATATAAATATATTTAATCATTTTTCCAAATTGCTTAAAACAATACAATTTGTAGGCATATAAAAACACACTGAAATAAAATGAATAACCATGCAAACTAAAAATACTGCAGAAATGTATGTATATATATATATACATACACACACACACACACACTTTTTTGCCAAAAGTATTGGCACCCCTTCTAATGAACAGGTTTGACTACTTTAGTAATTTCCATGAGTACAAATCCCGATGTTTAAGCATATAATGATATTCTTGGGAGTTTGGACAGGATGCTTTTCTATTCTAACATGAGACGCCTCTGTGTATAAAGCAAAGTTCAAACAGAAATGATTAATTGAGTCAATGTGGAAGAACTTGACTGCTCTGCAGAAAACACCTCTGCTGTGACTTTAAACGCAGATCTTGAGCCAAAAACTCATCAGCAAACACCAATGACTTGTACATACACTATATGGACAAAAGTATTGGCACACCCCCTTCTATAGAACAGAAAAGGGCACTTCCAAAACTGTGGCAACAAAGATGGAAACACAATTCATGTATTTAAAAATTATATTTCTATCTCTGTTGCAACAGTTTTGGAAGTGTCTAAAATGACTGAACCCATTTCCACAAGTCATTGGTGTTTGCTGATGAGTTTTTGGCTCAAGATCTGCGTTTAAAGTCACACCAGAGGTGTTTTCTGCAGAGCAGTCAAGTTCTTCCACACTGACTCAATCAATCATTTCTATACACAGAGGCATGTTAGAATAGAAAAGGGTCCTGTCTAGACTGTTGGTATAAAATTAGAAGCACACAACTCCCAAGAATATCATTATATGCTTAAACATTAAGATTTGTACTCATGGAAACTACTAAAGTTCATTTGAAAGGGGTGTCCCAATACGTTTGGAAATATATGTGCAGCTAATTTAATTTTGCATTTAAGTTTTTTTTTTTTTTTTTCATTTTTGTTTCTTTTATATTTTTACATTTCTGCATGTGTGTTCCAGTGTGCAATGGTACCCATGTGAATCTGAGTCAGCTTCTATTGTAGGGTTCAGTGTGAGTCAGCTCGGAACCGGAGACAGGTGAAGCGCTCCGGATCAATGTTCAGCGCCGGTGATGTCACAGCTGCACGGACATCGATGCCGTTTTCCCCGGTGTTTACTACATCTACATGCGAGTGTCATGCTATCTAGCGTGTGTAACGCGTGAGGTTCGCTCTCCGCCGCATCGGTGCAGACTCACACGTCATCCCGGTTAGTAACGGTAGTAGGATTCCACGCGCTCTGGATGTTTCCGTTCATCCGTGTGCTGCTGCTGCATCAGGGCGGGATGCGATTGACGGTCTGCGCGCTTCTGCTTCGCGTGTGTCGTGTCGGTTGATCGGTTAACGGAGTGAGGAGGAGTCTCCATCCCTCCCCCCTCTTCCGCGTCTCTACCGTGATTCTCCCTCGCCGTTAACGGGGGCTGCACCGGGGGTCCCGCGGCTCTGATGGCGGCGGCGGCGGCGCCAGAGCAGGAGGATGTGGACCGGCGGCCCATCAGAAGAGCTCGATCCAAGAGCGACACACCGTACCTGACCGAAACCAGGCTGTCCTACACACTACAAACAGGTGAGCGTGTGCGTTCACTGCTGTACTGTGGTAATACCATGCTACTGTCATATATACCATGGTACTGAATGATCATTGGATGGTAGCAGCTTGACATTCCAAGTAAGGAATACCATGATATTACACTGGTACCAAATATCTAAAACACGTGCTTTACCATATTGGGTGTCCAAAATATTAATAATGAGTGACTAACACATAGACAAGACTATCATGGTGTATGCATTTTGATATGGTACTAAATGAGTAGCTGCATATATACATATAAGCTATTTAAAAAAAAAAATACCATGGTACATATGTAAAGAATAAAAACTGGTGCATTATACCATGTTACTTAATTTACTGGAAAGTACTTCAAAGAATTCCTATATTATCATGGTACATGTCTACAAAAACGTGGTATTTACTGGATAATTGCCATATATCCAAATGGTATTATTTACATACTACTCCCAAGTACTTTGAAGAATACCATGGTACAGTGGCCAAAGAATCACAGTACTTAAAGAATACCATGGTGTATGCATTTTGATATGTTCCTAATGATTAGCTCCATATACAAGCTGTTTTAAAAAATACCACGGTACATGTAAAGAATAAAAAATGGTGCATTGTATGCTATGTTATATTTAGTGAATTTACTTTGAAGTACTTCAAAGCATTCCAGTATTACCATGCTACATGCCTAAAAAAACATGGTACTATTTACATACTACTCCAAAGAACTTTAAAGAATACCATGGTACAGTGGCCAGAATACCTTTAATAAAGTACCAAATACACACGTGCCATTATATTTACATAGCACTCCAAGCTACTTATAAAATACCATTGTGAACTGAATTGACATGTACCATATTATTTAGAGTATTTACTCCGAGCAACTTCAAATATTTCCAGTATTACTATGGAAAATGTCCAAAAACTTGGTAATACCATGGTACTGGATGAGTACCATATCCATATGGTTGTACTTACATGGTATTTCAAAGTACTTTAAAGAATATCATAGTAAAGTGCGCTAAAAAGAAATACTATGGAACTGGATGACTAGACATGACCAAATATCCCAGTACTTGATGGTATATGCATTTTAATATGGTAACAAATGTACATATGCCATTATATTTACAAAAACTTCAAAAATACCACGGTGCAATGACATATACCATGTTATTTACCGTATTTTCTCCAAGTTACTTAAAAGAATCCTGAATATTACCATGGAAAATGTCTAAAAACATGGTAATATCATGGTACTGGATGATTACCATATCCATGGTAAAATTTACATGGTATTCTCAAGGTTCCGTGGTACAGTGTACAAAAAGTACTTAAGCAATAACATGGTGTATGTATTTTAATATGGTAATGAATGTACATAAGCCATTATATTTACATAGTTCTCCAAGCTACTTAAAAAATACCATCCATGACATATACCATGCTATTTACAGTATTTATTCCAAGGAACTTCAAAGGATCCCAATATTACCATGGTATGATATTACCATGGAACAGTGTATAAACGTACTCACAGAATACTATGGTAAATGTACATTGATAAAGTATCAAACATGGTATTAAAATGGCTCTGGATGATTATATACCCATATACTATACTACAGTGCTTACTTGGTACTTTAATTTTTAAATCTTTAGTACACTGGTATAAGTGCTCCAGAGGTGTGTTTTGGAGATGCAGATGTTTGCGTAGGGGAAACACACACACACACACACACACACACACACACACTGTAGATGCGGTGAGTCATGTGGTTCAATGCGCTCATCTTAAGGAGGTAGAGGATCTCAAGACGTGACCTCATTAGTTTGTATATAAGAGCGGCATTATATTTCAGATCTTCAGTTCTGTCGCCATCATCTCAATCCAAGCCTGTATAACTGTATTAATTCACTAAAGGAGATGTTTAGGCTGAATGCATGAGCTTTATGTTCCATGCAATGAAAGTAGGTGGTCAGTTCGATTCTATTTGAGCTCTATTACTCGTCTGTAGGACTCGTGCATTAGATTGTGTGAGGAACCAATCAGAACTCGACTGCTGAACGTCTCCATCACAGATCTCAAATCCTGCAGTTCAGTTTGTTTCTAGATGAGTTTGTTTCTTCATCAGATTTGGAGAAATGTAGCATTGCATCAGTGTCTCAGCAATGGATGCTCTGCAGTGAATGGGTGCCGTCAGAATGAGAGCCTGATAAAAACATCACAATAATCCACACCACTCCAGTCCATCAGTTAACATCTGGAGAAGACAAAAGCTGAAACAAATCCATCAAGACATGACATGGTCTGAATCAGGAGAGAAATCTGCACATTTTTAGTTTTAGTACTTCATTTTTTTGTAAGTGCATGTTTTTCTAGTGTGTTATTGTGACATCACTGATATGATTGTGGGTGTGAAGACATCATAGTGAAGCAGTGATGGATGGCACTGTGACCTACAGGCTGGTTTTCCTGTCACAATCAATCTATTAAGTGTAAAGTGTGTGTGTGTGTGTGTGTGTGTGTGTGTGTGTGTGTGTGTGTGTGTGTGTGTGTGTGTGTGTGTGTGTGTGTGTGTGTTAGAGCCGCTGGAAGCTGTTTCATCTCATTAGTGTTTTCAGGGCAGATCAGCGCTGATGCTCCTCAGATATTCAGACCTTCAATTAAACATCAAACCATTGCATTCAAACTTTATTTTCTAGATCATTTCATTTGTAGATGTGTTGTTTATTTTTACATTTTACAAAGTTTAAGTTTGAAAATCTCATGATCTTGTCCGGTCCCTTAGTATTTTAGTCCCATAAGTATTATTTCTATATTAGTATTGTATTTATTATTTTGATTTCAGTTTTAGTTTTAGTAATTTTAGCACTTCAATTTTAACTTATTTTAGTTGCTGAGGCAACATTTCAATTTCAAAATGTAAATTTAAGTTTTTCATCTAATATTATATTTCACTTTAAAGGGGTCATATGACGTTGCTAAAAAGAACATTATTTTGTGTATTTGGTGTAATGCAATGTGTTTATGCGGTTTAAGGTTCAAAAAACACATTATTTTTCACATACTGTACATTATTGTTGCTCCTCTATGCGTAGCCTTTCTGAAACGCGCCGATTTTTACTAATCTCATCGTTCTGAGAAGAGAGGCGTGCTCTGATTGGCCAGCTATCTGGTGCGTTGTGATTGGCCGAATACTTCAAGTGTGAGACGGAAATGTTACGCCCCTTACCGTAATGTGATGCCGTGTCGACACAAAAACAATAAAACCCATTATAAACGAGGCATTTGTTGCATCCAGTGGGGACATAATTACTGATTATAATGACTTATTCTGTCTTTTTACACGTTGTGTTGCATCGCGCCGCATAAAAATTACCATGTCTGCATTTGTGATCGCGTTCTAATAGTCAGTGGCAAATTCTTTAAATAAGAAAACATACTTACAGGCAGTGAGTCAGAAGCGCCAGACTGTCCTTGCGACGTTGGAATTTACATTTAGTCATTTAGCAGATGCTTTTATCCAAAGCGACTTACAAATGAGGACAATGAAGCAATCAAAATCAACAATGATATGCAAGTGCTATAACAAGTCTCAGTTAGCTTAATCCAGTATACGTAGCAAGGTTTTTTGCTTTTTTTTTTTATAGAAAAAGAACAGAGCAAGCTAGTGTTAGAGGCCTTTTTTTGCTTTTGTTAATTGTATAATAAATAAAAAGAAAACCATTCTTGAAGATGGCTAAGGATTCAGCTGCTCGGATTGATTTGAGCAGGTCATTCCACCAGGAGGGAACAGTTCATTTAAAAGTCAGTGAAAGTGATTTTGTGCCTCTTTATTGCCCTTTATTGTGAATTGCCCCGCTTTATAGAAACAGTCTTTGTGCAGCTGGCAGCTACTCTCAGGTTCAGGAAACAGTCCTCCGTAAAATGCGCTGCACACACTCCAATATTTGGGTTGAGCTGTTCTGGAACAGTGTTGTAAATACAACTTAACCACTGATTTCTAGTTGTGTCCTCTTTTGGACGCCCAAACAAAGTAGTTTCTCTTTCACAACGAAACACAGCGTCTCCAGCACATGAGCCATTTTAGGGGGGTGTGGTCGAGTCTTAACTTTTATAAAGAATATCTCTTTGGTTTTGAGACTTTAGTCTTTGCAACTTCAGGGATCTTATCTACACACAGACAGCTTGTAACACTCCAAAGAGAAAGGACAACTTGAAATCCCATCATATGACCCCTTTAACTAAAATTACTTTTAATAGTTTCAGTTAATAACAGCACCGGTCATTAAATCGTGGACGTGTCCAGTCACTCAGTGTTCTTTAGGGAAGTGTCATTTCCTACACTATTATAGTATTTATTTTGAATTAACTTTTATTATTATTTTTAATGTGTATTTTACATTTATTATAGTATTTTAATTTTAATTAAAGTTTAGTTTTAATTTTATTATTTCATTTTAGTTTAGGTTTAAGTAATTTTGTTGTGTGCTTGTCATTTTATTTGTATTTTTTTTTTAATATATTTCTATGATTTGTTGAAAGTGCTGTTATTGTTAACTAAAACAATTAAAATTGTTTTTGTTAATTGAAATAAAGCTGAAATAACTCAAATTATGAAAATAAATTAAAGCCAAATAGAATATATTCTTTAAAAGCACAACAAAATTAATCAAACTTACATTTAAATCAAACCAAAAATATAAAAATATATTCTATTTAGATTTATGTGTTTTTATTTCAGTTTTAGTTAGTAGTTATCTAATATTTTAATTTATTTCAGCTTTATTTTAAATAAAAGTGTTTTTAGTTTCAGTGCTATTCAACTTTATAGCTGAAGTGTCACTAGTATATTTTGCTGTGTTGTTCTTGTGGTTGAATGAGCTGATAGATCAATATGCTGTGAGAGTATTTCACTGAGACCAGACACAACACACACTCATCTGATACTCACTTACTCACACACACACACACACACACACACACACACACACACACACCGCCTGCAGCCTCGTCCCCACATCCTTGTGTGTGTATCTGCCCAGAATGAGCCAATCACTGAACCATGTGTTAGAATGTCAGATGTATTACCGCTGTATGTACGCGCGCGTGTGTGTGTGTGTGTGTGTGTTACAGGGATACAGTTGCATAACATCATGGATTAAACTATTTGTCTATGCGTCAAGCTGACTTCTGTAGCAGAAGGATGAGCTACAAAACACTGGTTGTGCTGCACGTCTCTTCAGATCATCATGATCATCATTCGCTTTGTGCTTTAAATACTGCCATTTACTGAAATTAGCATTCATTTGTAGTCATTTAGTAAATGAAGCTTAATTGAAATTGAAGGACAAATACTAGGTAATTGGGTAAATGTATTCAATATGTATCCAGGTCACATTTTAACCCAAAAAGGGTAATATATGATTTTGCATAAAGGAAATTAAGTCTATTTTTTGCATATCCCCACCAGATGTGTCAGGATGTTTTGCTCTTCTTTTTTTTTTAAAAAAATTCTTATTTGTGATTCTCTAATTCAATACAGTTTTATTTTACATCACTTTTTATTTTTTTAATTTATCACACCACATTATTTTACATCTCTCTCTCTCTCTCTCTCTCTCTCTCTCTCTCTTGCTTATATTTATTATTTTTATTTGTTTGGAAAAGTCACATTACATAAAGATCATTTTAAATTCATCATTGCTTTTTCATATATTTTCCCAAACAACATTTTACAAAATATAAATTGAGGATAAATATATAAGGTAAATAAATAAAAATAAGATGATAAAAAAATAAAATAAGAAAATATACACGATAAAGGTCACATTTCACAAAAAAATATATAGACTTAATTTTAATATAGTAATTAAGAAAGGAGTGAGAAGATCATGTGTATTAATATCCTTAATCTGTTTTGACATTAACATTAATTAAAACATTTTTTTCTATTTTTTATGGCAGTAATGAGAATTTGAGTGTGAAGTTAGTGAATGCAGACGTAAAATATCCTAATGGTCCTAAAATAGCTTAATTTTGTTAATTTGTCATGTTTCTTTTGATTTTGGGGTTGCCTGTGACCTGATTTTGTGAGATTCACCTGATACACACACACACACACACACACACACACACACACACACACACACACACACATATGATTAAAGTCACACATGCCACAATCAGTCACGTGAGGGTTAATTTTCTCACAAACACACACAGGATTAGCGCCAGAGATTGCCATCTGCTGGAGATTTTAGGATAGAAACCATGAGAAAGAATATTCATTCCAGCATAAGAGTCATGGTTCAGTTTATCCTGGATAATATTTCATCTGCACATGTTCCTGCTTCTGGCCCTGGGGCCAGTTTAGTGAAGCAACCGCAAAATCAACAGATCTTAAAACAGAGACAGATAGTGATGCTGTGCATTTAACCCAATATTTATCTTTATTACCAGTTTTTAAGGCATTCTGCTCATTTTATTAGGGTTAAATCAAGTACCATAGCATTGCCATATGCCTTAAAAAAAAAAAAAAAAAAAAAATATATATATATATATATATATATATATATATATATATATATATATATATATATATATATATATATATATATATATATATATATATATATATATATATATATATATATTTATTTATTTATTTTTATTTTTTCTGGCCAAAATATATTTTAAATAAATGCTAAATATATGTTGTTGACAGTGAAGCTGAATGAAATACATTTTTGAAATTGGAAATATATTTAGTTTCAACTTTCATATAGCAAGAAAAGGGGCAAGAAAACTAGATTTTGATTTAATAACGTTTCATTTTTTACATATTGTATATTTTAATATATATATATTTTTTAGAACATTGTAAAGTAAGATTTTTATTCAAATATGTTGTGTTCACATATTATTGAAAAAAAACAAAACAACACTTTTTCTTCAAATGTGACACATGTAAATGTATTTTCTTGGATTTAAATTTTTCACTTTTACAATATATTTCCAAAAAATATACTTGCTAAAATGTTTCAAATTATATTTTGTAACATATGTTAGAAAATACATTTTTGCACTTTTTTTGTATATTCTGAAATACATTAAAAAATATATACTTTTTTAAAATATATATGCTTTTTTTTTTTTTTTTGCCCTATGTAGGCTAGCTTGGAGTACAATGTTGATATTATATTGTTACCAGTTGGCACTTTTTAAATGGCAGAATCTGTGGCGACTAAACAGTTAAATAATTTGTCAAAAGATCACATAACCTATTTATTAAATATCTACAGGCTAATTATAGTAGGATTTTATGAAGATATATACGGATATATGTTAAAATAAAGCAGCATTTCCCAATAGGTTTGGACACATGCGGTGTTTGGGAAAATGGTTACCGTTATTATTTTTATTTTAGTCCAGGTTTCTGTAACCGCAGCCTCTAGCGGTGCGACAGCGTCGAAATACGGTGATGTAGGCGGGGTTTCTCGGTAGATCCGGTCTGGATCTGGACCGTGTAGCCAGCGAAAATAATACTATGGTGAAGGCTTAGTGCTTGATAACCAAAAACATGTTTTAGAAACGATAAAATGTAAATAAATATTGTTAAAAGCAAAAATAAAAATACAATAAAATAGAGCCATAGATGTTCACGGCTGTTTAAATCCTACTGGCCGGACGTCACATTAACTCATTAATATTTATGAGCGTAGCCTTCAGCATAATATCGTTTAACTGCGCCTTCCAATCAAGTGGGCCGGGTCAAGTTGCGTCATTAATATTTATGAGCCAAGCCTTCAACATCGTAGCCCACTTAACAACATCCTCCAATCGGATGGGCCTGAGGGACGAACGTCACGTTGGAGGTCATTAATATTCATAAGACAAGCTCTCACAGTAGTAGGATCGGCGAATTTGCTCCCGTTAACGGTCGATTCCGGTCCGCGTATTTTTACGTGGACTTCACGGCATTGCGTCACGTTGATGAATTTGAAGAGATGCTACCGAGAGGCGCATCCGTCCGCTTATGATAAACAAATCTGCGCCAGTCGCTTGAATTTGCGCGAACGTTGCTAAGGAGTTAACGGTAACGGGGGGTTTAAAGAGGCGATCTATTAAAGAAATCACCGAAGTGGATCACATCAGCGCGCGCGCGTGTGTGTATGTATGTATGTATGTATGTGTGTGTGTGTGTGTGTGTGTGTATATACACACACGGTTATACTCAGGTGGGCCAAACGTTTTGCGCGTGGCGTCGGTGATATAACCCCGGTTCGCGCGGCTCGGGATGATCGGTGAGGCTCATGAACTCGCTCTTCCGTTCGATATCCGCACCATCCCGGGGTGTGACAGATAGACACGGGTCCTCCGCCGCCGCTGCGCCCATGGCGGGTCCCGCTTTCACCGGAGCGCACGGGACCTGGATCACATCTCGGTTACGGGAGGACGCGTCATCTTCCTCTTCGTTATCATCGTCGTCGTCCGCAGAGAAACCGCGCAAACGGAGAGCCTTTAACCTGGTCAAACTGCGGCAGCCCACCGCCCCCGGTAACAACAACACGCCGTTTGTGATCTCCGGTCATATCAAGCACATCTGCAGTAACTGCAGCCGCGGGAATGACATCCGTGACGGTGAGTGACAGCCGCGCTTAACGGTGCTGGAGAATAAAATTGCCTTTTTTTTTTTTTTTTTTTTAATTTATTTATTTATATATATATTTATATATATATATATATATATATATATATATATATATATATATATATATATATATATATATATATATATATATATATATATATATATATATATATATATATCTATATATATATCTTGGCCTAGTTAATCCTTAACCCTTAAAGTCCCCTAAAAGGTTAATGAAAAAATTATTTAACTTTAAATTCTTATTAGTAGACATCTCATAAATGTGACCATAAAACCAGTCATAAGGGTATTGAAATATAGATTGTATCTTCATCGTATAAGAGCTGAATAAATAATGTTTCCATTGATGTATGGTTTGTTATGATATGACAATATTTGGCTGAGATACAACTATTTGAAAATCTGAGGGTGCAAAAAATCAAAATATTGAGAAAATCGCCTTTAAAGTTGTGCAGATTAAGTTCTTGTCAATGCATATTACTAATCAAAAATAGTCAATTTACAAAATATCTTCATGGAACATGATCTTTACTTAATCTAATGATTTTTGGCATAAAAGAAAAATGTATAATTTTGACCCATACAATATATTGTTGGCTATTGCTACAAATATACAAGTGCTACTTATGACTGCTTTTGTGCTCCAGGGTTCATTTTTAATTTTTTAATTTTATTTATGTTTTATATGAAATCTACTTTTTCGTTTGAGATGTCAGTCCATGATAAATCTCCATTTAAATTCACATTTATGAGTTATTTTCCAATAATAAACATTCCTTTAACTTTATAGGTCTTGGACACATTTCATAACCTTAAGGGGCCACAAAGATTAAAAAAAAAGTTTTTAAACATATATATATACAGTATATATATATATATATATATATATATATATATATATATATATATATATATAGCCATATGTTATATGATATGTCCTTTACAGACATATCATCCGTACGGTCATGCATTACGGTAAATAAACATTTCTGCATTTCTCATAAATTTTCCTATATTTTGTTTCTTATTAATATTTAAAATTTTCACTTATTGCACTTTTTGTTGCACTAATCCGTTAACATCTACTGTAGTGTTACCTTGGTGTCATATACACTGTAACAATATTGAAAAATACTGTAAATTCCTACCTGACCGTATACAGAGAAAAATTATAATGCATTTAACATCTAAGTTTACTGTAAAATGTTGCATGGGTTTTGGAATTAAGAAATGAAGACATTACATGTACTTTTACATTACGGTGTAGTTATTATGATTAATTTACAGGATTCAATGCATCATATTAAATCAAATTAATGTCAAATAAAAATAACTTAATTTAAATAAATAAATACACGATTTACATATAAATATTAGATATTTTATATTAATTTATTATTAAACATTAATTATATAAGTTTTTGTGTTTAATATATGTTTATTGCACTATTTATTTGCTGTGATTTGTAGACTTTTTGCTCAGTAGTATTGTTGATTTCTTATGTTATTATATTATTTCATGAACCCTGTAATAGAATGTAATATGTTGGCATTGAATTTTTGGTGAATCCAGATTTGGTCGTTTTGTTGTCTTATATTCATGCATTCTTAGTTTTAACCGATGACCTACATTCTTGGGTCAGATGTAGAGCTGAAGTGAACGTTCAGCCTCCTTCAGCAGAAAAGCCCTTCTGGAAAAACAAGCTTCATTCGTTCCTTTACCTGCTGACCTGTTTTAATGCGCCAGCCTATTTTTACACCAGGGCCACTGACGTTCGGGTGGCCGATGGATTCAGAAAGCTTCCAGTTTTCCCAGAGGAGGCTTCCAGTGTTTTTCAGAGCAGCTGTTGTGCTGTTTAGACCAGACGGAGACAGTTAGAGTCACTTTTGTTGGAGAATCAAATTCAGCTTTTATTCAAGTTTTATAAGTTTATTTTAAATTTGGCTTGACTACCGCATGTTGAATGTCCTTGTGCACCTAAAAATGAAAGTATGCTGAAAATGTGCTCAGCCTCGGGCAATCCAAGATGTAGGAGTGTGTTTCTTCATCAGATTTGGAGAAATGCTGCATTGCATCAGTGTCTCAGCAACGGATGCTCTGCAGTGAATGGGTGCCGTCAGAATGAGAGTCCAAACAGCTGATAAAAACATCACAATAATCCACACCACTCCAGTCCAGACAAAAGCTGAAACATTTTATCAGCAGTTTGGACTCTAATTCTGACGGCACCCATTCACTGCAGATGCAATGCTACATTTCTCCAAATCTGATGAAGAAACAAACTCCTCTACATCTTGGATTGCACGAGGCTGAGCACATTTTTAGCAGATTGGAGTAACTTTTCCTTTAATTTTCTTGCCATCATTTTCAAGTAAAAAACTCAAATGCAGAAACAAGTGTAAAAAATATAATTCCTGCTGACTCCGATACAGCACTTGGACTCATAGTGAGCGTTTTTTTCCACACTTTACAGTCAATAAGGGACCATATTAGTCACTCTGTGAAATGAACAGTGGATTATTAGAGAGCAGATGTGCGCAGAACGCTCTGGTGATGTGAAATACATCTGAAGATTACTCTCCTGGGGTGAGAAGATGGGATTAGAAATTTACACTTTATGTGTGCGACAGTCGTCTTCCCCCTTCTGAATTTCCTTAATCTAAGAAAATGAATGTTAATGTATGTCTTTGCCCTATTTTATTGAGTTACCAAATGGAAAAAGTAATAAAAAAAGGTCTGAAAACTTGTGATCTGAGAGAAAATGGAAAGGACACGAAAATGTTCTGTTTTAGTAATTTCTCCTGAAGGTTATTGAAGAAGTTGTGTTAGTTTTTCCAATTACTTGATCCTAAAGGTATTTGGAGTCTGCCATGGCATTTCTAATGCTTCGTTTCTTCTTTTTCAAAGCCATTTACATTCTTTTAGCCCATTTACTCGATTTATGACCGTTCAGGTTTCATTTAAGACCTTGACTTTTACTGTACCTCTTATTGCAGCTACTGGAAATGTTTACGTTTTCAGTTAGATTTAGTAGTTTGTTAAAGAAATAGTTCACCCAGGAGTGAAAGTTGTCATCAGTTACTCACCCTCATGTTGTTTCTCTTTCATTCAACCCAAGATGTTTTGTCTGTTTTCGTGCATTAAATGTGGATGTTGAGTTTTACTCGTTAAAATGCATGATAAACACATCTGCTATTCCTATAAACCCTATAAAACCCTATTTCCATGGCTTCTGAATGATTCAAACTTTGCTGTCACACACATTCTGCTGCATGTCTTCTGTCGTCTGATTGATAGTTTATGAATTTTTTATCCAGTAAAAGCTCTTTTAGTGTAATTGTACAAACGTCCAGCTTCAGCGGCTGCTTCTCGTCTCAAATCTGGACTGATTTTGATCAAGTAAAGGTCAGAATAACTGCAGTCATATCTCCAGATGAACACTTACTGGACTGAAGCAGCTCAGCTTTAATCATTTTCTAGAAAAATCAGAGCGTCTCAAATCTGATCATCAGGATCTTTTGAGGAGCGTTTATTTCTTCATTTCTCAATCAGCATTGCATTGCATTATATGTTTGCATCATTTCAATATATTGCACATATTATTGGAGATATAGATGATATTTAGATCATTTTATGTCAGTATCTGCTGCACTGTTATAAACATCTCATTGATGTAAATTACAAGCATCAGAATTTCATCACTTTTTGTCCATATAAATATCAGCATCTGCACCAAATTGCATGTTTTTGCTCCGTTTGAGTCTCTGAATAAAATTGAGCTGTTTTTCATATTCTCGAATTATTTTGAGATTTATACAGCACTGAATAAATAATCTTTCCATTGATGTATGGTTTGTTAGGATCGGACAATATTTGGCTGAGATACAACTATTAAAAAAATCTGGAATCTGAGGGTGCAAAAAAACCTAAATATTGAGAAAATCTCCTTTAAAGTTGTCCAAATGAAGTTCTGAGCAATGCATATTACTAATCAAAAATTAAGTTTTGATATATTTACGGTAAGAAATTTACAAAATATCTTCATGGAACATGATCTTTACTTAATATCCTAATGATTTTTGGCATAAAAGAAAAAATGATAATTTTGACCCATACAATGTATTTTTGGCTATTGCTGCAAATATACCCCAGCGACTTAAGACTGCTTTTGAGCTTTATGAGCTATAAAAGCCTGTATCAGAACATAAAACACATACGCAAACGATTTTGCCTGTCAGTAAACGGCTCCATTTCTAAAAATGAGGTTGTTTTTTTCACATGTCAGGCTTTACCGGCTTACAAACGTCCCGTGTGTGTTTTGTGTGTTCAGCAGAGGGTGCCGAGCGTCTGGCGGCGATGCGCTCCGATTCGCTGGTTCCCGGGACGCACACGCCACCGATCCGCAGACGCAGCAAACTGGCCAGTCTGGGACGACTCTTCAAACCGTGGAAATGGAGAAAGAAAAAGAGCGACAAGTTCAAGCAGACGTCTGCAGGTACGAGACACGCACAACAATCCAGCTGCAGATGCAGACGCACTGTTTTCATTTCTAAGCAGTTTCGTTGATGATTGGCAGTGCTGGAGAGGAAGATGTCCACGCGTCAGAGCAGAGAAGAGCTCATCAAGAGAGGCGTGCTGAAGGAAGTGTATGAGAAAGGTAAGAGCTTTTCTACTTTATCCGTTCAAGCAGACAGGACCTGAGCGTTAGGGATGGGCGATATGGGCTTAAAAATATATCAGGATCATTTCTGGTGTTTATTGCGATAGCAATATCAATAACGATAATTCAGGGAATCTTAAAGCGAAAAGTATTATCTTTCCTACTTTTACCCAAAATAGGGTGTTGTGAGCATTACTGAGCATTACACACTTAATGTAATGACTGTTTAATTCATACTGGACGCCAGGGGGCGCTCTTGCGCAGAAACTTCACATATGCATCGCAGAAGTAACAGCAGACGCTCCCGGAAATCCCTGAATAAAACACTGATAGAGAATATTAACTGAGGAAACCTGAAGACTATAAACACACGATTGCGACAATATATGGTTTAAATGTGTTCTTCAAGGAATCTTGGGTATTTTTATAAGGTTGAAGTATATTTATAATGCAATGCTAATCGACGTTGAAATATAAAATAGTGTGATTTCTGCTGCGTTCTGTGATAGAAAACCATGTTTAGTCACAAAAAGAAGTTGTTTTAAACACTCATCTGTGTATTTAAGTTAATTTGGAGAAAAATCATGTCAACAAATGGTATTTTGTTTATAAACAGGCTCATAAACATGCAAAACTGTATAGCACACATGCTGCTGTAGTAAATTTATTCAAGGCTTAGACTTTTTTGATTTTTTTGCCATAACCAAACCAGTTCCACATTGTCGAAGTAGATCATCCTTTAGCAGTACTCCTCCTCAATTTCACGTCACGCACAGAAATATTTCAACAACTAGACTTTATCGTTATTATCGCGGAGAATTTTTACCGGTGTATCGCGAGCGATAAGAAATCGTCCATCCCCACTGACTGTGCTTTCTTGAAATAAGTGAGTGTGAAGGTCTCGATCTGTGTGTCAGTAGAGGAGGTCAGCGTGGATGGCGGCCGTGTGTGTGTGAGTGATCTGGACAGACAGACGGTCATCAGTCCAGTGTCAGAGTCTGCAGACACCACAGCGACAGGTGCGTTACCCTCCACTTCTCATAATCTGTACGGCTTGACTTGGCTGTAGTTTAGTGTTTCTGACTATTTCTGATACTGTACCTTTAAGAAATTTCACACTAATGTTTATTGGGATCAAGGCACTGAATGCTGAATAGGTGTTGATATGCAAATGAGGGCCGTTATATGTTAATGAGTCATTTTTGCTGTTTTGTGAGGGTTAGAACTTGAAGGGTTAGAAGTTCTTTCTATTACAAAAGAGCAGTAAATATTCAATTATATTATTGTGTGTGTATATATATATATATATACACGTGTGTGTGTGTGTGTGTGTGTAAACGGAAAGGAAAAAGAAATCAATACTTTTTTTCATCAAGGATGCATTAAATTTAACAAAATTGACAGTAAAGATATTTATAATATTACAAAAGATTTTTATTTTATATGAATGTTGTTCTTTTGAACTTTCTATTCACCTGTGAATCCTGAAAAATAAAATGCGTCACAGTTTCCATAAAATTATGAAGCAGCATGACATTTTCAACACTGATAATAAGCAAATCAGCATATTATTATGATTTCTGAAGATCATGTGACTCTGAAGACTGCAGTAATGATGCTGAAAATACAGCTGCGCATCACAGAAATAAATTACATTTTAATATATATTCACATAGAAAACTGCTATTTTAAATTGTAATATTTTACAGTTTTTACTGTATTTTTAATTAAATAAATGCAGCCTTTATGATCAAGAGAGACTTCTTTAAAAAACATGATTTTTTTTTTGACCAGTAGTGTATAAAAAAGGTAAAAAAATGTTTTTTAATTTTATTTATTATTTTATATTAGATAAAAATTTGAGGGGGAATATATATATATATATATATAAGTGCTGTCAAACGATTAATCGCATACAAAATAAAAGTTTTTGTTTACATAATATGTGTATGTATATGTGTACTGTGTATATTTATTATGTATATATAAATACACACACATACAATATATATTTTGAAAATATTTTCATATATTTACAGTGTGTATATATATATATATATATATACTGAATAAAGCTGTATTTTCAGCATCATTACTGCAGTCTTCAGTGTCACATGATCTTCAGAAATCATTCTGATTTGCTGCTCAGTTATGGTTGTTTTTATAAAACCCATGTTTCCAAACTTTTGAAATGCAAACGTCGTCCCGTTGTCTGTCTGCGCTGCAGTGTCGTTCTCAGAGGTCCAGTCGTCTGGAGAGACCGTGGCGTGTCTCTCGGATCTCGTCCCAAAGCCATCTCAAGGCCCGCCCTGTGTGAAGCCCGTGCCGTTGCCTAGCGACAGCGCTGACATCACTCACGTGAGGCCGTCGTCGCTGAAGCAGCCTCCTGCCTTACCGCCGAAGCCATACAGCCGAATCCCCAACCATCTGACAGGTGACGCCTGCGCCTCTCCTCCGTCTCCCACGAACCCCGGCGCAGGGAACTAAACTCTGTCTGTTCCTCTCTCCAGAGACGCTGGCCAGACTGTCGCCGCCTCTGCCTCCAAAGAAAGTGATGATATGTGAGCCGGTGCCCTCGTTTCCCCTCAAATGCCTGCCGTCCCAGGGCTCGCACACACACACACACACGCTCACACACACACACCCGCAGCACTACGCCACACTGCCGCTGTCAATGCACCCGCCCAGCCGCATCATAGAGGAGCTCAACAAAACACTCGCGCTCACCATGCAGAGACTCGAGAGGTGAGGACACACACACACACACACGCACACACGCACAGACACTAGGGCTGTCAAAAATAAATTCGAATTTTGCACTTAAATATTATCAATATTCGAATTGAAAAGGTATAATTTCAGCTGGGCGAAAAAAGCTTTTTGGCTTCTCTCCTGAGGCCACAAGAGGGCGCATTGAGCAAAATGATCACGTTTAAAGCAATAAAATAATATGACTATCTGTGAAAAAGTGCATAATGTTTATAAACCAAACATAATTAATTTAATATAATATAAAAAGTTGCTTAAAGAGTTATAAACAAAACAGTATCATGTATGCATAGCTTAATACAAAGGGACGAAAGCCAATCACACAGAGTACTTTTTTCATTTAAAAACATGCAGTGGAATGGAAAAAAAACACCGTGAAGTCTCGAGACATGTTTTGTAAAAGTTTAATTTTACACGCATTCTAAACATGCAGCTCTCTTGTGCGAGACGCGAGTGCAACGCTGATAGATGTCCCTCTAGAAAATGCGAAAAATATGCCTTCTGTGTGAACAGCTTGATCTCAGTTTTGAGGTAAACTACATCTTCTCTGCATTGATGTTCTCTTTTTCCGCAATATTTTGAATGAACAGCGCCGCATCTAGTGGCTTCAACTGGATTGGCTAAAAAAAAGCATTAAAATGCAACAACAATTACATCGTCATTATTTCGTTTTTGCATTCAAATGTGGATTTCTATTTTAAATTTGACTAACAACATATAACTACAAATTAAAATAAAAACTGAAAACATAAAAAAGCTAATTCAGAATATTAATAAGAACTATAATGGTATATAAATAGTACTGAAATAACCGCGTGTGTGTGTGTGTGTGTGTGTGTGTGTGTGTGTGTGTGTGTGTAGCTCTGTACTGCAGGCGGTGCCATCTGTCCTGATGGAGACGGAAGAGGAGAAGGAGAACAGAGATTCAATGCACCAAACTCCCGCCAACACACACACACTCATCACACACACCTTCAGCACACACGAGGAAGAGGACGAGGAAGAGGAGGATGACGACGACTCGCTGTTTACAAGTATGAGATCTGGCGGGAAATACAGTGTGACACACGTGTGTGTGTGTGTGTGTGTGTTTATGTGAAATTAATCTGTGTGTGTGTGTGCGCAGGTACACTTGCTTTAAGGATCTTACGGAAAGATTCGCTGGCGATCAAACTGAGCAATCGCCCGTCGAAGAGAGAACTGGAGGATAAAAACATCCTACCCATGATGTCCGACCAGGAGCGGCTAGAGTCCAGACAGCAGATCGGCACCAAACTCACCCGGTGAGGACACACTCACTCACACACACACACACACACACGTTTGTTTTTGTGAAAAGTGGGGACTCTCCATAGGCGTAATGGTTTTTATACTGTACTTACTGTATGTGCTATTGCCCTACACCAACCCTACACCTAAACCTACTCCTTACAGGAGACTCTGTGCATTTCAACTTTCCCCCAAAAAACTAATTCTGAGTGATTTATAAGCGTTTTGAAAAGTGGGGACATGGGTCAATGTCCTGAGATGTCACCTTCACCTTGTAATACCTGTCATACCTTTGTCATTATACACATCTATGTCCTGACTTTTCACAAAAATGCGCACACACACACCCCCAACCAACCAAACCCGGGTTATAAATTATATATAAATGAACCGGAATTATACGAAAAGCCAAAAAACAACATCAGTTATCAGCCAAACCCCTTTGATCTAAAATATTTACTTTAAATGGAATATTAACACCACATTTGCATGTTCACAGTTCTCTAAAGTTGGTTAACTTGGTCATTATTTTGAGTTAAAACTAGAGAGACTTTTATATCTTAAAAAAAAAAATAGGTCAATAATTGTTTTTGCATATGAATGCATTATATTTTGTTTTGTAATTGACTTTTAGATTTCATAATCAATGCTTTAATTTATATTGCTCGGAAGAACTTAAAAAAGAGGTATTTCTAAATGCAGTCATAGCAGTAACAGTTTTTAATGTTAATTAATGTTGCAATATCTCCATAAACTGCAGATCCTTGTTATCCTATGGTTTTGTTGCATTTATGGTCCGGAAATCATAATTTTGTGCATATGATATTTTCTCAGTCACATTATTAATTCAATTCAATTCATTATTAACTGTATTATAAATTGCAGTTTTACATTTGAATATATGCAGATATTATCGTTATTTCTAGTATTTATTCCTTTGTATATCTTTAAAAGGAAAAATGCATCAAAATAATTATCAGACATGTTGAATGAGAACATACCTGATTGTAATATACAGCTGTGGAGGGTATTTTAAACGAATGAGATCTGACTTTGGGCGGAGCTATACTTGAAACGAAAGCAAACTGAGCAGCAAAATATTGCAATGTCTTTGAGTATTAAATTGCTTTATTATCAGGTCAGGATGTTTTTAAATGATCTAAACGGAGTGTCTTGCGTCTGTCTCCAGTCGTCTGAGCCAGAGACCGTCAGCAGAAGAGCTGGAGCAGAGGAACATCCTCAAACGTACGTCTCACAGACTCCAGTACGAGTATGATAAGGAAGCTTGATGTTGTGAGTGAATGTGTCTGATTCTGTGTGTTCAGCGCGGAACGAGCAGGAGGAGCTGGAGGAGAAGCGCGAGCTGAAGAAACGGCTCTCCAGGAAGGTGAGAGCAGCTTTTCCCCAAACCAGAGCTTTTTTGGCTTTTCCCGGACTCTGTTCCTATAGCAACCAACTATTCTGGGTCACTGCACACATTAGATTCGAGTTACACAACATCTTCAGGAGTGTGTTTCTGTGTGTGTGTGTGTTTAGTTGAGTCAGAGGCCCACCGTAGAGGAGCTCAGAGAGGCCAAGATTCTCATCCGCTTCAGCGATTACGTGGAAGTGGCAGAAGCTCAGGATTACGACCGGCGTGCGGACAAACCCTGGACCAGACTCACTGCTGCAGATAAGGTTCATCTCCATCACCCTGAGCTTCTCTGACGATAGTGAAAGCATCAAGCTTTTATTTTGAAAATTAAAGCATAAATGTTACATTGTAAGTAGTAGAATTTTGCATAAAAAAACGATATATATATATATATATATATATATATATATATATATGCTGCAAAAAGTCTATATATATATATATATATATATATATATATATATATATATATATATATATATATAATGAAATTACTGTTCCTATTTTATTTGTCAATGCATTTTTTACAGTACAAATAGCATTATAAAGTAGTAATATATTTTTAATAAGGAAAATCATAACAATAATCATATCTATATATGTAATAAGTACTGCAATTTTACACTCTGTGTGTGTGTGTGTGTGTATATATATATATATAATTCCTATTCAAATTTTTTAATGCTCATTGTTTTATTTTAGAGTATAATAAGATAATAGATAATAATAATATAGTAAGAAATAGTCATTTTTTATTTTGTGGAATTGTAATAATATTAATATATATATAGTCACAATGTGATTTTTATTTATTTTTTAACAAATTGTGCAGCCTTTCAAAATAAGCACAGCAAATGCAAAAATAAATCACAATTTTATCAGGAAAAAAAATACAATTCGATATTTTTTAAATTTTTCTAAACCGTTCAGCAAAGCACGCTTACATTCAGAAGAGCTTTTGCTTAAATAAATGCTTCTAGTTTAAGGATGAAATCAAGAGCAGGAGACAGGATTGTGCGTCTGATCTTCGCCGTGTGAAGGCGTTTGGTCGTGTTTGAACATGGACAGACGGTTCAGATGCACGGCTGAGTTTGGTGTGATTTGTGTCTCTCTCAGGCTGCCATACGCAAAGAGCTCAACGAGTTCAAAAGCACAGAGATGGAGGTGCACGAGTCCAGTCGACATCTAACCAGGTGAACACAAAAATCACAGAAATCTAACCTTTCATTGACTTCACTCTTGGCACTCCAGCTGCTAAAAATGCAGCTTTAAGTTCTTCCGGTTTAAATGATATGGTCAAGTGAAGCACATTGCATTGTGGGATGGGCATCATGTTTACTGTGTGTTCTCTGCAGGTTTCATCGGCCGTAGAGCCGCTTCGGTCTCTCTCTCTCTCTGGTTTGGAGCCGTTCATCTCTAATGGACCCTGAACAGACTCTCTGCTGCTGGTTTTGATCAGGAATCACTCGCAGCAGATCTGAGCTGATCCTGCTGGACTCTCAGCGGCGCGTCGGCGGCCCGGCGGATACCAGCGAGCTGACGATCTGTCTGTGTGCGGATATTTCTGTATATTTTGACAAAAACTGATCTATTACGTGCTCTTCGCCATGAATTTCTCTCTTTTTGTTTTGTTTTTTTCCAGGCGATGGTTTTTAATGCAGCAGACGATGTAGTTGATTTTCTACTTGTAACTGATAAACTATACCAGTCCTTTTAGTTTTCAAAAACGGAGAACACAGAGGAAACGACTTTTCTAATGAGCGCAAACCACATTATTACACGCTAAATTTAACAGTCTTATGAGAAATAGTTGAGACAAAAAGGAAAATTAGCTGAAAATGTCCTCACTCTCAGGCTATACAAGATTAGGATGAGTTTGTTTCTTCATCAGATTTGGAGAAATGCTGCATTGCATCAGTGTCTCAGCAATGGATGCTCTGCAGTGAATGGGTGCCGTCAGAATGAGAGTCCAAACAGCTGATAAAAACATCACAATTATACACACCACTCCAGTCCATCAGTTAACATCTGGAGAAGACAAAAGCTGAAACAAATCCAGCATTAAGACGTTTTAACTTCAAATCGTTGCTTTTGGCCAAAACATATAATATACATATATATATATATATATATATATAAGTCCAAATAACAATGACTTTTTCAAAGGACGAAGCATTATTATGGACTCATATTTTAGCAGAAAACAAGGGTTTGAGTTAAAAATGTCTTAATGCTGGATTTGTTTCAGCTTTTGTCTTCTCAAGGACTGGAGTGGTGTGTATTATTGTGGTGTTTTTATCAGCTGTTTGGACTCTCATTCTGACGGCACCCATTCACTGCAGAGCATCCATTGCTGAGACACTGATGCAATGCTACATTCCTCCAAACCTGATGAAGAAACACACTCATCTGAGGGTGGTGTCATTTTCAGCCAATTATTCAGTTTTGGATAAACTATTCCTTTACTTCAACATTTCTTGCTTATTTTTAACTTATATGCATCTGCTAGACACTTTTATCCATTGCTATTAAATATTTATTTTTTATCAGTTCATTCATTCCCTGGGAGTCAAACCCATGATGTTGGCTGCTGTTTGTGCTATTTATAAGTCATAAAACCCAAGAACATCTTTAACCAATAACAAAAAAGCAACGTTTGCTACGCCCACACTACTGACCAATCACAGGAGGCGATGCTGCGGTTGAGTGACAGGACAGAGCAATAACGTGTTGAGAGTGACTGATTGTTCATGAGTCCTGTTGAGTGTTTTCAAACCGGGTTTTTGTTCCTCCTTTGTCTCATTTTGCGCTCATTGGTGCTCAGCTGTCATGTGATTGAGTGTTGGGCGGCCCTTTAAGCTCCGCCCACTTTACAGGGCGTCGCGTTGCCAAAATAAAGCCAAAACAGTGAAGGGAATCACAATAATCAGTGTTACATTCGTTTTCTTTTTTGTATTTTATTCACAGTGATCATACAGAAATAGTAACAGTAAAATGTACATTAAGGTCTCATTTGTTAACATTAATGTATGAACTAATGAGTAATATTTGTTACAACATTTAATCTTAGCTAATAATAATACACTTGTTTATGTTAGTTCACAGCGCTTTATTTAATGTGAACAAATGCAATTTATTCAATTTGTGTTGTAAGTGTACTACAAGGAATTATTTTATAATTTCATTATTAATATTACATGAACTATTGTTCTTTAATTGAGGAAAAGGAATTATTTTTATTATATTAACTAATGTTAATGAACAACTTTTTAAAATTTGAATATGTCTATTAAATGTTGAAATTAACATTGTAATTGCATTACAAAGAATTATTTTATAATTTTATTTTATTCTTATTACATGAACAACTGTTGTTGTTTTAAGGAGCTGGAAATTGCTTATTTTATTGTAATAATAATAATACTAATATTAACAAAATAAAAAAATACAACTTTTAATTTAAATAAAGTTTTTATTTGCTAACATTACATTAACATTAATAGTTATATAAAAAATAACCTGTTTACTAGTAAATATTGAAATCAACAAACAGACTAATAAATGCTGTAGAACTGTTAGTTCATGTTAAAGAAGTTATCTATAATATGGTTCCATTTGCCAACTTTAGTTAATTCTACTGCATTTATTACTAATAAATTACTTTTTTACTAGTACATTATGAAATCAACAAACTACGACTAATAAATTAGTCTTTGTTGATTTCTGGATTTACTTGTAAAAAAAAATTTACATTTTTCTTTTAATAACTATTAATGTTAACATAAATGTTAACAAATAAAATCTTTTCATATTAGAAATGTATTAGAAAATGTTGAAATTAACAAGAAATGGCAATATTATTAAAATTTAACAAAAAATATACTCATTCCTCAATTAAAAAAAAAAAAAACAATAGTTCATGTAGTAGTATTAATAGTAATAATAAATTAGAAAATAATTCCTTGGAATGCAATTACAATGTAAATTTTAACATTTACTAATCTATCTTTAAAATGAAGTTGTATTAATTAATGCACTGCGAACTCATGAATAATGATCAACTGTATTTTTATTAAACACTGACAAAGATTATTAAATGCTGTACAAATCCTCACTGTTAGTTCATAAATAAAGAAACGAGACCTTTTTGTAAAGTGTTACCACTGTAACAATGTGTGCCGAGATGTTTTTATGTTAATATATTATTTATAAATATTTTTAACTGACTTTGATACTGAACACATTGGCAGGGCATTAAAGGAAAAGTTCACCAAAAAAAATTATATATATACACTATATATATATATATATTTCTGACTTTATCACCCTCATTTGTTCCAAACCTATGTTATTTTTTTCTATGAGGCTCATTAAAGGGATTTTTAAGCACTTTTCCTGATCTTACGAATCATATGAATTCGTACAGGTTTGGAACAATGTGAGGGTGTAAAAATAACTATGTTTGGCCGATCACACACACACACACACACACACACACACACACACACAGAAGAGCAGACGTCGTCATGTTTTGAATGATTGATGTGTTTCTGTTTCCAGTCGTTAGCGTTTCTCTCTTCCGCTGCTGCTATTGGCTCAGAGAGCGCAGGAAGAGAGCGGGAGGCATGTCATGTACCGTACTGTCACTCCTGAATGATGTATGCAGATTCTCATGTAAACCAACTTAATAAAAGAGCGACAACACATACATCTGACGTTCCTGTCGTCCACGTCCGAGCGCTTTGAGTCTCCGTCACATGTCAAACTCAGAAATGATGAATTATAAAGAGTGCATGGGTGTCCCGCAGTGTTTGTGCCACAGATCGATGGCTTTCGTGACGATGGCGTCTGTGTTCTCCTGCGGCATCTGTACAGAGAGACCAAGAGACCAGAAGCGCTTTAGCAACATTTAGAGCTTTATGTAGGTGCATCAAAAACTTAAATAAATGGAAAAATCACAAAAACAACAGAAAAAGGAATTTTCTGGGTTCAATATTCTATTTAGTCATATTCTATTCAATATCATTTGTGGCAAAATGTTATTTAATATGATTAATAAAATAAGATTAATTAATAAAGTAAACAAATAAAATTAATTAATTGTTCCTTAATTAAAAAAGCAGTATTATAATAATAATAATAATAATAATAATAAATACAATTTTTAAATAAAGTAATTCTTTGTTCCTCAATTAAAAAAACGGTCCGTCATATAATAATAATAAAATGTTTAATAAAATAAAAACACAATTATAAAATAATAAAATTAATCTATTGTTCCTCATTAAAAATGGCATTTCATATAATAATAAATTAAATAATAGTATTTAATATAACAAATCAAATAATACTAAAATAATTCCTTGTTCTTCAATTAAAAACAGTAGTTCAAATAAATCATCTTATGTAGTATATTAATTAAATAAAAATATAAAATAAATACAAATAATAAAGTAATTACTTGCTCAATTATAAAAACAGATAGCCATATAATAATAATAATAATGTTACTTAATTGAATTAATATAATAAAATAAAACAAATAAAAAAATATTTGTTGTCCCTCAATTAAAAAAAACAGTAGTTTAATAATAGTAATTTAATAATAATAACAGTAATAAAATAAATAAAATACTGTTATTTTATATAATTAAGTGTTTCTCAAAAAACAGTGGTTGATATAATAAGAAGAAGAATCGATTAAATGATAAAATCATTAGTGAAAGTCTATGGGACGAGATTACTGGAGGATTTTAAAAGATTAAAAAAAAAATTACTTGAAAAGGGTCATAATGTAAAGATTAATAAAGTACATTAATTAACGTGTATTGAACCCAGAACAAACCCATTTTTGCCCTGATATGTAACTGAAAGAGTGATGTTTGCGGCTCACGTTAGACAGGAAGTTGTAAACTCCATCCGGGTCACTCATTCCCATCAGCATGATCTTATAGCTGAGCAAAATCTCCATGGCAACAAACACCAGGATCTTACAGGAGCCGCTGATGACTTTATCCCAAACCCTGCCGACCAATCACAGCATAGCACAGTCTATCAATCAGCCAATCAAAAAACAATGAAACATGTAACATTGATAACAATCAGAAATGTTTCTTGAGGAGAAAATCAGCATATTATTATGATTTCTGAAGATCATGTGACACTGAAGACTGGAGTAATGATGCTGAAAATACAGCTGCACATCACAGAAATAAATTACAGTTTAACAGATATTCTCATAGAAAACAGCTGTTTTAAATAATAAAAATACTTCACAATTTTTCCTGTATTTTTGAGAGGAATCGGTAAACGTGGACGTCATTGTGTCCTGACCTCTGTAGGCTGGACTCTGGTAAACAGCCAGCAAAGCAGCGTCTGAACCAGAGACAGTACGGCAGCGAGTGCAGAGCTCCAGACGTCTTCAGATGAGCCAGAAGAGCGGCGTCCTCCTGAGACAGGAAGTGCTCCAAACTCTTCGGCTGAAACACAGAGACCGTGCTTTTAATTCAAAACAAATGAGAGAAACTTTACATCAATCAGCCGTTGCACAAGACAAGAAGAACTAAACATGGACCATTTTTGTGGTGTTTCTGTTCGTTTTGAAGCTCCGTATATGAACGGAAAGACGTGAGAGTGAGTAAATACAATAAAATAATAATAATAACTGTTGTTATTATTATTCAGTAATGTCAAAAACACTTAAACATTAAAAATCATAAAAATTAAAATAAGAATAACAGCTGTTATTTATTATCATGTCAAAATGAAAACAGAACCACTTGCATCAACATTAATCATTAATAAATAAATCATTAAAATTAAAATAATAATAATAATAATAGTAACAACAGCAACAACAGTTATTACCTTTTACAGTGTCAAAAAAGAAAAAATTAATAATGTGTTCGGGATGGGTTCTGAACACAAAAACCAACACTTAAAAAAACATGCAAAATATTGATAATATTAAAGTGTCCAAAAAAAACTTGTTCTGTATGGTTGTTAAAGACTTCAACCAAAATTAAAAATGTATTTAAAAAAATTAAACAATATTAAAAATAATGTTATTATTTATTATAGTGTTTTAAAAGAAAAAAGTACAACACTTAAAAATCATATATTTTTTTTAATTCTGTCAAAATTTTACTCTGGATGGTTATTGAACACTTAAACCAACAAAATATCTAATAAAGTAATAATGATAATGATAATGATAACAACAACTGATATTACAGCATCAAAAAGAACAAAAAAATTCAATATCTATTCTGCATGGTTATTAAATCCTAAACCAAAATTTGATAACCATAAAAATGAATGAATAATAACAGTAATATAACTCAATCACGGTTAGTATGCATTTTAGTGTTTAAAAAAAAAAAGTAAAATTATTGAACACAACATTAACATTAACTACATTACAAAAGTAATAAGTCTTATTTATTTTTCTGTGGTTATACATCTGCAAGGTTATTGAACACTAAAAATCTGAAACATTCATACTAATAAATAATAATAAGAAACTGTTATTATTTATCAGTGTAAAAAATAAATTAATAAATAATATAAAAACTGTTCCTTTAGCAGGTAAACATGTACCAGGTGAGGGATGGAGTCTCCAAACTTGAGCTTGAACTGGTTGACGAAACATCTGATGAGCCAATAGCAGTCGACCGGGTCGTCAACGATCTCCTCCATCGCTCTGCCGATAGCTAGGAAGTTTTCATCCTCGTCATCCTGGAAGAAAACCATCAAACCTGAGACATGAGAAAACACGTACCGGTGGCCTGTAAACAGCAGCCAGCACAAACATCACAGGGGATTTATCATTAAGATAACGTTATATGAAGCACCATTACTTCAAACGAATTATACTTGAAACCCGACCTCTGAGAAATACTCAAGATATTGCTATGAACTGTAGACACACCTCTCTCTTTACCTTTTAGACGCGGCTCATGTTTATTACAGTCAAGTCACCTTTATTTATAAAGTGCTTTTAGCAATACAGATTGTGTCAAAGTCTATATGTGACCCTGGACCACAAAACCAGTCATAAGGGTCAATTTTTTTTTAATTAAGATTTGTATAAATAATCTTTCCATTGATGTATGGTTTGTTAGGATCGGACAATATTTGGCTGAGATACAACTATTTGAAAATCTGGAATCTGAGGGTGCAAAAAAATCTAAATATTGAGAAAATCACCTTTAAAGTTGTTCAAATGAAGTTCTTAGCAATGCATATTACTAATAAAAAATTAAGTTTTGATATATTTACGGTAGGAAGTTTACAAGATATCTTCATGGAACATGATCTTTACTTAATATCCTAATGATTTTTGGCATAAAAGAAAAATTTATCATTTTGACCCATACAATGCATCAACGGCTATTGCTACAAATATACTATAATAAATAATATATTCAAGAATCAGCTAAAAACACATCTTTATTTGACCCTGTAACTCTAGCACTCTCTATTCTAATTCTGTTCTTTAAAAAAATAAAAATATATTCTTTTTGTATTCTGTTTGTTTTCTTTTTATTTATTATACAATTAACAAAAAGCAAAAAAAAAAAGGCATCTAACACTAGCTTGCTCTATTCTTTTTCTATTCTATCTGTTTTCTTTTTATTTATTATATAATAAAAAAAGCCCTTGCTATGTGTGCGTTAAGCTAACTGAGACTTGTCATAGCACTTGTGTATCATTGCTCTTTTGTTGATTCTGATTGCATCCAAAAGCATAAATATGTAAATATACCTGTGCTACTTATGACTGGTTTTGTGCTCCAGGGTCACAGATAAATAATGGTGACTTGCAGATTACCCACAAACCCGCAGCTCCTCACCGGCGGCCTGAGCTCGCTCCTGCGGGGAAGCTGTCTGCTCTCCAGCTGGTACATGCGCAGGTAGAGCTCCGTCGCCGGGGTGGACGCGTGGATGAAGCGCATGGCTGTCAGAGCGCTGCTGACGTCCTCGAACTGCTCGAGACGATAGCGAGACACCAGAGCGTGAGAGTCACTGTGGGGCGGCAGGATACCTGCAGACGACGGGACAGACGGCTTCACCAGCCTGATCTACACACTGTGTTTCCATACACCTGCTTTTATACGCATTTTGGAATATCGCATTAAAAAACCCACTGGATGGAAACACCAAGATGTGCATAAATCCTAAAAATGCGCATAAAAAAACTCATGCGCACATTTGAGTAGGATAAACTTTTAAAAAAGCACAGAAACGACGAAGGAAACACCTTTATGGAATAAATTCCTCCAAAATAATGTGACTTTGTGCTATGAGCGGACTGATCTCGTTCACAGCATCTAAATCTTGTTATGATCGTTCTGAAAAGCCTGAACAAAGTCTGTCGTCAAAGTATTTCTGTATAGCTGTCTTACACGACTGCGTTCACAAACAGCAGCATCCGCCTCCGAAAGCAACGACTGCATTGTGTTTCGTCGGCTCGCTCTGAGACGCAAGTAATTTATCATATATCTAAATTATTATATTCAGTGGCTTCTCCTAGTTTTCTTAGCGATATTTAGTGCCAGTTTATCAGGAAGTGACGATTTTGTTCTCTTTAACTCCTTGAATGGTGCTTATTCGCAAATGTTTTATGCGATATTCCAGTTTTGCACATATATTGAATTTACATCTTTGGATGGAAACATAGCTAATGTGTGTTATATTATATACAGCGGTGGCTAAAATGATTGAGCACTAGTATTATCAGCAGCTAAAATGGTTTTAAGTCCTAAAATGGTTCTATCTTTTGCTGTGGTGTGTCAGTAGGAAATATCAGTTTATATTCGGTGCACTTGAGCAGAGTTTCTCAGGAGCTGTGCAGGAAGCTTTCTTGAAGCAGAGACACAGTTCTTCTGGATTTAGTCTGTCTCGGTTTTTCCTGTTTCTTCAAGTCACTCAGATCAGATCAGATCAGATCTCAAAAATCTCTCTGGATTATTACAATTAATGGCTAAATGAATGTTTGGAAATGTAAACTGATATTTCCTACTCACACACTACAGCAAAAGATAGAAATAACTGACTTAAAACCATTTTTAGCTTCTGAAGTTACTAGTGTTCTAATAATTTTGGTCACCGCTGTATGTAAATGATAATTCATGTTCTCACCCAGCAGGACTTTCCACACGTGTATCCGGTACATGGAGGGCAGAGGAAACCTCTGACTGAAGGTGCTCAGCTTCTCCACATCTGAAAACAACAGCAACAAAACTGACTGAAGGAGCGAGAGAAGCACTGATCGTCTGTGAGTTTATATCACAGCCATTTATTCTCAACTACACAGCATTTCACAACTAGACATAAACCTAAACAAAGATGAAAAATACATACTACTGTATATAATAATAATAAGAACAAGAAGAGGAAAGTTATTATTATTATTTATTACTGAGCTGAAATGCATGGTTATTGAACATTTAAACCAATATTTAAAAAACAAACAAAAAAACAACTGTTATTATTATAGAGTCAATAGAAAAAAAATATTATTCATGGTTACTGAACACCAACATTAAAAATAAATAATAATAGTTATTATTATTTATTATTGTGTTGAAAAAAGTAAATCTATTCTATATGATTAATTAATGATCACAATCCAACAATAAAAATAATAAATAATATATAAATGTATTGTTATTAATTATAATAATGAAAAGATTCATTTTTATTGTTATTATTATAGTCAAAAGAAAAAAACAAGAAAAAAAATCTGTTCTGCATGGTTACCGAACACCAACAACAAAAATAACTTATTTTATGTTGTGTCTAAATGTTAGAAATTTGTTATTATTAATAACAACAACAATTATTATTATTATTATTATTATTATTTATTTTGTTGAACAAGTAAAAATCTATTTTGCATGATTACTACACCAACATTAAAAATGAATGAATAAATTAACAACAACAACAAACAATTATTTTATATAATTATTATTAGATAAAAATAACTGTTTTTTTAATTATACTATTAAAAAGAACAAAATAACTTTTCTAAATTAATTGCATTAAAAATGCAAAAAATAAATTAATAAATTAATAATAATAATAACTGTTACTATTATAGGTTCCGAAGGAAAAATATGTACAAATCTGTTATGCGTGTTACCGAACACTTAAACCGACATTAAAATGTAATATAAAATAATAACAAATAATAAAATACCTGTTATTTTTATTATTGAATGAATGAATGAATGAATGAATGAATGAATGAATGAATGAATTTGAAAACAAAACGACGACGGTGAGTCTGTAGAAGGAATATCTGCACAGCTGTATAAAGCTCTTACCGAGTGGATTGTCCTTCATCAGGATCTCAAGAGATTTCTTCTCCTCCACTCCTCTGAAACCCACTTTCTCATAATACGCCGAGCGGAAGTTTCTCTGAGGATCATCAGCCATGATCACTGATGTGAAGCTGCAACAGAAAAACACCATGATTTACTCATACTGCTGATGACACTTATCAACCATATTACCATATGACTGTAATACTGTTAGATCAGATCACTGTCACAGTTTATATAAAAACAACAAGGTATCAAATTAGCTAACTGCACACTATTGCATTGATACTGAATGATTACATATTCATATACATTACCATGGTATTTTCATGGTACCTTCCTTCCTTCCTTCAAAGAATACCATGGTACGTGTCCAAAAGATATAATACTAACGTTACAGTGTTTTCGTTACAGTTATAATAAATAGTAATAAAGTAGAATTTAACACTTAGCCAATAAGTTAATTATTTTGAATGGTAACATTAAGTTTCAACAGTTGGTATTACAACAGAAGAGCCACGGTAAGTTTATGTAAGACATATCTGCTGTGTTCATCATAAACAATGTTTTAAATATTTAAAAAATAACCGTTTATTTACCTCAGAACGCAGATCTCAGCGGTCCTCCGCGGTTTTCCTCAACCGAGAGACTCTTCAGACAATTTATCAATCAGACATCTAACTGCAATTCACATTCAGTACATAAACTAGGAATTATGATGTTTAATTCTTAAATGAAAGACTGTAAATGTGTGTCTGTGAACGCGGCTGTTTGTAGTCCTGTGACCCCGGAAGTTATTCACGTCCTCGTGTTGTTGTACTTCCGCGCGTATCCTGCAGGAGGCGCGCACGCGGCTCAACTCCAACGGCTTTATAAATCTATGTCAGCTCCAATAAAGATTGGACAAATAATGCATTCAAAATCTGAATTAAATCCATGACTGCTCAAAAATTTGTGAGACATATGAACTATATGCTATTTTTAGATACATCTCTTCCGGGTAAACTGACCAAATTCCGTTATTAGGGTTAATGCATTCAGACCCCCTGTTTAAAGTCACTTAAATGTTAAAATGATTATTTTTTTGGTATCCTGAATACAACCAGTACGTGATTGATATGACAGCACACGCATCCATACACAATAAAACAACATTAATCCTAGAGTTTTCAATTATTTTGAAAATATTTTTAGAACTAAACGGTAAAAATAAAGACCCATGTCTTCATAAAACTTACCGTTTTCAATGCAAAACATCTTTCCACAGTGCTTTACTGGTACTTTTTGTTGTTGTTGACATAATTAGTCAATAACTAAATTATTTTTCAATACAAAGTCATTCCAAAATTGCAGGTACATTTCAAGCTGAGAAAGAAAACAAAAAAAATTTGATTTTTTTTTGGTTAAACTTTTTTATTTTTATAGAACACACTTTAAATTTAATATTTTCTATATTTGCTGATCTTAAACTTGTACTATTTTAAATATTTATTCTAAAAATCAATGTACTAACAGAAAAATCTGTCAACTCTGTTATATACAAATTGGGTCAAACATATACAGTTAACAAATGTAACACAATTTAAAACCCTGTCCTCCCTAGAAGAACATCTGTCTCTTAATCCATTAATTCAAATTTAAACCTAAAAATATATAGACTTTTTGTTTTAGAGTAAAAATATCAACCCGTTTAATTGAAAAGTTGCCAACATGGTGTGTATTTTCTCTAATCATAGCTTTAAAAATGAGTGAAATTCTTTAAAATTTCATGTAGTAGTAGTAGTACCATTTAGGCTAATTAGCTTCTGAGCAATTTGTTAACAAATAAACACATATAATTATCATTTTTAAAGCAAAACTTTAAACAGAGTTGACATTGGCGGTAACAGAGTTGACATCAGAAAACAGAGTTGACCACCTGTAGTTAAAAGACCAAAAACAGAAACATTTTCTGCCAGATTCTGAAACTGAAACCATAACTATTTAATTTTATAAAATACATCTGAATTACAGATCTTTCATGTAATTGAAAATGAACTTAATGTGTCCAAAGATCTAGAAAATAAAATGACATAGCTGCTCCCTCACCCTGGGCATGCAAATCAGTTATTGGCAATTTCTGACCATATGTCTTTATTTAGTATTTAAATGTGCACTATGTAAGTTTTTTATAGACATAATAAAAGACAGAGCTCTTGATTCAAGGAATAGCAGTTTGCAAGAATGTTAAGATTTACTTTGTAGCCATATGTTTACATTAGTATTCATAAACATTAAAGCAAAACATTAATTTTCAGTAGTAGTGCTTTATTCCTTTTGTGCCGTCTATCTCTGTCTATTTTCTGCCTTCCTTACAGGGTCAGCATGTCGCTTAGCCTGTAATGATGTAAAACACATGTATCATTTACAGTAAAATGACCCAGAATCCAAAATAAACATAATAATAATGCAAAATACTTAAATGTGATTGGGAACATTTGACTCTGTCACTCACAGTCAACTCCGTTATCATTAACAGAGTTGACATTTTCCATCATTTTGTGCTTTAGCTCAAGATGCTAACCCTCAAACCAGATACCACATGGCATGTCTAAAACACAATTTTAACGATTTCCATCATATTATTGTTTTTAAAAAGTCAATGAGAGATTCACTGCAAAATCACAATAACAGATTTGAAAAATAATTAATCTACTATTGGTGTATCCTAAACATTTTGTACAAATGAATAGGAATAAAGAATAAAGACATACATCAATGCTTTCCAAAGATTACTACCAGAGGATGTGACATCACTTGGTGCAAGTCACATGTTTTTTCTATGAATGCTTTAAAGATTTTTATGCCTTTTTTACAACTGAGGTAACAGAGTTGACGAGAACGTAGGGACAGACACAAAATGTTTTTGTTTTTTTAATTTTTATTAATGCAATTACAAATATTCCAAAAATTAGATATTTTATGCAATTGTTTATTTAACTAAAACAGAGTAAACACAAAAATATGAAAATTAGACTTAATTATTTCATGATAATTCAAGCTGAATGTATGAATCAGGAGGCGAAGACGGTCAATAATAGGTGTAGTGGCAGTCTTTCAGTTATTATTTTCAAGACAAAATGTCCCTTAATATACATAAAAGCATTGTTTTTGGTGATAGCTTAATATAAATTGTGTTATTATTCAAAACTGATTCAGTGAAATTTTAGTTTTGGAAAAATAACAAGGTTTACCTGGAAGACGTGAAATGTACCCCCAATTCTAGAATTACCCAATCAATGTTAAATCTTAGTGAACGCCCTTTACTTTATGATTTATTATTTGAAAAGATCAAACTAGGCAATATTGCAATTAATACTGGCAAGCAGCATTTCAAAAAAGGTAAGTAATACCAGTTAAATAACTACTGGGTGGTTGTGAGAGGATCTTGAATAGGATTTATCTGCAATGTTTTGTAAACAGTCTTTTATTAGCTTGGAGCTGGTTAGCAGAGGTCAGTCATGGTGCTAGTAAACACTTTTTGTTATCATTAATAATAATCATACAAATAATAATAATATATGATGTTAGTAGTCATGAAATAACTTCACATCTTCATAATACAGGATCCTTATTTCTGCTTTAACATGCATTTGATCTTTGTGCAAAAGTAAATATTGTGAAGTCAAGCCTGGATTAGATTGTTTTAGGCATGAAATAACTCTGCTTTAACTCCTAAATATATAATTTTACGCATAAAATCAAACCGTAGTAATAATTCTTCATACGAGTCATACATTTGATGAGGTCTTTCTTTATTTGAGCAATAAAACCGTAAGAAAAATGTCAGACACAGTGTTAGAGATCAACTTCACACAGTAATTCAGGCTAGTACAAAGGTAAAGTGAAGGCACTGAAATTCAATACAGCAATTCAACGGTATTAGTGTAAAAACAAATCAGGAAAGTTACATCCATACCCAAAATCTAGTGTTATAGATAACTTTTATCTGTTTAATAAAATTCAAAAGCAGAAAAAAACCCATAATGTGAATAAGCAGTCAAAATTAAAAGTGTATATTTTGTTTTAGCTAATACGTTCAATATAGATTTAAGGAACGCTAAACGCTATTGGTTCTTTTTTAGTTTTCCAAACAAGGTGGTAAAAAAATGCTGATTCGTTTAGAACACAATCCACATTTCCAATAATAAATGTTACTGATTTTCTCATATTGTTATCTTAAAATACTTTGATGGATAATTGTGTTATATAACATTGCACAGTACACAGTGATTGTTTAAGAGAGCGATCTGGAGCTGAAAGAGGTTCTGCTGTAGCTAAAGCTACTGTATCTGGAAGACGAAGAGGGGGATAAGCTGTAGTCTACGCTGCCCCTACGGGATCCGCTTCGAGAGCCTGAGGCAGATCCTGGATTCGAGAGGTTGTAGGGGCTGCTGATTCCACGTGATGAAACCGTGGAGGCCGGAAGCATGCGGACACCTGTGTTCTCCTCGGTCATGCAACCTTCCAGAGCCTCCTTGTAGGATATCCTCAGCTTGGTCTTGGGGCAGGTGAGGGTCTTGGGGTGGTGGCGTGTATCCTGGAGCCTCTGAGCCGCTCTCATGTCCAGCCAGCCGAGCTGCAAAGCCTCCTCAAGCGAACGTCTGCATCCAAGCTCTGGGTCGAACAGCCCGCCAGTTAAATACTGGAATTCGAGGAAGCGCTGGCCAGCTTCGTACGGCAGCCATTTTTCTTTGACGGCCTCGGCGGCTGACATCTTACGCTTGGTTTTCATGTCTTCGAAACCAATATACGCTTTCTGGGCAGGTTTTAGCCTGTTAGACATTTCATCATCAAGGATACCAAGTCGGGTTGCTTCTTGAATAGAAATACGGCGACCGTTTTCAGGGCTCACGACTCCTCCGGTGCAAGCCTGAGCCTCCAGGAGTCGTTGCGCTGTGATTGAATCGATGATTCCTCGCTTCAGAGCTGCACATATGCTGATCTTCTCTAGCTTCTCTGTGTCAAAAACTGCTCCAACTGGATTCTGTTCCTCAATCGTTTCTACTAATGGAGTCAGTTTGATTGACATGCTGGAAAAATGCTTGGCGGAGTTTGTTGAGGATGGATCTTGAATGCCTTCTTGAGTGGAGATACTCTCGACTTTTTTAAAAGTTTCAGTTTTAATTATCTGGCTTTTCATTGACGTCTGGGATGTGAAAGATGATGAGGCGACAGAGGAGCTGAGCGGTTTGCCGAGGGTCTTCGTCTTGTTGGTGATCATATCTGCAAGCTCTGTAAGGGTGAGATTTCCTAAGCGATACTTATCAAGGACATTTTGGTCAATCACTCCCTTAGCTAGCAGTTCTTTCAAGTCGTACTGAATGCCTGTTTTCATGTCCATTATTGCTGTACTGGTCGAGCCATCTGGAGCAGTGATGACTGTTTCTTCCCACTCACATTCTTGCTGAGACAAGTCCAAAAAGGTTTCGTAGTCAATGAGTTTCTTCTCGTAGGCTTCACGCACCGTCATCTCTTTACCACTTTCAGGATCAACAATCAATACTCGTCTCTTCCTTGTGGAGTTCTTCTGCTGCATCTTTTTCTTATCGTAAAGGGGCAGAAGCACTAGTCCTGTCTTCTTATCTGGAATGCAACGGCTCTTTAGCTGCAGGTAGGTCAGATTGTCCTCTGTGTTTGGGTCGAAGAAACCCTTTGTGTCATCTCCCTCATCTTTTAGAATCTGGTTCATCTCTTCATCAAAGTAGTGCTTTTGGTACGCTACATCAACGTCAATTCGGTGACTGTGTTTAGGGTCAATTATGCCACCACTTGCAATCTGAGCCTCCAGCAGGCGAATGCCATGACCTTTTTCTATGAGACCACGTTCGATGGCTTCGAAAAGAGAGATCATCTTGTTGGTGCCTGGGTCTTTGTACCCAGTTACCGCTCTCTCTGCAGACAGAAGCTTGTCTTTGAACTCCACACCCACCAGTCCTTTCTTACAAGCCTCCTCGACTGTGTAGTACTCATTGTGGATGGGATCAATAATGAAGCCTGAGGCAGCCTGGGCTTCCAGAAGCTCCAAGGTAGTGCCTGGTCGCAGAAGCCCTTCCTTCATGGCCTGGTAGATGGGCAAAGCGCAGTCGTTGGCCTCGTCATAAATCCCAGCAATGCAGGTTGACCCTCGGAGATAAGCCCGAAGCCTGTGTTCAATATCTTGGCTGGTAATCTTGCCCTCTCTCAGATGATCTACGTCCGAAGGTTGCAGCAATTTCGCATCCACCAGATCTGATACGCTAACTTCATGGCGCAGCCCCTGTACGGTCATGGGTTTCTCTGGAGCTGGAAGCAGGAGCAAGCTAGTACTGAGGTCAGCCTTGCATCGCTTCTTGATGGTAACGTAGCTGGCACGTAGACCAGTGTCGGGATCGATATAGCAATCAGGTTTGGCATTTAGAGCTTGATAAAGATCCTCATCAACAAGGTCACGGTCCATGGCAGTATCTTTGGAAAGAAAGACGCTAAGGATGGGATCAAGGATACCTCCCGCCGCCTCTTGTGCCTGCAAGTAACGCAGAGCTGTTTCTCGGTTAACTATTCCTTTCTTCATGGCTTGGCTTACTGGCAAGAGTTTACCAGTTTTGGGATCCCTGAACCCAATGCAGGCGGCCTCTGCGGTCAACAGCTGCTTCTTGTCAGCTTCATTCACAAGTCCATTCAGACAAGCCTCCTCAACAGTCATCCTCACATTAGCTCTGGGGTCTATGATGTACCCTGTGGCAGCTTGAGCCTCCAGCAACATGTTTCCACTCTCGTCCGAAATCAACTTTTCTTTTTTAGCCTCGGTGAAGGTCATTTTGCCTTTGGGTCCTTCTGCAAGCCCTGCAATGGCTCCTGTGCCTTTAAGATTGAGCCTGATGTCAACAGATACGTCCTCGACAGTCCGCTGGCCATTCATCAACTGCTCAAACGTCACCTTGTCAATCACACCACAGTCATGCAGCTGCTGCGCTGTAACCTTCTTGCGGACACCTTCGAAGACCAGCGAGGAGGCATCCGTTAGGTCTGTCTGAGTGTGTTTGGTAGCACCATCTGGTTTCCGCTGCAGTCTCAGCAGCTCATTCTGCTGCGAGTCTCGAAGCGTCTGCATCTCTGCCCTCTCTCGTTCCAAGTTCTGCAAGAGCAGCCTGTAGCGTTCTTCAGTCTCCTTCAGTTGCATCCTCAGCCTCTCCATCTCGGCCTTGACAGAATTAAATTGGCTCTCCAGGCCGGAGCGATCCGAGTTGTGCTGTCGAATCTGATCTTCGTGAGTCGCGCATTTGGTCTTCCATTGGGTAAAATCCTTCTTGATCCTCTCATTGTCCTCCTTCAGCTGTGATTTGAGTCGCAGTTCTGATTCCAGTGAGAGTTTGATGCGGGCTAGCTCGTCTTCCAGCTTTTTCAAGCGCATCATATCCTGTTCCATTGTGGCCATTTTCTTGAGGAGGTCATCCCTCTCTTGCTCCAGGCTGCTGCACTGATATTGGGATGTTTGGATCACAGAGGAAGTCTGCAACAAAAGGACCAAAGAGAAAATTATTGTATTATCATTTAAGGTGATCATTCTGTATATGATTTTTCAGATAGTACAATGATTTGTTATTGTATGAGGTTGATTTATCATTCATTGATGATCACAAAACAGAACTGATTGGTTTTCAAGCTAATTACATGGCTGTAGCCAACGCTGCTCCTGGAGGGACTACCTTCTAGCAGATTTTAGTTCCATCCCCACTCCAACACACTTTCCTGTTATTTTCAAGTAACCTTGATTAGCTGGATCAGTGTGTTTGATTAGGGTTGGAGCTAAACCCCAGCGTACTAGCCCACCAGGTGCAGGGTTTGCTACACCTGTTCTAAAGTATCAAAATCACAAAGGGTGCCACGAACAATAGAGGTTAGATTGATATGTCTTGAAAGTGGTTGATCATGTATGCAATGGATGCTGTTGTGCAAAACAAGCAGGCAACATGGAAGCTTGCAAAGGACAAACTACAGAGAAGTGTATTAAGATGCAAATCTGCAGGGTGTGGTGTACAAGTAGGTCAAACATGCACATTAAGACATGCAAAAATATGGCAGTTTGTTATTGTGACATATTTTGCATGTCAAGACAATAATTATTTATAGCATGGATGCAACGTGAGAGAGAAGCATGCAGCTGGCTAAATCTACGCATTTTAATTTGAGAACTCTAGTTTCTAGTTATCCTAGTACCTCTCTGGCTTGTTTTTGTACATTTTCTATCTCCACTTGCAGTTTTTCTCTCTCTCGTGAAAGCTGTCGCATAAGCCTGTCATGTTCTGCACCGGCACGCTGGCTGGACTCAAGCTGTTTCTGCAAAGCTGCAATTTGCTCAGTCAGTTCACGATCGCCACGCTTTTTGTTTTTGAGCAGTTCCTCATGTTCTAGACGCACGGAGCGCAACTCCTCCTCCAGGCGGAGGCGATCTTTGGTAAGAGTTTCATTGAGCCTATGCAGACGCTCAGTTTCAGCAGTGCCTACGTTTAACGCACAAGTCTTCTCTTCCATGCTACGACGAAGGGCCTCGTAGCGCTGGTTGGAGTCTTGGACGCGCCCCTGCTCCTGCGTCAACTGTAATTTCAAAGTGTTCATCTCGGCTTTCAAGGCGGTAAGGCTCTGAGAAGACGCTTTGTGCTCCTTCAAGGCACGGTCTAGGGCCTCCTTCAGCTGCTTGCATTCTTCATCCACATGCTTGGACTCAAGATTGGTCTCTTCCTGGCTCTTACGCAGCGTGGTGATTGTAGTAGTGTACTCCCGCATGGCCTGGCTACTCTTTTCAAGTTGCACCTCCGTTCTCCTGCGCTTGCTGGCCTCCTCTTCCACAACTTTCCGCTGTTTCTCCAACTCACTTTCCAGTCGCTTCAGCTCCTCCTGGAGCTCTTGAATGCGGGTTTGGAGACGCGTAATAGTCTGTTCAGACCGGCCCTTCTCAAGAGCATGGGCCTCCAGCTCCACCCGGATGAGGCTCAACTCCTGGTGGGAAGAGCGTAGTTGCACCAACTCCACATTACAGTTTTCATTCTTAGTTTTGAGGTCAGCCAACTCCCCCTCCAGTCGCCTGGTCTCAGCCTCTAAAGATCTTTTCAGACGTCGCTCCTCCTCAAGAAGGCGTGTGAGACGGTTGATCTCACTACTCTTTTCTTGCAGTGCCCGATTGGAGCTCTCCTGTACCTCCTTCGTTTTGTTGTCCGCGTCACGTTTCTGGCTAGACAACAACTGGACTTGAGATTCCAGCTCATGCCTCTTTCGACCTTCCTCTGTACTTTCAGCACTAATTCTCTGGATCCCTTCTTCCAGGTGTTTTCTCTGGGCCTCCTCCTGGCCGAGGGAGATACGGAGCCTTTGCAGCTGCTCCTTCAACTCCCTAGATTCTCCCTCTAATCTTTCAAACTCCAGACTCATGGAAGCAGCATCACTTTCCTTCTGCTGCGAAAGCTTGTGCATGCTGGTCTGAGTAATGTGGATTTGAGACTCGTAGGTCTGTTTCACCTCTCGTATCTCTATGTTGTGCTCCTGCCTTACCTTTGCCATCTCCACCTGCGCCTCCTTGACACGCCGAGCCTCGTCTTCCAACTCCCTTCGCAGACGCTCCAGCTCCTTTGTCCTTTCAGACACTGTCTTTTCCAGCTCCATCTTGGCCCAGCTGGCCTGCTCCAGTTCCTTGAGTTTCTTGCGCATAGTTACATCATGTTCTTCCTGCAAAAATGTGTAGCGCTCTTCCACGATTTTCTTCTTCCTCTCCATTTCATCCAACTGGAGTTTGAGGCGACGTACTTCATCCGTAAGCTCTTGAAGGCGGTTGGTAGAAGAGTCCAGACTCTCTTGTGTGGCCATGCACTTGAAAGTCTCAGTCCTCTTCACCTCTTCCAGAGATAGCAGGTGTGTCTGCGATTCATTCAGCTCCTGCTGGTACTTCAGAAGAGCTTCCTGCAAAGAGGCATTTGTTGCAGTGTGATCCTTAATAGCATCTCGCAGCTCCTGAAGTTCCTCCTCGAGAAGCTCGATCCTTGTATTCCGGATCTGCGGAAAACATTTTAAAATACATTATTTTGTGCTACATAACTATATATTTATCAGGTAAGTCCCTTGAGAATAAAAACTAGCATCATGAAACCTTACACTGACATTTGGCCAAAATGTCTGTTGACTTGTCTGAGTCCTAAAACCATTTAAAGACTTAATCATTTTGAGGTTTTTGCGTCTACTGAAGAAGGGTTAGGTAGGGCTGCATGATTTGGGGGAAAATCTAATTGCCATTTTGTGATGCAAAAATGCTCAGCTGCACAATTTGGCTGAAAACTTTATGAAAAATAGATTAATACAACCGAAGCTGGGTAGCTTACTTACAAAGTTCAGTCTGTTACTGATTCCAAATTACATGCCAAAAACTGTAATTTTTGTGATTACCAGATTATGTGTAATCAGCTACTACCTAGCACTGAATATGATTATAAAAAACCGAAGTGTCTTTATATACCTTCACTTCTTCCATGTTCTTCTGGGAAGCCATAAGGAGTTTGTAGTAATCGCTTGAACGGGTGAGCAGTTCCAAGTAGTGTGCATTTAGAGAAGAGACCTGGGGGACAAAGACAAGTATGAAAAAATTAATGCTATAATAAAACAACACTGCAGTAACAGTAATGCTTGTGTGTTGACTGGGAAAGAGTGTGTTTGTAGGTGTACCTCTTCTGAAATGGAGGACGATGGTGACTGCAGCACAGTCCTCTTGATGGGGATGTTAAGCAAAGTGTCCAGTCCAGCGCTGTAAGCCACCAAATCAAGCTCATAGTTCTACAGAGACACAGTTCAGGTTATTAAAAAATGAAATCAGATATTAGTAAGTCTGCAAACTACATCAGTAGCCTAAAACAATGACTACACACATGTGATTATATAGCACTATTCACTTTTCATGCATTAAGATATTATAAATATTAAATTGTCTTTTAAAATGTCTTATAATCGCAGTTCAGATCAGAGCTGGGCGATAATGTTGTTTACATTTTACAGTGATGCTTTGTAATATTTATCTTAACACTTTACAGTAAGGTCCCATTAGTTAATGCATTAACTAATATCACCTAACAATGAGCAGTAAATTTGTTACAGTATTTAATAATCTTTGTTAATGTTAGTGTTATTTTAGTAACCCTGAGATACTATTATATTTTTTGTTAATATCCGAATCAGTTTTTGTTTACATTTTCCATTTTTTATTTAAAATTTAGTTATGTTTACTTTTAAATATGTCCATAAAATTTTTATTTCAGTTTTAGATATTCTAGCTCATCAAGTTTAACAACTAAAACGAAAAATGTTGCAATCATCTGATATAGATATACATGTATATAAAAATGTACAGAATTTTTTTATTTCAGGTAACAATTTTTGGGTGGTAATTATTTTAATTTTATATTTGGTTTCAGTTTTAGTTAACTATAATAACCCTGGTTAACATAAGTTTATAAAAACACAATTGCTCATTGTTAGGTCTATTGAATCATAATAATATTAAGAGATTAAATAATATTAAGAGACAACTTTTGATTTTAATAATGCATTATGTAGTAAATGTTAAAATTAACAAATAAACAAGTATTTTTCATCGTTTGCTTATGTTATCTAACATAAACAAATGAAACCTTATTGTAAAGTGTTAATTAGGCATGGCTAGGTTACATAAGCCGAAAAGTCGTTTCAGAGACAGAAACGACTCAAATTATGATAATTCGGTGTTTTAATTACTATATAGTCATCATTGGTTGGGACTCACACTACAAAATCCTCTAACAGCACATTAAAGGAAACTGTAGGTTGAATACCTTGATGGCATTTATGCAGGTTTCGCCATCTTTCTGCACCGTCTCCAACAGCTCTCTTTTCGCCTTTATATCAGAGTTTAACGCCTGCACACATTAGAAAAGAAATTATGAAAGTTAACCTTCAGTTAAATCAAATAAATGGTTTAATTCAATGAACAGGGCCAATTATTTGCTCTACTCAAGTAAAAAAAAAAAAAGAAGAAATAATAATAGTATTTTATATATATATATATATATATATATATATATATATATATATATATATATATATATATATATATATATATATATATATATATATATATATATATATATATATATACAATTTTAAATAATTTATTTATAAACAATTATGTAATAATTTAAATAACTTATCTGAAAAAAATTATCAGGATTTCTTGCCTTGTTTTTCAGAAACAGTCAAAGCAAGATAAATGCACCTGAGAAGCAAACTTGCATGATACTTTCTTTAAGGGAAAATATCCTCAGTGTAATTTCTGCTTTTCTTTCTTTCTTTTTTTTCTTAAAAAAACATAAAAATACTTGACAAGCAAAATTGCATAAAATATTCCAAGATTTTTGCTTTTATTGTAGAGTTAACTGCTGTATGTTAAGGGCTTTATGCAAATTATTTTTTTTATTTAAATTTTTGTTTTAATAATAGCAATTGTATAATTTTAAATAATTCATATAGAAATAATTATATAATAAATAATTGCATTAAAATTAGTGCTGTCAAACGATTAATCGCATCCAAAATAAAAGTTTTTGTTCACATAATATATATGTGTGTGTGTGTACTGTTTATATTTATTATGTTTATATAAATAAACACACACATGCAGTATATATTTTGAAAATATATGTATATATTTATATTCATATAATTTATATAAATAAACATAGCACATTTTTCTTAAATATATACATGCACGTGTGTGTATTTATATATATATATATATACATAATAAATATAAACAGTACATATATTATGTAAACAAGAACTTTTATTTTGATTTTTTTTAATTTAATCGCGATTCATCTCTTGACAGGACTAATTAAAATCAATATTATTATCAGGATTTTTTTCCAGAAATATTCTTAAAACAACATAAATGTAACCGAGAAGAAAATCTGAAAATCTTTCCTGATTTAAAAAAAGATATTCTAATTTTCAAACACATATTTTCCGAGCTCACTTTCTGTTGGTTGAAGAGTTGTGTGTAAACTGCGATGTCATCGGTCTTGACGGCCTGCTGAGACTCGACCTGTCGCTGGGTTTGGTCGATCCAGCCGCTGAGATGAGAACTAGACTGCAGGTATCGCTGCAGATGCGGCAGGTAAGCGTCCAGATCGTCCAGCCTGAGAAAACACCTTCGTAAGTCAGTTCACTCAGGCCTACAGCTGGACAACCAGCCGCTGTGTTAGGGAAGCAGCGTCTGACCTGTTGTTGATCTGTATCTGGATGCGTTTCCAGCGGTCTGACAGCAGGTTGACGTGCTCGGCGTACTGCAAGAGGTTGATGATGCACCTGTAACCGCCCTGATCCGTCTGTTCGTTATACTGCTGGATTTTATTCAAATCGACCAGCAGTGAATTCCGCAAATCCTGCTTCTGCTCCAAATCACTGCGCATACTCTGGGTTTGGAGAAAAAATAAAAAGGTTATAATGTAGAGTAAACTGCATTATTCGCATGATTCATTCAGGTTTTCTTGATTTTTCCCTTTAAAAAAAATAATTACAATTTTATAATTTTAATTAATTTAAAAATAATTGAATAATAAATCATTTCAATATTTTTAAGTTAAATATTTTTTTGCCTTGTTTTACAGAAATTTCTTAACATAATTACCTGAAGCTCTTTTTGGTATTTCTGCACCTCGTCCGGGTCGAGCGACGCCGTCTCTTTCTCTGTCAGCCGAGCTTCATAAACCTTCACCATATCTTCAGCTTTCAGCAGATCTTTCAGCAGAGCCTTCAGTGAATTCAACCTGAAACACAGAGAAGCAGTCAGGAACACGGACGGCGGCTGTGACTTTTAATATTTAATATTTCACAGCAGCTGATATTTTAGCTGATGCATCCAATACAATTACATTCATAATGTTCATAACAGTTGTTTTAAATTGTAATAATAATAAAAATATATTCCAATAGAAAGCAATAGAAATTTTTAAATTGTAATTTTATTATAATATATATGAAAATATATTAAAAAAGAAACAGATTGTAGTACTTATATTAGTAATTATAATAATTATAACATACTAATTACAATATATATATATATATATATATAAAAAAAAATTAAATTGTAATTATAATAATATTATAATATATAAATCTAATAATAATAATAATACATGAATAAACATTAATAGTTATTTGAAATTATAATATATTATCATATACTGTGTGTGTGTATATATATATATATATATATTCAGATGTAAAGTAGTTATTTGAAGTTGTAATTATATTATAATAAATAAATAAAATAGAAAACAGTTATTTGAAATTGTAATTATAATATAGTTATAATTATACTACATAAAAATATTTTCAAATACAAAAGTTTTTTTATTGCATTTATTATATAATTGCAATAAAAAACTTTTGTATTTGAAAATATTAAATATATAAAAAATATATTAAAATTGTAATTGTAATAATGTTATAATATGTCACAATATTGCTGTTCTTACTGTATTTCTGGTCAAATCAATGCAGCCTTGGCCCACATGAGAGACTTCTGCATTAAGAATCTCACCGACCCCAAACCTTTGAACAGTATTGTATCATGACAGTGAAGTCCAGCTTTTATGTTGGTGTGTGGTGTACCTCTGCAGGTGTGCAGTAGTGTGGTTCTCCATGTGAGCTAGTTTCTGGTTAATGAAGTCCAGCTGTGCACGCAGGTATCTGGCTTTATCGCTGTCCGCGGCGTCTTTGAGTTCGGTCTCAACGCTGTCTCTCAGGCTCTGAAACTCAGCCTTCAGCGTCTGCACGTTCTTCTGAAAGACCTGCACACAAGCGTTCAGCGTTAAACCCGTGGCTCTCGGGGATCAGTGCTTCTCCGCTCTGGTGCTCTGTTGATTTGTGCTACCCTGTCAGATTTTGCTACCTCCCATTAAAACAGTAGGTAGTACAGTTCAACGAAGAATGCTACCTGTCAAATTATGATTTATTAACGTCTACACCTACCCTTAAACTACCCCTGCAGTAATGCAAATACAGTAATTATGTGTTGTACAGGGTTGTGGCTTGAAGGGATACAGCAACGGCCGGAAACCAACAATAAATGAATTTTCCTACTTATTAGACTGTGTTTTAATTAGGGCTGTCAGTCAATTAAAAAATTTAATCTAATTAATCACAAATTACATTTGGCGGTGAAAAAACCCCCAAAAGATTATTTAAAGCTATTTTTGTGTTAAATGAGAAAGTATTAATTAGACGTTACAAACAGTCACTTTAGAAAGAAATATTTTATATGATTCAACATAATTTATTACACATAAACGTTTAGCCTAACATAAACTATGTAACATAAAATAAGATAATTTGTCGTTCATGCAATGGACAGCTTTGTTACCAACAGTCTTCAAAATACCTTCTTTTATGTTCCACAAAAGAAAGTTGGCTTAAGAGTAATTGATGACATAATTAAATTTTTTTGGGTGAACTATACCTTTAAAATCCCCCCCCCCCCTTTTTAAATGAAAGAATACTCTATATAAGAAACTAAAACTGCAAGCAGGTGGCGGTAAATGTCTTTATGAGTCTTTCATTTATTCGATTCGTTCAAACGGCTGATTCATTCAGGAATGAAGTAAATGACTCACTTTATGAATGAGTCTTTGAATCATTGATTCACACGATTCGTTCGGATTCATTCAGAAACTAAACACCTCTGTGTTGCTCGGAGATGCACAACAATTCTGCTGTCGCTTTATAGCTAATATTTTTGTTTGGAAAACCGAGCAACAACCAGACAATATTGTGTTTAAAATATAACACAATATTACCTTCAGTACCTTTACTGAACTGTCGTATAAAATCACATTTGCACTCGTGATATTCCAGACAAACAGCACTCATGTGATATCGCTTATCATGAGACAAAAACTCATACAGGAGCATTTTTGCCCCAATATCTAGAATTTTAAGGCATAACTGCATTTATGGATATATTTGTTAACAGTCAACTGTATGAAATGTAAGATGATGTACAGGTCTGGGGGCGGAGCCAGTGCGTTAACTGCGTTAAAATATTTTAAAATTGCTTTATTTTTTCATAACTAATTAATTAAGTTAATGTGTTAAACTGACAGCCCTAGTTTTAATAATGTCTACACCTACCCCTTACAGTAATGCAAATACAGTAATTATCGTTGTTCGGCGTGAGAAAAATGACGCAATATTGATGACACAATTAAAATCTGCCGGGTGGGATGCAATGTCAGGGCCCCGGACGCATGTGTTTGTCACCTGTGTGCTGGCGATGTGGCGTCCGCACTCCTCCGGCGCGTCTTCTCCCAGCGCGATGTACAGGAACGTGACGAGAGACGACTCTGCGCCGTCCAGCTTCAGTCGCAGTGTGTTGAGCTCGTTCAGCAGTTTGATGCTCACAGCCGCCGCGTATTCAGATCCCTCGCCTCGAGCGGCTACGATAGACACAACACATTCAGGACGTTACACAGCAGATCTTCATTGGTTTTCACTTGTTTGCCATCACAAATATCTGAACATTCTTCAGAGTGTGGCATTAACTGCACTTAAAGGGACAGTTCACCCAAAAATCTAAATTCAGTTCATGGTCCCCATTAACTTCTATAGTATTTTTATGTTTATCTATCTATCTATCTATCTATCTATCTATCTATCTATCTATCTATCTATCTATCTATCTATCTATCTATCTATCTATCTATCTATCTATCTATCATTTTATTCATTTTAATAAAAAATTAATTATCATAAATTTTTTTTATTATCAGGATTTTCCAGAAATATCTAAATATAAATGTACTTGAGAATTGCAAAACAAAATGGCATAAGATATTAATATTTGCTTTAAGGGGGAAACAATCTGGAGTTTTCGGGGGGGGGGGGGGGGTCTCTTTATAGCATAAACCATAAACTTTTTACATGTATACTTTAACCAACAAAAGTTTGTAAAAAATTAAAAATTAAAAAAAAAAAAAATCTAAGAAAATTATTTAAAAAATGAATCTATTCCAAGATATATTTTGTGAAAACAAGTCTTACTTGCACAGTTTTGCTTATCAGTAAATTTGTCTTGTTTTAAGGAAGCTTAGATATTTTTTTCTGGAAATGATAAGAAATATCAGAGATATTAATATTAATGACTAGATGTATTAATTTCCTTTAAAAAAATATTTTCCACAAACTTTTGAATGTTAGTATATCATTGTCTCCACAAAAAATGGTATATTTATATAATATAATATTATATAGATATTACATTACATAATACCATTATTATATTGTTTATATTACATAATATTTATATAAAATATTATATAAAAATATTTCGATCAAATAAACGCAGCCTTGATAAGATAATTACTCCAAACTTTAACTAGTAATATAAATATAAATAAATCCATGTTAAAAAAATAAAATAAAATAAAATAAAATAAATAAATAAATAAATAAATAAATAAATATATATATATATATATATATATATATATATATATATATATATATATATATATATATATTTCTTTTTTTTTTTGCAAGATTTCTGCTTAAAACAACAACAAAAAAACTTGTTGGTTTATTTAAGAAAAATATCTTGAGACCTCTGAATTCTGCATTTTGTGCATCTGTGCATACAATAATAATAATAATAATAATAATAATAAAAGATTTTCTTAGTACTTGCTTTCCATTTAAAATATCCAAACATTATTAAATCAAAATACATTTACTAGGGGAAAAAAAAAAAAAAAAAAAAAAAAAAAAAAAAAAAAAAATCGCTACAAATTAAGTGAGTTTATGCTTAATACAAAGAAAAATATCAGTAAAAATTGCTGTAAGAACTTAATTCAAAGATTATTTTAACCATGAACTCACTTAATTTTGAAACATTTTAAAGAAAACAATATTTAACATCTTAAGTAATTTTCCTTCTGAAGTAAATGCATCTTGATAGTTTCAATATCTGTAATGGAGGCAAGTCTGCAGCACACTGACCGTACGTGGGCAGATCCACCACCAGTTTGCTGTAGTGCTGCTGGGCTCCTGTATACTGGCTCTCGATGTGTTTGTAGTCTTCGGCCCCGAACAGCTCTGAACCCTGCGAGTGTTTCTTGAACTCCTGGAAGTGCAGCTCCAGACTTCGGATGATGCTGCTGTACTCATCCGGACCCATTTTGGAAAGCTGCGCACAAACAAAGACGAAAAGCACATTTTGATAATGCACATTTGTGTGCAACAAAACTGACAGTAAAGACATTTATAAAGTGACAACAGATTTCTGTTCTTTTGAACTTTCTATTAATCTGTTATTCATCCTGAGAAATTAAATGCATCACAGTTTCCACAAAAATATTGTGCAGCACGACTGTTTTCAACATTGATAATAATCAGAAATGTTTCTCGAGCAGCAAATCAGTATATTATTATGATTTCTGAAGATCATGTGACACTGAAGACTGCAGTAATGATGCTGAAAATACAGCTGCGCATCACAGAAATAAATTACAGTTTAATGTAGATTCACATAGAAAACAGCTGTTTTACATTATAATAATATTTTACAATTTTCACACATTTTTTTAATTACCATGCTGATGGTGAGTGAATTGATGTGATTGATGTCCAGCAGACAGTACTGCCATGAGATCATACTCTTGACGTTGATGTACAGCTGATTCCAGACGGTGAGGATGGCCTCGTAATACTGAGAGTTCCTGCCGTCAAACAAACACAGTTAAACGGTTACAAAAAGCAACTAAATCATATCTAACACTTGCAAAAATACACTACCAGTCAAAGGTTTTTGAACAGTGAGATTTTTAACATTTTTTGAAGGAATTCTGCTCACCAAGCCTGCATTTATTTGATCCAAAATACAGCAAAAGCTGTAATATTATGAAATATATTACATTTCTACAGGATTCTTCAATGAATATAAAAATGTAAAGATCAGCATTTATCTGAAACATTACAAAAATGAATATTTTTTTTGCAAGAATGCATAAATTGATCAAAAGTGATGATAAAGACATTTATAATATGTTACAAAAGATTTCTATTTCAGATAAATGCTGTTCTTCTCAACTTTCTATTCATCAAAGAAACCTGAATAAAATCCTATTCGGCTGTTTTCAATATTGATAATAATAATAAAAAAATTTTGAGCAGCAAATCAGAACATTAGAATGATTTATGAAGGATCATGTGACACTGAAGATGCTGAAAATTCAACTTTAAATCACAGGAATAAATTACATTTTTAAATATATTCAAATAGAAAGCAGTTATTTTAAATAGTAAAAATATTTCACAATATACAGCTTTTGCTGTATTTTGGATCAAATAAATGCAGGCTTGATGAGCAGAAGAGACTTCTTTAAAAAACGTTAAAAATCGTACTGTGTTCAAAAACATTAGACTGGTAGAGTAGTTTTTATGCTTGAGGCACTATAGTAATTGTTATTACCTTATAATACTAACAACAGTGTACTAACAACAGAGTGTGTGTGTGTGTGTGTGTGTGTGTGTGTGAGAGAGAGAGAGAGAGAGAGAGAGAGTGTGTGTGTGTGTGTATGCGTGTGTGTGTGTGCGCGCGCGTGTGTGTGTGTGTGTGTGTGTGTGTCTGTGTGTGTGTGTGTGCGTGCGCGCGTGTGTGTGTGTGTGTGTGTGTGTGTGTCTGTGTGTGCGTGCGCGTGTGTGTGTGTGTGTGTGTGTGTGTGCGTGTGTGTGCGTGTGTGCGTGCGCGTGTGTCTCACTTGTTGGCCAGGCTGATGGCGAGCGGGTTTGGAGGTGGCACTAACAGACAGACCGAAGGCACCTGCATGTCCATTCCTCCGGGTCCCGTCACCTGCCACGTGGTTCGCTCAGAGTTATCCTTCAGGATCCCTTCATCACCCTTACGGATCGTCTTCTGCAGACGCACACGACAACAGACACACACTCTGACAAACGCGTGACCAGAACAACACTTTATTTCCAGCTGTGCATTATTTATGAAACATGAGCCACATTTTCTGTGTAAATTGTTTGTAAAAGTATTGATACTCAATTGTATCGATTCATTGAAGAATTTACACAGAAATTTGTTTGAAATCAGTAATGTTTTTGAAAGAAGTCTCTTCTGCTCACCAAGGCTGCATTTATTTAATCACAAATATTGTAAAAAAAAATGTACAATATTATTACAGTTTAAGATAACTGTTTTCTATGTGAATATGTGTTAAACTGTAATTTATTTCTGTGATGTGCAGCTGTATTTTCAGCATCATTACTGCAGTCTTCAGCGTCACATGATCTTCAGAAATCATTCTAATATACTGATTTGCTGCTCAAGAAACACTTCTGATTATTATCAATAATTGTGAAGCACAATATTTTTGTGAAAACTGTGATGCATTTTATTTTTCAGGATTCACAAATGAATAGAAAATTTAAAAAATACAGCATTTATTTGAAACAGAAATAATTTGTAACATGTCTTTACTGTCACTTTTGATCAGTTTAAATTATAAATTATTTAATTGAAAAAAACTATACATAGTATTATTAATATAAAACCTTTTGATTAAACTTTCCTAAACTGTAGAATTGTTTTGTATCACAGTTTCCTCAAAAACGTTACATTATATACATTTTATGCAACATTATACTGTTATTGTATTATTTATATAATATTTCCATGAAATATAAAAATATTATAATATTTAAAATATTAAAGAAATATGATGATCAAATAAATGTAGCCTTGTTGAGCAAGAAACTTTTTTCAAAAACATAAAATAATTGTATTTATACACTTTTGACCAGTTAAAAAAAGAACAAGTAAATAAAGAAAGAAAAAATAAATTTTATATATATATATATATATATATATATATATATATATATATATATATAGTTATTATTAACAATATGATAATTTAAAAATACATTATTATAAAAATAAAAGTGTGTGTGTGTGTGTGTGCGTATAATATATATATATATATATGCATGCATGTAAATGTCACCTCATCCTGTCTGTAGTCACACAGCGCCTGTACGAGGATATTTTGGCCCGTGATCTTCTCGTCTGGGTTTCTGGGTTTCAGTCTGGCGATGCTCTTGGATTTGAGCACCAGCTGCTGGACCATCTCCCTCTGCTCCCCCAGACGCTCGCGCTCTTTCTGTCACACACACACACACACACACACACTGGTAAAGCTGCAGCGCTGCATCAGTGCTCACAGTGTTAAACCGGACCGAAGCGTCACCTCCAGGCCCTGCAGCAGCTCCAGTAAGTTGTGTAGAGCGGTGGATTTATCGCAGGAGAAGTTCTTGCGGATGTTGTCGTGCTCTTTCTGCAGTTTGAGGTTCATTTCGCTCGCCTCCTTGAAGAACTGTGGAAAACAGAGCATAAAGATGCATAAACACCCTCGTGGAAAATAAATGTACTTAAACGTATTTGAAATGCATTGCTGTCATGCTAAGTATACTACAAATACATTTTGAGGTTTATGTACTTAATAAAATGTCCTGCAATTGTACTTTTGGTACTAAACTGCTATACTTAAAGCTTGCTAAATGCTTTACTAATTTTATACTTAATTCACTTTAATTGCGCAGAAATAGTGCTGAAGTACAATTAAAGATATAAAGTGGAAGCATACTTCAGGTACACGTTTGCATATTATTCAAAGAGCATTCAATCCTCATCAAAAGTGACATTAAAACACATTTTAGACTTAATATTAAGAAAAGTGCATTGTGCACAAGTAAAGTTTAATAATAATTTTTATATCAGTAAGTCTCGAGTTACCTGTCAGTAAATATTTTTAGATTAGATTCAACTTTATTGTCATTGTGCAGAGCCAAAGAAACGCAGTTAGCATTTAACCAGAAGTGCAAATAACAATACAGTAAATAACATATCAAATATAGAATATGTGTATATACATTAAGCTTCATGACATATATATAGTGCATGTTATGAGGTAGAAGGGCAGAGACCAGCTCAATGCAAAACGACTGTAATATGCATCATAAGTGCATTATACAGTGAGGTATGTAAATAGCATATATGTTTATATATGGCCAATGACCATAACAGTGCAAATATGTTAATAGATTTGAACTATGATTTTTTTTTACTAGGGCACTCAATCCAAAATGCGAAGCAAAGCATGCATCTCACCTGGCTGTATCGTGCGTTTTCCTTCAGATGGACGTTAATGCATTTGGTGATCTGTAGAAGCCAGCTCCACTGCGTCTGCAGCGTCTCCATGTAAGCCTGAGAAACACCGTCAGACTGAGCGAGAAGCACGACAGGACGGCTGAAACACCACACGAGCGTATCGCACAGCAGACGCGCTCACCTGGATCTTATCGGACGCCGGGTGTTTGTTTCTCAGCTGACTGTCCACCTTCGATTTGAGCGCGTTCAGCTGAATCTCCTTCTGCTCCAGTTCACTCATGAGTTTCTGAAACATTCAACACACGTCAACAGGATGTGTCACAACTTTCACTCTCTTTTTAGAAAAGTGCTAAACTTTTTAATAGTTGATATACTATTAAACATGTGACCCTGGATCACAAAACCAGTCTTAATTTTTCTAAATATTTGACAAACTTTTGGATACTATTTGAAAATCTGGAATCTGAGGGTGCAAAAAAATCTAAATATTGAGAAAATCGCCTTTAAAGTTGTCCAAATGAAGTTCTGAGCAATGCATATTACTAATCAAAAATGAAGTTTTGATATATTTATGGTAGGAAATTTACAAAATATCTTCATGGAACATGATCTTTACGTAATATCCTAATGATTTTTGGCATAAAAGAAAAATCTATAATTTTGACCCATACAGTGTATTTTTGGCTATTGCTACAAATATACCCCAGCGACTTAAGACTGCTTTTGTGCTCCAGAGTCACATATTAGAACGACATTTTCTTATCATCCTCATAATGTTTTTTTTGTACTTGATAAACGTTCTAAGAAATGTTTTTTGTAACCTTTAAATAATGTTTTAGTCACATTCCCGAAAACTGGACATTTTAAAGTTCTTAGAATATTACAAAAACATTCATATAACATTATATTTTGGGTAAAAATAAAGTTACACTGATAAAAAAAATTATTAAATAATTTAGTTCAGGCAAGAATTTAAATAAAAGAGTTAATTCAATATTAGTACTCAATTTAAGCTTGTAGAATTTAAAGTTTGAACTTATAAGTATATTTTACTTGGAATTTTTTGTTATTTTTACAAATATTTTTTAAGTAAATATCAATGTCGTGATCGCATTGTTCCCATCATGCACTTGGGCATGAATAATTAATAAGGTAATTTTTTGCTGTTTTCGAGATGTTTTTGCACTGTTTTATGGTTTCTTTTGTTGTTAGGTTTAGTAACTTGCTGTTTTGTGAGATCTGGAGTTCATTTTTTACTCAGAATGACCCGTTCATACTCGAACACTATTCACTGATCGTCACGTCATTGTGTATCATGTGCCAAGTATTCAGGTCTCTGTGTTCATTCAGTTAGTAATTATATTGAGTCAAAATATTACCTTAGAATGAATAACGAGCTGTCTACTTGCTTACATACGGGCTTGTAACTTAACCACATGCTTTATAAGCATTTTTCTTTTTCAGTGCTGTGTTGTTTGAGTAAATATTTACATACAGTGAAATCTATTTGAGTATTGCAGGGTAAACTTAAAATAATTAAGTTGAAATTACTCATCAAACTCTACCTGGCCACGTTAAATTTACTTATTTCCTTTACTAATTTTACATAACTTTAGTTTTACTTGTTTTTTTTTCAGTGTAGTAGAACATTGTAAGAAACATTTTATAACCTTGAAGTAACATTATAATCATAACAAGGATAGTTTAACGTTCTTAGAATATTAAAAATAAGTGTTGAATTAACATGATAGTATGTTAAAAATAACAAAAAATAAATATTCATTTATAGGCTTTCAAATAACGCTATATTTTGGGTGAAAAAAAAGTTAGTTGTTTTTATAAGTTTTAAATATGGCTATAATCACATCAAGAAAACTGATACATTTCAAACTTTAGAGACAACATTTTCACAACGTTTTTATAACCTAAATTTGTTACCTGAAGAAAAATCATCACTTAAGTATCTCCAAAACCTAAATTATATTCAAAAGACATGATGATACTACAGTAAACACAGTCCACAAGAGAGCGCAGCAGATAAATAAATACAAACCGACAGCACCGTGTTGTGTTGTTCAATAAAAACAAACCTGCTCTTAAAGTGCCTTCATTTTTACTAACTAAACTGCATTAAAAAATTTATTTTAATTCAGTCATAGTTTTTGATCATTATATGCAAATGTGCTTTAAATTTACACCATATTTTCTCATGTTAAATTCTAAAATAAAATAAGCAGTGAAACTTCATATTTGTTTTTTCATTCATATAACCGCTCAAAGAGCTTCACCAGCACATCAACTATAAACACTTATTTTAGTTTATGGGAAATGAGTGCAAAAATTAAATCAAATATTTTCACACATTTTATAGATGAATTTAAACATGCATTTTTGTAAAAGCCTGAGCTCCTGACATCATCATAATAATAATAATATTACATTGCATTCACTGTCGTAGCACAATATTGACTTACAATTCTGTCTAGTGTGTTAATTAAGTTCATTTGTGCAGGACACAAGTTGTAATGTGTAAATGTTAAACGTCTGATTACTCTCATCTAGGATGCATTTGGACGAGTTAATTAACCTGCTAGTAAAGTGCCTCAGTTTACCGGTTTTATGCTTTAAAACATTAATGTTTTCTTTGAAATCGGTGCTTGCTATGCATATATAATACAAATGCACTTTGCATTTTTTTCAGGCATCTGATTTTATTATGCTGAGACCCCTGAACAGGGTTATTATCATTAACTAAAACATTTAAAATAAAGCATTTTCATCACTTGATTGAAAAATTGAACGTATTAAAAAATCTTTAGCTTATTTTAGTTATTTGCCCAGGCAATGTGTCTCATTCTGGTGTTGTTTTCACACTCACTGATGAAGGAGTCGAGCGTGTTGTCAGTAATAAGTGTGTGTGCTCTTACCGAGAAGCTCTCCTGTTTCTGAGGGATGTAGACGTCGATGTTTTTGTCGCCCCAGTCGAACACCAGCTCCTCCTCCTCTCGGTCGTTCACCCACATGATCTGTGCGGAGATCTCCTCGATGATGCTCCGCAGGTCCTGCAGCTGGACGCTCCGCTGGTACGAGGCTTTCTGAAGATCAGCACAGGTTATGTCTTAATAACTCTCTCACACACTGGGAAATTAAAACACAACACATGTTTTAGCGGTGCGTTTACAGCTCTCACCTGTAGACTGTCCCATTCTTGCTCCAGTTTGTTGAGACAGGATTTGGTCTGTTCTGTATTTTGGTCTTTGCCTCGCAACTAAAGCAACAAAAAGGTGAAAATATACAGCAAATACTGCCATGATGCATTATACATACATTAGATATATTACATTGTGTCTATAACGTACAGTATAATCTATGTAATATCTATCTATCTAACAAACACATGAAAAAATTAAATGTTTAAAAAAATTACATGAAATCACACAAAAAAGGAAATGGAAAAAAATTAATACAATAATTTTAATAAACATATTTTAAATTAAAAAAAAACATTACATAACATCTAAAACATTTTTTGCATATTGACACCCACATGTGAAATATCATGTTTTATTTGTTCTGTTTCTTTTGATTTTTAGGTAAAATATATCATATGAAATATTTAATAAAAATGTATACAATTTTAATAATTTTCTTTATAAAATTTAAATAAACTATTTTCTTAAAAAATAATTTTATATATATATATATATATATATATATATATATATATATATATATATATATATATATATATATATATATACATACATACACACACACACACACACACACACACTTTGTTTTTTGATTATGAGGTGAAATATGACCTAATCATGTAATAAATCTCACTACAAACTCTAATCCTGAATTTTATGTGCTTAAAAGAAAACCAGGTGCATCATAATGCACAGTAGAAAAGATGGACAGTTATTAATGAGACTAATCAGACCATCACTTAAGCAGTCCAGCACTGATATGGCAGCCAGTAACAGATGTGTGTGTGTGTGTGTGTGTGTGTGTTAAAGGTCACGTCTGTATGGTTTGATTGAGGAGGTTTGTGTGTGTAACTCACCAGCTCCGTTCGCGCTCGATCCACCTCCACACTTCTCTGGATGGAGCTGTGAAACGCGCTGTGATTGGCTATCTGCTGCTCGACGGCCGTTAAATCATCTCCCCACAACGACGTCTCTATCAGCCTCTGCACACACACACACACACACACACACACACACACACACACACAGATTGACGTTGCAGTAGTAGCAACACATTTAACACAGTTTGTTTTGTTGCATTAAAACTAGTTTGGTATGATAATAAACAGAGCCGTCTGTACTGGAAGTGTGTTGTTTTCTGCTTGGTATGCAGTGGATCTACCACGGTATAAAAAGTCCAGTGGAGTTGTTACTTTTGTGTTCTGTTTTTGAAGTGAAATGAATATGCCTCGGGCTGAAGGAAATGTACATTCACATCTGTACAGTAGAACACAGAAGAACACTTTTCAGCAATAAAAAAAATGTTATGTTTATCTAAAGTCATTTTTGCTTATTTATATGGTTGAATTGGATGATCGACGGTCAGCAGCAAAGACACTGGTGAATAAAATGGGATTAAACAATTAAAGGATATTTGTGTAATTATTGCAGGTTTGCTTCATATTCTGAGTTTGCATTTAGTCTAAAACTACGGTAAGATCATGTTCACACGCAACGCTCTGCACATACTCCTGATTTCTCTCAACATGGCAACACCAGAGCTGTCAGTCAATACATGGAAACAAAGTAACTTATTTAAAAAAGTAACTCGGATATTTACTTCTAAATTAAAAAGTAATGTAATGGCTACTTGAAAAAAGGTAATCTGATTACGTAACTTGTGTTATTTGTAATGCTTTACCCCCAACACTGGATCAGGCAAACCCTGAACAACTAACAAAAATATACTCTAAGAGCGTTTTTCTAATGTTCCATTTAGTTATGAAAACGTTATTTCTGAATGTTCTCTGAACAATCGGTAACATTTAAAAAAAACCTTAGACAGACGTCCAACTAAAACAGTTCATTAAAACAATGTATAAATACTATTTTGGTGCTAACAAGTTTTGAAAAATGTTATTTCTGGATGTTTTGAACATGTTTTTTTTTAATGTTATACAAACGTTAAAACGTTAGAATTCTTGCAAACAATACATGAATGTTACTGAATGTTCTCCGAATGTTCCAAATAAAGTAGCAACATTTTTTCAAATGTTAGACGAACGCCCAACTGAAACATTCCGGGGAAAAAAATGACTTTTTTTTTTTAGAACATTTAGTTATGAAAATGAATGTTTTCTAAACATCTTAAACTGTTTTTTTTTTTTTTTTTGATTACGCAAACATTGAGAGAACATTTATTTTCATAATTTTGCAAATGCTATGAGAACGTTACTTCACATTACGAATGTTTTTTTGAATGTTCTCTAAAAAAAAATCAAAACATCCACTTTTTAAATGTTTAAAATGTGTTGCGGTTATGCAAACATTAAGGGAACATTCCATTTTAGAATTTTGCAAAGATAATGCGAATGTTACTTTTGAATGTTCTCTGAATATTCTGAAACGAGTAACGTTTAAAAAAATATTAGATGAATGTCCAATTAACATGTCTCAGAAAAAAACATTCCATGAATGATGTATAAACACTTTATGTACTTAATGCTTTTATGTAAACTTTTTTTTTTTTTTAGTTTTGGATACATTATTTCTGAAAGTTTTTTAAATGTTTTCTGGATATGCAAACATTAAGGGAACAGTTTATCATTTTGGCAACATTATGGACATGTTACATTTGAATGTAAATCATTAGACAAACGAAAACATTCAGAAAGAAAAAAATCCATGAATAATGTTTAAATACCATGTTGGTGCTAACATTTTAAGAACATTAGTAAAGACCACATAAATGTTCTGTTAACATTACATAACGTTTGTCTGCTCGTAACTTTACAGCACATTCTGAAAAGTTTCCCTGTTAGCTGGGAAAACAGACACTGTCTGGTTTTTTTCTCCAGCCCACTCAAAATCAGTGCGCTCTTCAGCAAGCGTCTGTGATTCATTAACGGTGACCTCCTGACAGGAGGGAGTGTCAGCCGTGTTACTGACCCCTGCGGGAGCCTGAGGAATTCTGGGCTTTTAGGACTTGTGGGAGAGACTCGGACAAACGGTGGCAAACAGAGAGGCATGCTGGGTCTGATCTGAGTTTCTCTGTACAGGATTGTGTTCTCTGGCAGCACGCCACGCTCTAATCTCTAAAGATTCATTTCATCTGCTCAGAGTTTTTCTTTCGTTTTCTCTCGCTGGCAAACACTCACCCTGTGTCTTTATCTAGGCCTGACTGCACAGAGCAGCACTTATCTGTGTGCTGTTAAGTTGATGTCTATTTCTGGCACATCAAGCTGTAGTAGTAGCTCCGCCCACAGTGAAATCTCATTGGTTGAAAACCTTGCTTCACGTAACTTAATTTTAAATAACTACCAAGGACTGCACTAAATGGGTCAAACGGGACAGTAAAGACATTTATAATGTCACAAAAGATTTCCATTTCAAATAAATGCTGTTCTTTTGAACTTTGTGTGAATTGAACTGTGAATCCTGAAAAATAAAATGTATCACGGTTTCCACAAAAATATTTGGAAACTGAGCAGCAAATCAGCACATTAGAACGATTTCTGAAGGATTGTGACACTGAAGACTGGAGTAAATTCAGCTGCGCATCACAGAAATAAATTACAGTTTAAATTAAATTTACATAGAAAACAGCAATCTTAAATTGTAATAATATTTCACAATTTTTACTGCATTTTTGATCAAATAAATGCAACCTTGGAACATGAGAAAACATTAGAAAACTTCCTGACCCTAAATTTTTAACAATAGTATATATTTAGATTTTCTATATTTTTCACATTTTTTATTTTTATATATTTTAAAAATATTTTATATCTATATTTTTAAGTCATGCACTCATTTATTGTTTACGTTTTTTTTTTTTTTTTTTTACATTCATCTTTTTGATGTTGCAGCCAGCCGAAATGGCTAAAAATGATACATCACAATGTATTTCAGTCTTTTGATGTTGTTGATATCAACTAGTCCATAAAAAGTACATTTAAGTCATTGCAATGTTTACAATGCTACTTAATTATAATCAGATAGATATTATCTCCTGCAAAAACCACCAGTGCTGTTTGGCATGGAAAACTTGGCCCTTGCATGGATAAAACACTGTGCGAGACTGTATGACACTGTCGTAAGCTCTCAAACAGAGACGGCTGTGGTGTGAAGGCGGTTTACCCGCTGCTGGAGGATCCAGGACATGGCTTCGGTGAAGCAGCGGTTGTGCTCTTCACGGCTCACGCTGCGCCGCATCGACCTGCTGCTCCACTTCTGCTGCAGCGCAGGACCGTTCAGAACCATGCTGAGATCTCGGATCTGCTCAGAAAATATATTCACACTGTCCACAGACACACAGAGAGAAGATAAGGTTACAGCGCAGGTGTGCAAAACATTCAGAATTATGCATTGCATATACAACACTGTTCAGAAGTTTGGAGTCAGTCATGTTTTTGAAAGAAGTCTCTTCTGCTCACCAAAGCTGCGTTTATTCGATTAAAAATAGGGTAAAAATTGTGAAACATTATTTCAGTTTGTTTGTGTGAATATCTGTTGAAATGTAATTTATTTCTGTGAATTTTCAGCATCATTACTCCAGTCTTCAGCGTCACACGATCCTTCAGACATCAAAAATATTTCATATTTTGGTGGAAATCGTGATGCATTTTATTTTCCAGGATTCACAGACGAATAGAAAGCACAGAATTTATTTGAAACAGAAATAAAATAAACGTCTTTACTATAACTTTTGATCAATTTAATGCACTTTTGCCAAATAAAAGTAATAATTTCTTTGAAAAAATAATAATATTACAGCACCATTTCCACAAAAATATTGTTTTCAACATTGATAATAATCAGAAATGTTTCTTGAGCAGCATATTAGAATGATTTCCGATCATGATGCTGAAAATTCACAGAAATAAATTACATTTTAACATATATTCACATAGAAAACAGCTATTTTAAATTGTAATAATATTCCACAATTTTACTGTATTTTTGATTAAATAAATGCAGCCTCGGTGAGCAGAAGAGACTTCTTTTTAAAAATGGTAATTATTTGAAAGGTTGGTCCAGTGGTGTACAGTATGTGTGTTTAGATGTGTGGCAGGTCCAGTAACGCCGGCGTGTGTCTCACCTCCGCACCACGCTCTCAGACGACAGGTTCTGCTGGTTCAGGTCCATAGCGAAGCCTCTGAGCTGCTCAGTGATGTCTGCAGCAGACGTCATACAGCTCTGAACTTCAATAAAAGCATTGGCATCTCCACCCTGCAGCACACACACACACACACACACACACGCCGGGAACAATAGAAAACCAGCCATCAGTAAAGCCCAGGATCAACAAATGCAAACACTCGGCCGTATCAGAGCAGCTCAGTGTGTGAGTTTAGGCATTCTGACTCGAGGACAAACACTCTGTGTTCAGTTTAGTCATCATTAACAAAAATAACGGCACACTTTGGCATGAAGTGACCGTCTGAATGATGTGTTTGTACATCTGAAATCAATGCTACTTCGATTACAAATCTCTTGCATGTAACCTCAAATACTAGTCCAGCAGTCTACAACACTGAAGAAATCAGCAGAAAATGCACGAGAAAATATGTGGATTTCTACATTAAATGTGACAAACTTGAAACATTCGGTTCTTGCACACTAAATGAATCAGATGGTAAATAATTAAATAATTATATGAAAAAGTAAATAATTATATTAAATGTAATGAACAGTGTTTATTGTCCTTCACGTTGTTCCAAATGCATATGACTTACGTTCTTCGGTGGAACGCAAAAGAAGATATTCTGAAAAATGTTCACGCTGCTCTTTTACACACAATCACCACTAAAAAAAAATTCTTGCTCAAGTTGTTTGTCTTGTAAAAATATCTAAACATTCAAATCATGATACATTTACTGGAGATGCAAAATGACTTTAGATATGAAGTTTTGTTTTCTGAAAATTGATCAAAATGAAGCGAGTTTATGCTTAAAACTAGAAAAAAAATCTGCCATGGACTAACGGACTCACATGGACTGATATTTTTTCTTGTTTTAAGTATAAACTCACTTCATTTTAATATCAGAAATGTCAGAAAACAAGACTTAATACTACGTCATTTTACTTTTCAAGTAAATCCATCACGATTTAAGAGTCTTTATATATTTGTAATGGAAAAGACAAAAACAAAATACAAAATAAGACAAAAATACTAAGATTTTTTTTTTTTTTTTTTTTTTGCAGTAATGAAAGAGAAAGTGACCACAGCAAGATTTTGAAAAAGCATCTGCTAAATGTAAAATGATATTATATATATGTGTGTGTATATATATATATATATATATATCAATTCTTTAATACAAGTAAATAATTATATGAAATATAATGCACAGAGCTATTTATGATGCTTTTTTGCTTTTGTTTTTGTTTATGATATATTTTTTTGCATTATGAAGAAGAAAAAGATATATATATATATATCTTTTTGATATTTTATATGATTTATTTAGAATTTTTTTTACATACATGGCGGCAAAAAACAAACAAAAATTTTTTCAAACATTTTTTTTCCCACTGCTGTGAGTATATATATATATATATATATATATATATATATATAAATGAAATTATACAAATAAAATTGACAAGTTTAAGTAAAGCACTAAAAATAAACTATTATTTTAACACATGAAGTAAACACGTGTTTCACTTTCATTTTCTCTGAAGTCAGGGACAAAAGTGTTATTATCTGAAAAATGTTAGGTATGTGTGTGTGTGTGTGTGTGTGTGTGTGTGTGTGTGTGTGTGTGTGTGTGTGTGTGTGTGTGTGTGTGTGTGTGTGTGTGTGTGAGAATGCAGAAAACAGACTCATGGGAAAATCTACAGCTCATTTATGATCCTGTCAACTCTTGACATGAGACTAAATCAAACCAGTGTTTATTCCTCATACTCACAGACTTCAGTATAAACGCTGCTTTGTCCAGGTAATCCTGACACTGAGCCTGAAGAAACGATATCTGCTGCTGCACAGGCGTCATGCTGGGGCTGATGGGAAAAAACAAACAATTACATCAACCCTGCCACCTTCTTCACTTCTTAATTACATGCAACTATCAGCATCTACCAGCATTACAGACAGGGTTTTCACTGCTGACAGAGCAGTACTTCACTGACGGCTCTCCATTACGTGTCATGAATGTTATCAGAAGCTCATCTGAACATTGACGGATTCAATGTGAATTATGAACAGCTTGTTCTTCACTGATTTACAGTGCTGCATTCCTCTGCCGCCCTGCGAAATCTCTCAGTCGAACCCGACGGGGAAGACCTCCCATGCAAAAAACAGCACAATAAATCTCCTAAAAACGGCTGCTTTTGGTTCCTGACTCATATTTATCATATTGTAGTATATTAAAGGCTACATATTTCCAGCTGAAACTGATGGTTTACAAACTTTTCATAGGTTATTGATCACTTATCTAAATAATAATCTATACACAGAGTTTAATGTTCATCTCCCATTGAAAAACGCCTTTAAAATATAAAATACATAAAATGCATAATTTTATGCATTAACATAAAATGCATAAAATAAAAAAGTATATATATTTCATTTTTATTTACATACATTTTATTTATATAAATTTATTTTGGTGCATATTTTATTTATTAATTATTTTCATTACCATTTATATATTTTTTTAATTATCATTCATTTCTTTATTATTTTTGCACATTAAAAATGTATACATTTTATTTTTGTTTTTAATTTTATTTTTATGCATATTTTTATTTATTTATATAAATTGCACTTATATACTTTATTTGGTGCATTCTTTTACAATAATATCTTGACTAAGCATTCTTCTGAATTAAATGTTCTGGTGAAAAGTTTGAGAAATAAGCATTAGGCAAGGAAACAAATAAAAAGCAGCCGTTTTTAAACTTAGATGAGCAGATGTGTCTGATTTGAATGGAGAATATACATATGAAAGCACAACAGGGTCGTTATTCATGTTTATGACCAGTAGCTGCCAAATGACTCATGAACTTGTGCGGGGTGCTTGGATACAGCAGGCAGAGCCCTTTCCCACAGGATCCTGTAAATATCGAGCATGCAGATCTACAGGACGCTCTGCACGTCTGAAAGCGCAATGTAAACTCACACAGAAACGGAAACAAAGGAGCTGCGCAGTATCAGCAGGGATTGTGTTACAGAACGACCAGCAGAGGCCTACATTTACACAACTACACCTCGTCCTGACCACAACCTGTCCGACAAAAGACTGCAGCTTTATGAGAGCCTTTGATGTGCCTATTATAAACCTTTGAACCTCTGTTGTATTATGATACAGTTTCACCTTGATTGTACTAAACACTTTGTCTTTATTTAGTTTTTACTCTGTATTTTTTTTTTTTTTTAAAGTCTGTTAAATTCTTCTTTTAACTTCTTTGTTTTAAATAATTAAATTAATATTTTTACATTTTTATACAAAAAAAAAATCATAGAAAAAAACTTTACATTTGTTTACGTTACACGTGCATGCTATTGCTTTTTTATTTGATTTTTTTTCCAATTCTGTTAAATATGTATTTTAAATACTTCCGGTAAATACTTCTTTTAACTTATGTTTTGAATAATTAAATTAATATTTTTAAATTATGTGATTGTTTCACATTATGTATTACATACATTTTTGTATTTTTAAGCTTTTAGATTTTCTATATTAAAAATTGCTGAAATTTTTAAATTAGTGTTATATTCACGTACTAGTTCTTTTTTTATTTTTTAAATATTAAATTGATGTTTTAATTATTTGAAATTCTATTTTGTATTTTTTAACTTTCAGTTATTTTCTGTAAACTGGAAGTAAAATGTAAAAATGTAAAATGTAATGTAAAAATATTACATTAGTGTCCATGTTATATTTGCATATTAGTTCTTATTTATTTATTTTCAAATTGCTCAATATTTAAAAAAAAAAATAGTTTAAATTAAATAGCATTTTGCATTATTTTTTATTTTGTATTTTTAAGCTTTTAACTTCTCTGTATAAAATGTGGTGAAACAAAAACAATCGATAAAATAGTTAAATTAGTGTCCATGTTGCATGTACATATTTAAACTATTTTTAAAAAATACTTTTAAACAATATGAATACGCAACATTGTGTTTGCATTATGTTTTTTTGTATTTAACGCTGTTGTAACTTTTGCAAACAACAATCTGAAAAAAAAAATTACATTAGTGGCCATGTTATATTTGCATATAGTGCATTTTAACGCAAATATTTAATTTAAGTGTAATGATTATGTAGCCTAGGTTACATGGACGCTATAATGAAAGTGTTAAAAGAAAGAAAGTAAACTCGCCAGTAACAGGTGTTTACTCACACTTGGCCGGCGCTCATGGAGCCTCTGGAGAAGCTGTGGCTGTATCCCTCCACATACTCCTGATTCAAGCCATTATTCCCCCGCTGCACCAGAACCTCGCTGCGCGCGTATGGATTGAGCTCGCCGCGCGATCCGGTGCGGCGTCCCATCATGTTGAGGCCGCGCTGCGAGCCGTACGTGCTCATGACTGCGAACAACGGCGGAGATTCAACGCGAAGCTGAGCTCAGATCAATCCAGCAGTCCAGACCAGATCCTCCGCGCGGAAGAGCCGCGGTTTAGGATCTGAAGCCACACCCACTGAACCCTCCCTCCCTCGCGTGCCCAGAGGCGTTCCTGAGAGAGAACTTCATCACATTCTGCACTGTGACATGCACTGGACTATTTTAACTACATACTTGTTGCTAATTATCATGCATGCGGATTTATGACCAGATGAATTCATAAACCAAACACAGGATGTTTGCGCTTTCATAAATGCATTTGCAGCTCCTTTTAAGTGAACTGCAATAAAAAGTGCTTAAATAAACTTTACATTTAGAGTGTAATTAAATAAAAAAATGTAAAAAGTGCAATGCAACTTTTCCAAACATTCATTTTGGCACCACTGAATATTTAAGCAAACCATTAAAGTTAAAGACTGATGCACTTAATACAGCTCTTGAATACTGAAAACACTGAAAAAAAATATGTACTTTTAATTAAGCACCTGTTTTAAACTTTTCAACAATATGCAAAAAATGAGTTGCTATTATCATGCATGCAGATTTAATCATGCATGAATGAACGAATGAAGCATTTATATAGCACTTTAAACATTTTAGTGGATTAAAAAAGTTATTTTTTGGTTTTGGGTTTTAGGACAACTTTGATGAAAGATTTTGATCCACTTCAAATGTTGACTAGTTTACCATCAATTAAATAATAATTAAAACAAAACAGGAAATGAATGAATGAATGAATATAAACTTTAAACTATAAGAGTGTAATTAAATGAAAAAAAAAAAAAGAAAAGAAAAGTGCAATGCAAACTTCTCCCAACATGTACTTTGGCACCTTTGAATATTTACGCAAACTGTTAAAGTAAAATACTGATGCACTTAATAAAGCTCTTGAATACTGCAAATGCTGTTTTAATCAAGCACCTGTTTTTAACTTTTCAACAATATGCAAAAAAAAACAAAAAAAAACCAGTTGCTATTATCATGCATGCAGATTTATGAGCTCAAAAAAAAAATCATAAACTATATACAGAATGTTGGCGTTTTCATTAATGCATTTGAACTGCAATAAAAAGTGCTTAAATAAACTTTAAACTATAAGAGTGTAAATAAAAAAAAAAAAGTGAACTATATACTTTTCCCAACATGTACTTTGGCACCACTGAATATTTAAGCAAACTGTTAAAGTTAAAGACTGATGCACTTAATACAGCTCTTGAATACTGAAAACACTGTTTTAATCAAGCACCTGTTTTTAACTTTTCAACAATATGCATAAAACTATTTTTTTTTTAAAAACATAGTTGCTATTATCATGCATGCGGATTTATGACCTCAGATGAATTCATAAGTCATATACAGAATGTTTGTACTTTAAGTGAGCTGCAGTACAAACGTAATCAATTAATGCTTTTGTAAGAGTAAAACTCAAAATGGTCAACAAAAAAGAAAAAGTGCAAATAGTGCAAAAAGTGCAAAGGATCTATATTTCCAGCTGAAACCAATGTTTACAAACTGATAATTAGTTAGAGATCACCTATCCAATTAATAGATAAGGAGTTAAAGCAATCAAATCAGCTCCTTTTGGAAAGATATAGCTCTAATTATTTACTTTTAACATTCCAACAATTCATTAAACTGTTTTTTTTGTTGTTGTTGATAATAGTATGATAATAATGTGATGATAATATGATAGTTGTTGATAATTATCATGCATGCAGTTTGCTTTTTTTTTAGAGTTTCATCTGTAATTAAAAATGGTCAGAAAGTACAATGCAAACTTTTTACACCCGGTTGAATATTGAATATTTAAGCAAGTCATTAAAGTCATTAATAAATCTCTCGAATACTAAAAACACTGCTGTTTTTGGTTCCAATAGGTTATAGAATATATATTTCCACCTGAAACTGATGGTTTAGAAACCGATCCTTAGTTCCTGATCACTTCCAATTAATAGCAACTTCAAACAACTTTCAAATATGCATAAAAATATTTAAAACATATGATTAACTGTGCATGCAAATTTATTTGGAAAAACTTTTTCATTTTTTGGTTTGATCTATAATTACATTCAAAATGGTCAAAAAAAAAAAAAAGCTGTTAAAGATGTTTTTGGCTCCAGTACTTTATTTAATTAATATTTATCATGTTTTAATCATTGCATGATTGATATTTCAATCTGAAACTGATGGTTTACACACTGCTTATTAGTTACAGATCACTTATCAAATTATAATGTATGTTCCACCACAAAATAAATGAAGTGGAGATGGACATCCACCGTTGTTAGACTAATAAAATATTCTACTGTGCTTTAAGCGAGTTTTTATATTAGTCCACATGTCTTAAAGTGTCCAAAGTGGAAGAAACACCCAATGTGACAATGCATTGCTTTTGCCACACTAATAACGCTGCTTGAATCTTGGGAATGATGGACAATGGTGTGACAGAGAGAGGCGAGTTCAACCAGAGTATCAGGTGAAAGGTAACATGATCAGTTTAGGCTTTTGGGAACAAAACACAAACACATTGAGTCTTTCTCTCGTTCTCTCTCTCTCTCTCTCTCTCCTTCCCAGAATAATGGCGAGCGTTTCTTATCAGGAGAGTCTTTCTGACTCACTTCCTGCTGAAAAAAGCACTAGTGCATCCTGAGTTTCCTCCAATCACACATTCACGCATGCTGCCCTCAACACAATGAAGCTACTTCAGGAGGATTTCCCCAGACAGACAATTATAAACCAGCACAGGTTTCAGTGCATTTCTTATATGTTATGGGTGTTTGCACAGAAACCTCTTTTGCATGTCACTTCCTGTTTGCATGTTCGTATGGATGCCACTTCCTGTCTGCAATCAGTCCCGGTGTTTGTGCCGATCCTCAACACAATAATGAAATGAATGAAGTGATAATAAGGTTGCATCGCAAACTTTTAATAGGCTTAGTGATTAGAACAAAGCTCCTGTCTAGTACAAGCAAGCAGTGGTAATTAGCAATTAGCAATTTTGCCTAGCTATAAAGTTGCTTTTTCTCGTCTATATTGTTGATCATTTGTTTTCCAGAGGTTATTTCCATGCTGCTCATTTGTTTTTTATGAAGCGTGGTGAGGGAGTGTCGCTGTGTGAAGCTGCTGCACAGGCCAGTTTCCATTGGGTTTATTTGCATATTAGATCAGTCATTATCCTCTAAAACTGCACATATACACCAATCCAGACAGATTTAAGAGATTTGAGCACATGCAAACATGAATGCACGTGTTATTTTTTGTGCACTGTGATCAGAGGCTCAGGCTGGTTAGTGTTTTCGCAGTATTTTCGATGGCCTTATTAAGCCCTGCTGGTAGATGCTGGAATTACATGCTTATGATAGCAAAAAGCCTGTTTCTCCGTTGACATGCATTCAGAAGTATTCTACTATCTTTCGGTAGACATTGTAGATGTTTTATCATTGACAGATTATTTTAATTGTGACAGATTGCACATATATGTTTTCGTCTGCTGCCTATGATGAGTGATGTGTCACCAGTTTTATTTATTCATTTATTAGTAATTTTCTGTTTAGTTTTGTTATACCACTGCACTATAAAAATGAGTGTTATTTTTAATCATAAAACACTGAAAACCGCTATAAAAAAACTGTTAATAGGTTAACAGTAAGTTCCCGTACTACACACAGGAGAAAAACTGTAAAAGATCTAACTGGACATTTCATGTCATTTTTACAGTAAAATACTGTTAATGTGCAGTTTTTAGAGGTAAAAAGGCAAATCAAATGATAATTTACAGTATGTACTGTATTTAATTTACAAAATTATTCTTGAAACCAGAGCAGCCAGAATACAGTAGATTTTGTTTATATTTTGAAGTACTGTACAGTAGATTTTATTTTTATATTTTCTGTTTTCACTACAATTTTGGATAAAGTTTTAGGAATTTTGTCGTGTTTTGTCATTTTTTTTTAAACATTATTATTATTTTTGTTATTGTTGTTTTTTCCCCCTTTTTCAGTAGCTATGATTTTAGTTTTAACAGCCTCAACAAAAATAAGCAGCTTCCATCAGTTATTAAACACATCTTTGGTTGTGACATGGAAGACTATATCATTACATAATGTGTTGAGGAAAGACTCCTCCTCTCTGCTGTGTTAAGTAGGTTTATAGTTTTTTATAGTGAGTGTTTAAGGCTCTATACAGTCTGATGTAAATGGCATGAAGACGCACTTCTGTCTTGAGTCATTTTAATGCTGTTGAGACTCAGATTACTCAGCACAATGCAAGGGATTTGTGTTAAGTATCACTGATTAAAAACTTATCTTTCTCGTAGGGCAATTTGTTACTCAAACATTTGAGATGATTCCAACTGTAAGTTTATACGAGCATCTTAAACTGAGTCTCACGCCCAACAGCTACACAAAGATACCTGAAACTCACAGAAACAGGTTGCTTCATATATTTTATCTCAAAATCAGAAGAAACAAGGACTTTGCATGTCGAACAAATACTCTTTTTTTTTGCCTTTTCACACTTTAATCCCTGTGAAATCTGAAATGAAATGAGTGAAATACACTGTAAAAAAAATTCTGTAAAATGTATGGTAAAAAAACGGCAGCTGTGGTTGCTGGAATTCTACCATAAAAAATACGGTAACAACATTTTAGGTTTTAACTTAAATTTACAGTTTAATCCCGTAATTTCATTAACTGATATAATGTTAATATACCAACCTATTAAAGTACTGAAATCTGTTTTGTACCTTTGAAATACACTGATAACCACCAAAAGCAGGTGATGATGAGTCACATGATGAACCAAAGCCAATCACAAACTGCTTTAAATAATAACAGATATAGAAGGTGCACAGTGTCATTCACACAAACACTAAACGCCATCATGGTGAGACTCATTAAACTGAAATATGCAATAAACATTAATTTAACAATATTAGATGTAACATACAACCCTAATAAACATAACTGATAAGAAAAAACAGCAAATTCAAACAAAATTTGAAATGCAATGCAGGGAATTCTGGGAATGTCAGTTTACGGTTTTTCCCTGGTAATTTTACAGGAACTTACCGTTAACCATTTAACAGTTTTTTACTGTTAAAATCACAGTCATTTTTTACAGTGTATGACTTTTTGTAACTCTCATTATGCTTAATAATGATCCTCAATAGATTACTGTAATACAATAATTTGCATTAGCGTAATTTATAATTGTTAATTGTTAATTGTTCTTTATAATTGTCAATCGGTTGTTAATTGTCTTGAAAATGGTGCTGCGTTGCAAAAACAATCATTTTTCTTGCTGCAAAATATAATTGTTTTCTTTTGGTTTTGAGGTGAAATGTGACTCAGACATGTTCACAACAGGTTTTGTGAAATTCACTGTACTAAAATCAGCAGAGTCACAGCACGTCTGTGCGTTTTAAAGGAAAGTGCGTCTGTTAGGCTTCGTTCTGATCATCTCCACCCTCGCTGGAGGCAACATGGGAAAAAAAGACAGAACTTGTTTGCATGTGCAAGTGTGTGTTTATGACAGCCTCATTTGGCGTTCTGGGAAAATTATTAGAGCGAAGAGCAAGTCGATGTGCTTGTGTTAATCAGCACATGTTACTAAAGTGTAGTTCACCCGTGTAGTTCACCCAAAAATGAACATTTCAGGCTATCCAAGATTAGGACGAGTTGGTTTCTTCATCAGGTTTGTAGAAATGTGTTGCTGCATCAGTGTCTCAGCAATGGATGCTCTGCAGTGAATGGGTGCCGTCAGAATGAGAGTCCAAACAGCTGATAAAAATAATCCACAGCACTCCAGTCCATCAGTTAACATCTGGAGAAGACAAAAGCTGAAACTAATCCAGCATTAAGATGCTTTTAACTAAACTACAAGTTCATAATAATCCATAATAATGCTTCCTTCGGAAAAAAAAAGTGGTCTTGTCTGAATCAGGAGAGAAATCAAGCAGCGTTTACAAGCCAAAACAGCTCTAAACTAATATGTGGCTGGATTTTGATGAGAGAGACAACAGGAGATGGACTTTTTCACTGAAGGTGGACTTTTATCAGCTGTTTGGACTCTCATTCTGACGGCACCCATTCACTGCAGAGCATCCATTGCTGAGACACTGATGCAGAGACACATTTCTGCAAACCTGATGATGAAGAAGAAACTCATCTACATCTTGAATGGCCTGAGTGTGAGTCAATATTCAGCAAATGCACTTTTCCCTCAAATCTGCATTTGTACAGTCAAAAATGCAATAATACCGAAAAATGCAGTTTTAGAGTTAACACACAGTCACGGAAATTAGATTATAGGAGACATGTGTGAGAAACATCTCAGAAGCAGGAGACATCATAACTCAGGAGAAACCGTTTCTCATTAGTGATTTCTCTTTCCTGCAAGTTTCTTTCTTATGCAATAAGCGTGTGCAGCTCTTGAGAAAGGGCTGTTTCACGACTGCCTCTGATTACACGTTTAGTGACAGTCAGAGGTTTGGTGAGATCGGTGTGTGCGTGTGGAGGAATGAGCGTCAGGCCGAGACACGCAGTAAACACGTTCAGAAATGTGCCCAGAGCGCTGGTTAACCCATGAATCTGACAGACAGAAACTCTCTCTCTCGCTCTGAGCGTTTGTGACCGTATGCACGGTCAGATGCACTCATTCACACATCCTGCTGTGAAATACTGCGACTGCATGTCTGGACTAACACACTGTTCACACCCACAGACACCAGCACGTTCTGATCGCATTATTAAAGCTAATGAGCCTCAGAGGCAGAGTGAGTTATTTCAATTAAAGATTAGGGAGGGGGGAAAATATTAGAAATAATGTGCACTGTTGAAGCATGCAAAACAAAAACGTGAAGAATATAAGTATTATGCATTAAGAAAGTATATAACACTGGTCATTATTGTGTCCTTGCAACATATGCATGTGCATGCATTTAATATGAATACAGTGTTTTATTATATGCAATAAACAATAATGCACCTACATAATATTTACAATTAAATTAAAGGATTGCATTAATGTGCACTAGTATAACACGAACACTGATGTATTTTTATTTTTATTTTTTTGTTTGCAAATGCTTCAGCAAAGTTTATACAGATTTATTAAATGCTTAAAAATAAAAATAAATAAAATAAAAAGTTAAAAATTTAGATAATTTAGTTTTTTTTAAATAGTATTTTAATAATTTTAGAAAACAGACTTTGACAGTAAATACTAAATTAAAATACATTTAAAATACAGAAATACTTTAAATATGTTAAACATCTGGATCATTTAAAAATAAACAATAAAAAAGTTAAATGAGAAGTATTTAACTGAAATATGTAAAAAAAGAGTGACAGTGTAAAAACTAAAATAAAATATGCTTTGAAATATAAAACTGCTTAAAAATTCAAAAATAAAAAGAGTGACAGAAATGAAATGAAAAATACACTTAAAATACAGAAAACGTTTATAAATAAAAAATGTTAAACACTTACATTAATTTATTTTAAAAAAAAATATATATATAAGCATTTACCCTAAGTATTTAATCTAAGAATTTAGATATTTTATAATAATTTTAAATAAATAACAAAAAAATGTAAAAGTTAAAAGAGAGGTTCAACAGAATGATGCCAAAAACAGTGACAGTGCAATGACGCACTGCTGAAGCATACAAAATCTGACCAAGAACATGTAGAAAGAAATCATTTCAAATGTGCCTTTGTCTGTTAATTGATGCGATGTGCATGAGGAAAGTACTAATGCAGCACAGTTTCTCAGAGTTTCAGAGAAACACACCGCACCCATATATACTCAAACTGCACTGCAATCACTTCAGAGGACAAACAGTTGTGCAAAGCCATCAGATCTGATAGTTGGAGTTTAATGTGCATGCATTAACCATGTCCTGTGTTAACCTGCTTAATTTCTATCGTACCTGTCTACCGCTTCTTTAATCAGGTGCCAGAGGCAATTCATGCTCATTTGGAGCAGCTCAATGACAGAAACTGACTGCAGGGCTTTTTAGGAGAAAGACTCGTCTTTCCTGTAGACCCAGAACTTTTGGTGATGGCAAACACTTCAGGGTGAACATTTGAGCTTGGACTTCAGCATTAAAGGACAAAGGGTTCATTTCATTTTCATGACCTTGCAGGTCATTTCAACAGTTTTAAAAGTGCAGGTTTTATATGTGCATTGTGTAAGTGTCATGCTATTCAAATTAAAGGAGGTCATAAATTTGCATGCATGATAATTAACAACAAGTGTGCTGTTAAAAATACTTTTATGCATATGGTTGAAAAGTTATACATTTCAAATAATAACAATACTAAAATAAAAATCTTTCCAGCAGGAGCTGATATGCTTGATTGATTTACTTATTCTTTATCTAGATTATTAAACATGTTTGGAATAAAACAGCCAACTCCATTCTCTTGCTAGGACTAATTTCATAGATAGGATGATTTCATGCATCCTGAATACATACATTTAAATCATGCACAATGAAATTCATTCCCTTAACAACTGCTACCTTTATTTCAGAAGCAGTATCTTCAACCTGGATATAGGAAGGGCTTTTAAAGGACCTGGAAAAATCATTGAAATTAATAAAATCTAAATCGATTCTAGTTTATGTAAATTAAGTTTGATATCATGGGGCCTTGAAGTCAAACATGTTGAGAATCACTGTGTTAAATAACTATATACACGACAAAAATCTTTTTTTTTTTTTTTTATTAAAGCAATAGGTCACAAAAAAATTTCAAAATTTTATCCAATGCATATTCACACATTAAATTTATCTGTTGAAGTTATACTATGCAAAAAAGATCTTTATGTCTATTGCAAAATGTTTGTCATTTTCCCTTGACCTTATGTCTCTCTCTCTCTCTCTCTCTCTCTCTCACACACACACACACACACACACACACACACACAGACCACAAACTCCCACTCTGTCTCCGCCTCTGACACATGCAGGTGTTGCACAAGCCTGATCAGAACAGGTTCGTGTGTGTGTGTGTGTGTGTGTGTGTGTGTGTGTGTGTGTGTGTGTGTGTGTGTGTGTGTGTGTGTGTGTGTGTGTGTGTGTGTGTGTGAGAGAGAAAGAAAGAGAGAGTGTGAGTGTGAGTCGGGGGCTGGGAGTGTAAATGGGTGTGTCTGTGTATGTATGCGTGTGTGTGTGTGTGTGTGTGTGTGTGTGTGTGTGTGTGTGTGTGTGTGTGTGTGTGTGTGTGTGTGTGTGTGTGAGAGAGAAAGAAAGAGAGAGTGTGAGTGTGAGTCGGGGGCTGGGAGTGTAAATGGGTGTGTCTGTGTATGTATGCGTGTGTGTGTGTGTGTGTGTGTGTGTGTGTGTGTGTGTGTGTGTGTGTGTGTGTGTGTGATGAATGTCTCCACAAGGATTGTAAAACCTGAAATATTTCAAGAGGGAAAAAAAACTAAAAAAATAAAAATAGTAAATGATGCTTATCTGAAAGTGTAAGAATGCAAACAGGTTTCCTGTAAGGGGTAGGTTTAGGGGATAGAAAATATTGTTTGGTCAGTATAAAAGTAATAGAAGTCTATGGAAAATCCCCAGAATTCACGGAAACAAACATTCGCGCGCGTGCGTGTGTGTGTGTGTGACCTTGAGTGGGTGGAGATGAAACAAATATTTTGTCTTGCAACACACCCACACTGCAAGGCAAAACTATAGATGGACAGATAGATAGATAGATAGATAGATAGATAGATAGATAGATAGATAGATAGATAGATAGATAGATAGATAGATAGATAGATGGATGTATAGATAGATAGATAGATAGATAGATAGATAGATAGATAGATAGATAGATAGATAGATAGATAGATAGATAGATAGATAGATAGATAGATGGATGTATAGATAGATAGATAGATAGATAGATAGATAGATAGATAGATAGATAGATAGATAGATAGATAGATAGATAGATGGATGTATAGATAGATAGATAGATAGATAGATAGATAGATAGATAGATAGATAGATAGATAGATAGATAGATAGATAGATAGGGGTAGGTTTAGGTGTAGGGTTGGTGTAGGACAATAGCACATACAGTAAGTACAGTATAAAAACCATTACACCTATGGAGAGTCCCTACAAGGATAGCAAACCAGACATGTGTGTGTGTGTGTGTGTGTGTGTGTGTGTGTGTGTGTGTGTGTGTGTGTGTGTGTGTGGGGGGGGGGGTGTGTTTGTGTGTGTGTGTGTGTGTGTGTGTGTGTGCGTTTTTGTGAAAAGTCAGGTCATAGATGTGTATAATGACGAGGGTATGACAGGTATTACAAGGTGAAGGTGACATCTCAGGACATTGACCCATGTCCCCACTTTTCAAAACGCTTATAAATCACTCAGAGTGAGGTTTTTTGGGGGAAAGATGAAATGCACACAGTCTCCTGTAAGGGGTAGGTTTAGGTGTAGGGTTGGTGTAGGACAATAGCACATACAGTAAGGACAGTATAACAACCATTACGCCTATGGGATGTCCCCACTTTTCACAAAAACGAACATGTGTGTGTGTGTGTGTGTGTGTGTGTGTGTGTGTGTGTGTGTGTGTGTGTGTGTGTGTGTGTGTGTGTGAGTGAGTGTGTGTGTGATGGCATGTGTGTGTGAGCTGCATGAGTTGTGACCGTATGCTGTCGTCTCACTGTGAAGAAACGCATCTCTCTCTCTCTCTCTCTCTCTCTCTCTCTCTCTCTCTCTCTCTCTCTGTCTCTGTCTCTCTCTCTCTCTCTCTCTCTCACTCTCTCTCTCTCTCTCTCTCTCTCTCTCTCTCTCTCTCTGAAGCGTAATAACGCTCCTCTTCTGAACACATGATGTCACCTGGCTGCTCGCTGTGGCATCTGGCAGCTGAACGCTCAAGTCATCAATTATACATGAGTCGGATTCTGTTGAAAGAACAAAGAACAAATAACAGAACGTATGCATGAGCTGTTTGTTTAACCACACTATAGTATTGTTTGTGGTACCTTAGCATCTAAACAACATCTCGTATGACTACAGATATCAAAGTATGGTTTTACTAGGCTATATAGAGATGCATATGCTGTAAATGTATCTATTTATTTATTTGTTTGTTTGTTTTCTGTTAATTTTCTCCAAATGGATTTAAAAAAAATTCAATAAAAAGTTCTGATCCGTGAACCAAACCAACCAACTCCAGGATAAACTCAATATTACAAACTTTAATTTGAAGCAAAAAAGTATTTGACAATCTGAAATAAATAAATAAATAGTTTATTTCAGATATACCAAATATTTATGTTTTTTTTCCCATTAATTAAAAAATAAATAAAACAGAAGGTTGTATTTATAATAAACAAACCATCAAATACATACTTTTTTTTTTTTTTTTGAGAGAGAGAGAATGAATTACTCATCCCTAGTCACTAACTATAAATACAGTATATGACCGAAAGTATGTTGACAGCTGCTTCTAATGAACAGGTTTGGTTATTCAGTCATTTGTTATTATGTCAATCTTGCACCACATAATGATATTCTAGAGAAGTATGTGCTTATGGCTTCGTTGCAACAGTTTGTGGAGGTTATTTTCTCTTTTGCGAAGCAAGATCATTTATAGAAATGTGGAAAATCTTGAACCTTGCTTGCACCTTAGTTTATTTTTCCAACAAGAAGAAGAAATGATGATGATGATGAGCGGCTTCAGTCATATTTTAACCTCACAGCTCGTGTGTTCATACATTTACTGGGAAAGCATTACTCTCTGGAGAAAATGAAAAAGCCTTTTATTTCTGTAACTCCACTGTTGTGCAATAAGAGCAGGAGGAGACTGTACTTCCGAAGAACTACTTTCTTGGAAAAAACCCTACAAAGGTGGTCATATGAGCCAAAACTGCACCGGAAGTGTGATGTAAAGGTTCCGCTCTTCTTGTTAACACATAGCGCCATCTGCCGGTCACTAAACATTAACGCAGATTTGAAATAATGCTTTTTAACAACATCCGCCTCCAGAGGGAAGCAAACAGCAGCAGATCTGCTCAAGTTTTATTCTTTAGTGCGCATTTCTTAAACGAGTTACTGTTTTGTTTTGCTTTGCAAGACGTACAGAATCCTTGACGCTAAATAGTTTTAACCCACGGTGACCAACACTGGTGATTATCTGGAAAGGTGTTTTTAAAGCATTATCCCTCACTTTCAGCTCAGGAAGTCCCTAAGTGACGTGAACGCCCAGATTCAGTCACGTGACAATGTGTGCTTTTTTTGTTGCCATGGCAACATTTTCAAAATGGTGTTCTGTCTGGTTACCACGTGTTACAGTGTTTTTGTTACAAAAGGTATGTTTCAACCCATGCAACGATTCTAATGTTTTAATAACAAATCCTAGATTACTCTTAACCTGATTTTAATACGTTTCTTGAGCAAACTGATATAAAACAACAAGTTACAATGATATCGTGGTGACATATGTGTCACATCGGGCTGTTAATCTTATAAAAGTAGGTGGAATTTTGATTGAAAAATGGTAAAAATGGTAATGAGCTGCTCAATTAATTTAGCTGATTCAATTATTTTAGTGTTATATATATATATATATATATATATATATATATATATATATATTCTGCTGCTCATTTCAAAGCATATTTTAACAAATCAATGTATTTTTTATTAAGTTTGTACCTGAAAAGGTAGAATTTTGATATGTTACGAAAGAGTTGTTGTCAAATTTAATGGGGTTTTGAAATATGTTGTGGCAAAGCAAATAAAATGCAAAAACTATATTACTTCTGAAAAAGTAATCGTTTTGATATATGTTGTGGAAAAGCAAATAAACAGGAAACAAATTATTTAGCAAAAAACATTATAAAATGTATTTTTTTCAATTGAGAAATAAACGCCCAATGTAACATATATGTAACATGATAAATTTATCATAAACGCACAATGTGTCGTATATATGTCACATTACAGATCTTTCACAAGGATGGGTTGTATTTCAAAAATAACTGCAGCAACATGTTATAAGTGGTCCATTTGGTCTGTTTTATATGCCCCATGATTTTCCTATAAGGAGAAATTGCATTCTTATGGGTTAATTGTGATCTAAATCTGGTAAATCTGAATCTGGAAATCACAAACGACTGTGATTGGTTCATCCTGACCCGCACTGAGAAGAATAACAGCTACCACGTGACTTGCTCGCTGTGCACTGCTGCAGTCTAATAAAACAAATAATGACACCGAGAAATTTGATCAGCCATTAAATAAACAAATAACTGTGAAATACGGAGAATTGCTATTTATCAGTTGCAACCGACCAATTAAAAACAACAGGCAGGTCGCTAAACCCCGCCCATTTTCCGACCCCGCCCACATTCTCACTGGTCTAATAATAGGCTGTTTTTACAAAAACAATATACTTTGTGACATTTTAACCATACAAGTGGTCACCTTTGTGCATTTTGTCCTAAATACACACAATTAATAACATTTTCAAAATGTATCATTCTAATATGATGACTATAATGAAAAAAGTGATTTGTCTTTGTTTTCTTCCAATGTGTATTGCATCTCTCCAAGAGCAAGAACACTTTTTTTTTTTCTTTTTTTTTTTTTAGAGAGACAAAATTGTTGGTTGTGGTGGAAATGATGACTAATAATTATACTTTATGATGGTATTTCATAATTTAAATGACATATATAAAAAAACACCCATAGGTGTAAAACAGCAGCAGTTGATGAAGGATGGCCTGTGCTGAATCTCCGCAGTGAAGTACAGTCTGTGTCCTGAAGTTTGGGTGTAAAGGATAATCCACAGCAGAGCGAGCCAAGGACCGCAGACATCTCCAGGAGCAGCTTTGTGAGACGAGCGCTGTCGATGTGTGCCAGGCCATATGGTGCTCTGCTTGAATGAATGAAAACATGGAGATGTTTCAATGACTTCATACAATCATTATTAAAATAGGGAAACCAGAGTGATGAGCACAATTAACATGAACTAACATAGAGTTTTAAAACATGTTTTAAAGCTGATTTGTTATAGTATTTGGTCTACATTTCTCAATTTTTAAGTGAAATGAATAGAACGCAACAAAACTCTTTTTTCTCACATAAAATATTTTAAACTCAAATCAATATTTCATGTCAGTTTATTTATTTATATGGCAAGATAATGCATAATGCACATTAAAATATAATATAATATAATATATCCTTGACACTCTGCACTCTCTTTTTTAACTCGCATAATAATAACTTGTACAATTCAATATTTCATGTCCATTTATTTATTTAAATGGCAAGATAATGTACATAATACACATTAAAACATAATAATATAATATAATATTCTCTCCACTCATAATACAATCATTTAAACTCAAATCAATATTTTTTGTCCATGTATTTAAATATTTATTTGGCACATTAATGCACATAATGCACATTAAAACATAATATAATAATGTTTAATACCCAGCACTCTCTTTCTTCTCACATAATAAAATCATTTAAATTCAAGATCGAATGTCCATTTATTTAATTATTTATAATGGCAAGATATTATAAAGTATAAATACACATTATAATATAATATGCTGTAATATAATATAATGTTCCTTGACACTCTTTTGACTTTTAAAAATCAATATTTGATGTCCATTTGTTTATTTATCTATTTGACAAGATAATATAGAGTATATGCACATTATACTATAAAATATATTACAGTAACACTTAAGGTTTTTGAGTAGCCAATTTTTTTATTTTTTTAAACTGGACATATATGCGCTTAAGTTAAACGAGCACTAATTGTTGAAGAAGTCAAGAGTCAAAGTCTACTTTATTGTCAATTCTGCCACATGTACAGCACATACAGAGAATTGAAATTGCGTCAGACCCTTGGTGCATCCAGATAACACTAACACAACGGTAGAATGTAAAAATACAAATAAATACAGAAGAAGGCCACTGAAGTGTTTTTGCCCTGAGCTCATGGGGGGCAGATGCCACACAAAGGCTCTTTGTTGCGCTCGTCCAATCACACACACCGGAGGACAGATCATGCGAAGAGGGCGGATCTTGCGTTTGGATGCGTTCGGTGCGCGATCGCCGGTGCAAACGGCGCGCTGAGGGACCAAGCCTTCGCTACTTAGGGGTTATTTATGAGCTAGTGCGCGGCCGCTGGGTGGAATCGGCTCAGCAGCATCCCTGATGTGAGTACAGCGGGATTCAAGCATGGATACGCGGGCCACACCTGTGCGCCAGCTGCGTTACCTGCGGACCTGTTGGAGACCACCGGGCACAGACGCGCAGATCTGGGCATCCTGCAGCGCGGCGATGGCGTTGTGACCACCGGGTTCGACAAAGACCTTATGGGGCCCCTTGCGCATCATCGCGCCCGCTGGATTATCATAGCTCGGATTCGGAGTGGGTTCCGTTCTGACCGGATTTACACCGAACCTCAGCGTGTGTGAGTGTGATTTTGAGACAAAGAAGACCCTCCGCGCAAACCGACGCGCTATGGATGCGGTTCAACTGGATGGGCTCAACCCACCACCGGCGGAGAACGGCAGTGTGTCGCAGTCTGAGCCGCACAAGCGGCTCTCGCAGGTGGACACGGTGGTTCTGCCGTTCCTCGGCGGGTTTGGGAGGTATCAGCGGCGCTTGGTGGCTCTAACGTGGATCCCGGCGTTCCTCATCTCGTTCAGCCAGTTCTCGGATCACTTTCTGCTCGGCCAACCGGACAGAAAGTGCGTCCGTCTGGATCAGAACAGAACGAGTTCGGCTCGGGAGATTTTCGATCTGATCGCGACCGGGAACGACGCCGCCGCCGCCGCCGCCGAGGGCAGCAACGTAACGGAGTGCATGTGCTCTGAGTGGCGGTTTGAGCTGCAGTCGGGACTGCAGCAGAATGTAGTCACCAAGGTAAGATGCTCTGATGGATGCCCTTGGAAAAGATTCCCTCCGGCGGATGGAAAGCTACCATTTAAAGCAATAGTTCACCTAAAAATGAAAATTCCGTCATCGGTTAGAATCGGTCGTATTTACTCGCCCTCACGTCCTTCTAAACCCGTACGACTTTGCTTTTACCCCTAGAACGCGAAAAAGAGGTTTAACCGAATGTTTACGCTGCTCTTTTCTGTACAATGGAAGCGGATGGGGACTGGGGCGTTTGAGCCGCGAAAACGCTGCCGAGAGGAAAATTGTTTGCTCAAATTTAGGTCAGTTTATCGCACAATCGAAGCCCATTTATGCTATGGTAAGTTGTAATTGTGGTATGAAATGTCAGAATTTTGACATACAAATAGGCTACATAATTGGTAAAAAGTCGAAATTATGACGTAATGACATACTAAATCATAATTTTGACGAGTCAAAATTACTAAATCAATCCTTGCCCTTGTAGAAAGCTACAATTTAAAGGAATAGTTCACCTAAAAATGAAAATTCCGTCATCGGTCAGAATCCGTCGTATTTATGTGAAGAGGTTTAACTGAATGTTTACGCTGCTCTTTTCTGTAATGGAAGTGAACCCTGATAGCACACATACATCACGGAGACATCTATTTAACGTCTGCATTTACATCTGTGAGACATATTTTTTAGAGTTTTTGCTCATCTGCAATATGTCTATTGTCTATGTCGACGTTTCCTATCAGATGTTAAATATACGTATATTAGACGTTTATGATTTAGAATGTATGTAAAACTGATGTCTGAAAGATGTCTGTCAGATGTTTGTACCCAGCAGATGCTTTCCACATCAAGAGATCTTTAACAGACCTCTTGCAGACGTACGTGTGCTATCTGGGGCAGTTGAGCTGCGAAAATGCTGCTCAGAGGAAGATTGTTAGCTCAAATTTAGGTCTGTTTATCGCACAACCAAATCCTCCGGCGGATGGAAAGCTACAATTTAAAGGAATAGTTCACCTAAAAATTAAAATTCCATCATTGGTTAGAATCGGTCATATTTACTCGTCCTTGCATCCTTCTAAACCCACATGGCTTACTTTTTACCCCTGGAATGCGAAAAAAGAGGTTTAACCAAATGTTTACGCTGCTCTTTTCTGTACAATGGAAGTGGATGGGGACTGGGGCGAGAGGAAGATCGTTTGCTCAAATATAGGTCTGTTTATCGCACAACCAAATTTTATATGGGAGTCCATCCATGCTTTGGTATTTTTCATGATCAAAACCGAAATAAGCTTCCATCATTTTATGACATTACTTTTATGTGTTCTTTCTTTCCTTCTTTATTTCTTTCTTTCTCTCTCTCTCTCTTTTTTTTGTTATTTCGGAGCTCGACAGCATCAGGCCACAAACATACATATACAAGTACTTGGCAATACATTGCAAATGAGCAAGCCGATTGAACATATTTAACATGCATCTTGTTGGTCTGGAGTGATAGACCTCAGTACTCAATACAGTTTTCCAATTATAAACTGATAAAAGACGGCAGAATTTAAATTTTGTGGGCGAACTATTCGTTCAATTCCTTTTACAGAGAAATCTATGCAATGCACAGGGAAAATAAAGCATCTAAAATGATTGATGGATGCATACTGCATGCTGTGCATGATGTGTTTACTAGGAAACCATCTCCTCCTGATGAGAAATCACATGAAATCAAATAAAAGTTATTCATTTTAGGCTTTACCAAACATGCACTGAAATGACTGAAGATGCACGTTGAATCGGTAAATGTTTAGCATGAAATCAGCTGATTATTTGATGCACTTTGCAGATTTATATTTAATTAGCAAGGTTTTGCTCAATAGGGAGTTGGAATTGAAAGGTTGCATTGATCACTGATGGTTATGTAAATGAGGTATTTAACCAGCAGTGTCAATGGGTTCGTGAGCATATCACTTCACCTACAGTATGCATATCAGGCTGATAATTCAGTGTCACACCCTCCAGACTGGAGCAGATAACTGTTTAAATGCTCACCCCAACGAACAGAGAGATAACGCTGAGGCCCCTCAGCTAATGTCAGCACGCTTCCTCTTGAAGTCTGAAAAAACAGTTTGTCAGATAGCAAAAACAGTTTTAAAGTCACAATCATCTTGTGAAACTCTTGTGAGATTTGCATTTGTGCTGCTGAGACTCCAAATAAACATCTATGAATGCCGCATGTGAATCTCACACAGAACTAGTTACAGTAAAGGCTTTTATCATATTATTATCTCACACATTTCCTTTCAGAGCTCAATGCACATTTCGTTTTGCACAGAATTTTGCTACTTCATATGGAAGCCTGTTTCTGCCATGGGATAAAAGAAAAAAAATCTAATTGTGACTTTTTATCTCACAATTCAGACTTGAGAAACATTTATTAATTGTGAGATATAAACTCAGAATTGCTTAAACACCAAATAAACATGTGTAAATTATGCATGTAATTCTCATGCCAAACTAGTTCCTATAAAGTTTTTTATCACATTATTATCTCAGAATTATCACAGAATTGCGGGATCTAAACTTAAAATTGCAAGATATAAATTCAGAATTGCAATATAAACTCAGAATTGCGAGATATAAAATCAGAATTAGGATATAAACTCAGAATTACAAGATATAAACTCAGAATTACAAGATATAAACTCAGAATTGCAGGATAAACTCAGAATTACAAGATATAAACCCCAGAATTGCAGGATAAACTCAGAATTGTGAGATATAAACTCAGAATTAGGATATAAACTCAGAATTAGGATATAAACTCAGAATTGCAGGATAAACTCAGAATTGCAGGATAAACTCAGAATTGCAAGACATAAATTCAGAATTGGGATATAAACTCAGAATTGGGATATAAACTCAGAATTGCAAGATATAAACTCAGAATTGGGATATAAAATCAGAATTGCAAGATATAAACTCAGAATTGCAGGATAAACTCAGAATTGCAAGATATAAACTCAGAATTGCAAGATATAAACTCAGAATTACGATATAAACTCAGAATTGCAAGATACAAACTCTGAATGGCAGGATAAACTCAGAATTGCATGATATAAACTCAGAACTGGGATATAAACTCAGAATTGCATGATATAAACTCAGAATTGCAAGATATAAACTCAGAATTGCAGGATAAACTCAGAATTGCAGGATAAACTCAGAATTGCGAGATATAAACTCAGAATTGCAGGATAAACTCAGAATTGCGAGATATAAACTCAGAATTGGGATATAAACTCAGAATTGCAGGATAAACTCAGAATTGCGAGATATAAACTCAGAATTAGGATATAAACTCAGAATTACAAGATATAAACTCAGAATTGCAGGATAAACTCAGAATTGCAAGACATAAATTCAGGATTGTGATATAAACTCAGAATTGGGATATAAACTCAGAATTGCAAGATATAAACTCAGAATTGCAAGATATAAACTCAGAATTGCAGGATAAACTCAGAATTGCAAGATATAAACTCAGAATTGCAGGATAAACTCAGAATTGCAAGATATAAACTCAGAATTGCAAGATACCATCTCTGAATTGCAGGATAAACTCAGAATTGCAGGATACCATCTCTGAATTGCAGGATAAACTCAGAATTGCAGGATATAAAGTCAGAATTGCAGGATATAAACTCAGAATTGGATTATAAACTCAGAATTGCATGATATAAAGTCAGAATTGCAAGATATAAAGTCAGAATTGTGATATAAACTCAGAATTGCAGGATATAAAGTCAGAATTGTGATATAAACTCAGAATCTTACAATTCTGTCTTTTTTCTTCCCACTGTGACTTTTTTCAGAATTGTGAAGGAAAAAAAGCCTGAATTGTAATATAAAAAATTTGCAATTATATTTCACTTTTTATCCTGCGGTGGAAACAAGCTTCCATAAGTTCAGCCCTAAAAAGCACACGCTTTCCTCCAGACTCAGTATTTTATCAGTGAGTCTGAGATAAAGCCCTGCGTTCCTGTCTAGATGTTTTTCTCAGAGTCTTTGGTCAAATAGCCGGACGCCTGATGTCCTGCTGACCTGCTGTGTGTGTGTGACCTTTCTCACACCGATAGCCTAGTGTCTTCACTGAGTGTTAAAGAGCTTCATTCATGCTGCCCGGCCGCGCAAACAAATGCTAATGAAGCATTCTGACGATGTGACGACTCTGCAGGAGAGAGGATATCTGTTCACTAGCTTTAGTCTAGTTTATTGGTCATTGTAAACTCGGCAGTGCATTTTCTAATTAAATTTGTCATCGTAATTGTCATGTTTTAGTGCTGCGAACACAATGTTCTTGTGGAGTGAGTCATGCATTTTATTATTTTTTTATATTCATGTTGAAGGCATTTTGTATTTTAGGCCGTGTTTCTTTTGTTTGCTTTGTGCTTGTATACTTAGTGCATAAACTTGGGTTTTCTCTTTCTTTTTCCATCTGAAAAGAAATGAGAAATTAATTATATTTTGCATTAAGAAAGAAAGATTATTTTCATGATATTTGCGTACATTTCACCACCAGATGTTTATTATTGTAATGCACCCAGATTCTTTTATTTTAATTCTAATTCTGATTCATTGCAACTCACAAATTGTTTTTACGATATTACAATAAAATACTCTATACAAGAATGTAAATCAGCTTAAATTAAAATATAAATTTTACCATCATGCTTATTGTATATAGTTTCAATAAATGCATTTATTTTTACACATTACAGTAATAAAAATATATTTTATTATGATAAATAGTGGTAAGAAATGTGCTTAACTGACAAAAATATTATCAAAATTCACTGATTCACAAATTGGTTTTACTGTATTACAATCATTTAAATAAGCACATATATATATATATATATATATATAAAGATGTTTCATTTTGTGATATTTTCATGTCATTTAAGCACATTTCTCACCACTTATTATCATTAAAAACTATTTTTATTACTGCAGTGTGTTAAAAATAAATTTTTCATTTTAGCTATATATGATAATAATGCAAAAACAGATAACTCTGTTTTTAAAAAGTTTTTTAAAATGTTCAAAAATCGAGTTTTTTATTGTTATCATGTTTTTGTGTTTTATTGTGTTAGTTGTGCTGTGTTTTTAGTTATTTTTTAACCTAATCAAAATAACCCAACTGCAGTTTGATTGGAAGGCACAATGAAAAAACATGATTTTTGAAATTGTTAAAAATGGAGTTATCTGTTATTGCAAATGAACTCTTCATTTGTTTTATATATATATATATATATATATATATATATATATATATATATATATATATATATATATATGCTTATTTAATTGATTGTATTGGAGTATTTTACTGTAATACAGTAAAACAAATTTGTGAATCAGTGAATTTTAATAATATTTTTTATGTCAGTTAAGCACATTTCTTACCACTATTTATCATAACTAAATATATTTTTATTACTGTAATGTGTAAAATTAATGCATTTATTTAAACTATATACAATAATTATGATGGTAAAATTTCTTTGTTTTTATGGTGAAATATTACTGTATTTGTTTCTATTTCAAACTGCTTTTACTGTATTACAATAAAAAGAAATTCTAATGCAAAAATTTAAATCTGCACAAAATACTACCACCATGCATAAATATTTTCAAATTTCAATAAACGCATTTTTTACCTATCGCAATTTTGATTTGTTTTGCGATGATAATTGGAATAATGTTCTTAATTGACATGAAAATAATATCACAAAAGTTTCTTTTTTAGTTTTTTTTTAACAGGTTGCTTATTTGGTAATAAACATGTTAAAGTTAAAAATAAAGGTGCTTAAAAGGTTCGTCACAGCGATGCCATAGAAGAACCATTTTTGGTTCCACAAAGAACCATTCAGTCAAAGAACCGTCTCTTTCTTACCTTTTTTCGCCACAAAGAAGCTTATGTGAAACAGAAAGGTTCTTCAGATGTTAAAGGTTCTTTATGGAACCATTTAGACAAAAAAGGTTCTTCTATGGCATCGTGAAGCATTTTTAAGAGTGTATTTGGTAATAAAGCTGGTAAAGTGAATTATTTAGAGAAAGCCAGTGCTATAGAGTGTATCTGAGCTGTGTTGTGAATCTGTTTGTGTTGCAGTGGGCGCTGGTGTGTGACGGCGAGTGGAAGGTTCACATCGCTAAGTTCTCTCTGCTGGTGGGCTCTATCTTCGGTTACCTGCTGATGGGAGCGATGGCAGACTGGTACGTCAGAGACACGCTCGCGTCTGTGATATTGCGCTGGTTCTCTGACGGTGTTTTTTGTCTCAGGCTGGGCCGTATCCCCGTGCTGCTGGTGTCTGTGCTGTCTGTGCTGGTGTTCGGTTTGGCCGTGGCCTTCTCCGTGGATATGGCCATGTTCAGCACGCTGCGCTTCTTCGAAGGCTTCTGTCTGGCGGCGATCAGACTCTCGCTTTACGTCCTCAGTGAGTCTGAGTCTTTCCTCCTCTGTTTTCTGCAGTTTGAGGTTATAACGATCTTTGCAGCCTCTTGATTTTATTGAAACGTCTGACTGAACGCACACGAGTCCATCCTGCAATCACATTTCACAGAACGATGTTTTAATATACAGTCTGATTTGACTTACAAACGTCTTCATCCAGTTCTCATCAAGTAAAAAGAGGAATGTCGAGGAACCTTAGAACTCGTACAGGTCAGATTTCACCCCCAAATCAACAAAATCAAAGGAAAGACAGTAATTACGGTCAGCTTGAAGAAAACTACAAGTATTTTTGAGAACATCAATAATTTAATATTTTTTTCATAAATTTTCATTTTAATTTAATTACTTTTGATTATATATATATATATATCAGTATTTGTTAGAGTCAGTATTTGTTGGAGTGCTAGATTTTTATAAAAAAAAAATGATGCAAATAAAAAAAACGCTATTTTTTACTATATTTATATTTTTCAAAAAGAGAAGCGAATATATATATAGTTTCCTTTATTTGTTATACTGCCCATATTTTAATTTCAAATAAAAAAAATTTCAAAAAAAATTTCAAATAAAATAAAATGCTTAAATGCTATATATATATATATAATAAAAATGCTATTTTGTACTATATAGCATTTAAGCATTTTATATATGTGTGTGTGTACTATATATAAATCTGTGTGTATATATATATATATATTTATATATATATATATACATATATATATATATATATATACATATATATATACATATACACACACACACACACACACACACACACACACACATATATATATATACATATACATTGTAATATATAAAATATGAATACTTTTTTATACTACATTTATAACAAAAAAAATCATATATTGAATACTATAATTAGAATAAGCATTGAGAATAAGAATTGCAAAAAAAGAGAGAGAGAAAAAAAAGAAAATATCTGGAGACTTTATTTTATAGGCTTTATTTTCTTTATGTGAAATATCATACATATTCTTTAGATTTTAGGGTTAAATATGGCATGTTTTCATGAGAGATCCCTCGAGCCCAGTCTCTCGTTTAAGCACACGCTTTAATTTATGTGATCTATTTAATTCTCTGTGTGCTTTAGGAAGTGGTTTTCTGATGAGTAGACATTAAGTGATGCTGATTAAGTAGCTTTTTCAGAGGCGGGGAAGCTGTGTGTTTGTGTGTGTGTTTAATGGCCAGAACACCTCCGAGTTCATTAATTTGCTCTAATGGAGCCACTTTCTGCTTCGCTCAGACTCAGATGACATTTGAAGTCTGATGCTTTACAGCGCTCGGTTTTCTCAAAAGCTTTTCAGTTATACTGGACGTCGTCACGATTTACAGAGAGCGAAAAACAGCCATAACTTTAACTAGAGCTTCACTTTCATAAAAGAATGAAATACGGCCTTTTATTACCGGTGTTTGCCAAATCAGTCAACACCATTTTCACTTGCTGGACCAGAAAATGCTTTCTTAAAAATAGAAAAATGAAGTATTTCACTCTGACAGAATTATTTTTGGCTCAGAAAGCTGTTGTGTTTAATATACAAAATGATCAGCATCTCTTCTTGTTTTAATATCGGCTCATGAGATGACAAATTGATCCACTGGGACTGGTTTAGAGCAGTTAATCACACATGAATAGAGTCGTGGGATCACGTTACGCTGCGGTCTGAACTCTGAACTCCGTTTCATTCACTGTGTGTGATTGTCAAAGTCTCTCTGAAGCGGATCGATTTCTGTCTGACGTGAGGAGAGGAGGAATTAAATAACTAAGGTTTCTGCTCACCAAGGCTGCATTTAGTTGATTAAAAATACAGTGAAATATTTTTATTATTTAATATAGCTGTTTTCATGTGATTGAGTTGTAAAGTGTAATTTATTTCTGTGATGCGCAGCTGAATTTTCAGCATCATTACTGCAGTCTTCAGTGTCATGTGATGCTTCAGATCCTCCAGTCCACCGGGAGGCGCTGTGCACAACTCAAAAACTAAACAAACGACCATAAAATCTTCTTTGTGTGCAATATTGCAATATTAAGTGAGTTTATGCTTAAAATGTAAAAAATATCTGTCATTGGGGTAAGAAAACTACACTGAATTTGAAGGGAAAACAATATTTTCTTTTCTTGTTTTAACCATAAACTCACTTAATGTTTATAATTTTTTTTCTTTCTTTTTTTTTAATAGTATATAAAAAAATATAGTATAAATAGTATATTTATTATAGTATAAATAAAATTTGTAACAATTACTTTTTTAGCCACCTCCTAAAGTTTAATTCAAATTTAATAATTAAATGAATAAAATTAAATTAAATTAAATCACAAAATGCATACTTCTCAAATTCCATGTGTTTCATTTACATTTTTCCTGGATTTGGTTTTAATGGTCACATTAAATTTTAGCAATCAAAAAACGCGTATTTAATTGAAATCAGGAAAACTATACAATTTAACAAATGTTTATTAAATAAATTAAATCAATTACAACTTTGGGGCCCTATGAAATCCATTTTATTTCCCCCAAAATTTTATTTAAATTTTTTTGTGGATTCTTTTTTAAATTAGCATTGTTTAGATTCGATTCATTAAATTCTAGTAATCAAAAACGTGTCTAACTAATTGAAATCAGATACAATTTAACAACAATTTATTAAAAGTGTAACAACAATTAAATTTTTAGGGCCCTATGAAATCCATTTTATATTTTAAAGTTTTTTAAAATAATTTAAATAATAATTTTGTTTTAATAATTAAATTAAATTGTATTAATTAAAAAAAAACATATCTAATTAACTGAAATCAGGAAACTTCCTAAGTTACAATTACAAATATAGGGCCCTATGGAATTTTAATTTTGTTTTAATGGTTACATAAAATTGTATTAATAAAAAAACATGTCTCATTAATTGAAATCAGGAAACTTAAATAATTTAACAACAGTTTATTAAGCTACAATTAAAATTTTAGGGCCCTATGAAATCAGTTTAATTCTGTGTTTTTAATTTTGTTTTAATGGTTAAATTAAATGTTAGTAATCATGTCTAATTTTATAATGTATAATTAACTGAAATCAGGAACCTTATGCACTAAAAAAAAATTATACTAAATTATTTTAAGGTAAGTGGTTGCAAACAATTTATTTTAGCTACATTTAAAAAAAAAAAAACAAATTTTGAAAGTTAGTCAACTAAAAAGTTACACTGTAAAAAGTGATTAGTTGACTTAACTTAAAAAAATTGAGGACACCTTTTGCCTTAAAATTATTAAGTAAATAATAATTAAAAAAAAAAAACGTTAAGCGAGCTTGATAATTCACTTAACTTATTTTTTAATTATCATTTACTTAAAAATTTTAAGGCAAAATTTTTCCTCAATTTTTTTAAGTCAAGTCAACTTATCACTTTTTACAGTGTAGTTTATTGAAATGTAGCTACAATAAATTGATTGCAACCACCTTCAAAAAAATTAGTAAATTCAATGAATATATATTTTTTTCACTTTAAAAAAAACAATGCATTAAAAGTAACAGCAGTTAAACTTTTAGAGCCCTCTGAAAATAATTTTGTTTTTCCCAAATTCTGTGTTTTTTCTTTTTTCTTGATTAGTTTTCAGTGGTTTAATTAGGTTGTGAGAATGAAAGAGTGTCTAACGGTGGTGATTTGCTCAGGGATCGAGTTGTGTTTGCCGGCGTGGCGTTTCTCCATGACCATGATCGCCAGCCTGATCATCGTGGGGGGTCAGCTGCTGATGCCCGGTCTGGCGGCGCTGTGCCGTGATTGGCAGATCCTGCAGATCGTCATCATCGCCCCATTTGTGCTCATGCTGCCCTACGTCTGGTAAGACGCTCAATAAAACAATCCTGATGCACGAGACACACACCACTAGAGAAATGCATGGGAACACAATCCTGTTTACAAGCTGAACTACTCGTTTAGGCCCGGTTTCACAGACTGGGCTTAAATTAACCCAGGATTAGGCAGTAGTTCAATTAAGACATTTAAGTAGTTTTTATAAACATGTGCATCTTGAGATAAAACAAAGGCACTGATATATTTTAAGATCAGTCAGTGCATGTTTATTTCAGCTGAAACAGCTCAGACTTACATTTAAGTCTAGGATTATTAGGCTTAAGCCTTGTTTGTGAAACCGGGGTTAAGTTTGGTGAATTTTACCACGTTTGTGGCCTATTAAATATTTTAACAGCAGTTAAACTAGATATCCTCTGCACTGCGAAAAAACGGCTTATCTTACTTAGTATTTTTGTCTTGTTTCTGGTCAAAATATCTAAAAATTCTTAAATTAAGATGCATTTACTTGGTAAGCAAAATAACATAAGATATTGTTTCTAAGCTAAGAAATAAATAAATTAATTAATTAATTAAGTGCATTTTGCTTAAAATGTAAAATTATCTGCTAGTGCATGGAGTAAGTAAAATTATCTTCTTTTACCCAACTGGCAGATCATTTTACTTGTTTTAAGCAAAATGCACTTAATTAATTAATTCATTTTTTTGGCTTAGAAACAATATCTTATGTCATTTTGCTTACCAAGTAAATGCATCTTAATTTAAGAATTTTTAGATATTTTGACCAGAAACAAGACAAAAATACTAAGATGAGACATTTTTTTGCAGATTTTTTTTATTTTTTATTTTTTAGATATTTTGTCTAGAAACAAGACCAAAATACAACCTAAGAAAAGCCTTTTTTTGCAGTGTGGCTGTGAAATAATTATTACTTTTGGACAGATATTTTGACCACATTTCCTTTATATACTTGAGTGTTTTCTGTAACCGTTTGCATAAAAATCATTTTTGCACCGATTCATTATTCTAGTCTATAATCTATTTCACATTTAATCATCTCGAAACAACACATAAAAACAAGGTAAACTGTGATTGATCGCTTTACACGTCAGTCTCTCTGTGTCTGCACTGCAAAAAATGATTTTCATACTCAGTATTTCTGTCTTGTTTGCCAGTTCAAACATTTAAACATTGTTAAATCAAGATGCATTTACTTGAGAAGCAGAATTACATAAGACATTAAGTCTTGTTTTCTCAAAAATGAATAAAAATTACGTTTACGGTTAAGAAAAACTGAATTCAAAGGAAAAACAAGATTATTTTTTTAGTCCTTTTACAGATAATTTTCTTTGTTTTAATTGTAAACTCACTTAGTGTAGATCTGTTTTATTTACATTTTTTCCCAAATTCTTTTTATATTCCATTTGAATGTTTCTGGATGTTTCTGGAAATTGTCTAATTATTTGAAATCACGAAAAATACACAATTTGACAAAAATTGATTTAATGTTGAATAAAAATTTACTTTTTAGTGCCGTGTGAATTCTGTTCCATTTTTTTCCAAGTTGTTTTCCATTTAAATTTTTTCTGGATTCTATTTTAATGGATTTATTAAATTGTAATAATCAAAATTATGTTTATTGAATTGGACGTTAATTTAAACACTCATTGCAACAGTCGTCAGAGTTTTTTTGTATTATTTTCTAATTGTTTATTTGTTTTTGTTTTTGTTCATTTTATTATGATATGTAAGCGTTATATAAACTCTTTTGTTTATAAAAAAAACATTCAATTATTCAATTGAATTCAATAATCTTCAGCTATTTAATTTATTAATTTTTTTTTTACACTAGTGTCTTATGAAATTTTTCCTTTCTTCAGAAATACACTGTTGTCAGTGTATGTGATTTTTTTTTTTTTTTTTGGAAAAATTAAGTCATTTTCCTTTTGAAGTAAATATATATTGATTTAAGAATTTTTAGAAATTTGTACTGGAAAACAAGACAATTTTCTCTTTTTTTTTTTCTTCTTCTTTTTTTGCGGTGTAAAGGTCCTTGTACACCGAGTCCGAAATTTTCGTATGCGTTTTTTTTTCTTTTTTTCTCCGTATCGTCATCCTTTCCTATCAAAATGCATGCTACGGATGCGAAAACGCAGAAAATCAAACCTTTTTTTATGATGGACGAAAGTTTTAGAGGCAGTATGTAAACGTGATTGACACAACATGAGGTCGTATTTATTTTTTAACGTGCAAAAATTTCGGACTCAGTGTGCAATGACCTTAAGCAGTCAGTTTGTGGGCAGAATAAGCAGCGTTGTGCGGTGTTTCTCTGCTCAGGATGTTTCCGGAGTCTCTGCGCTGGCTGTTGGTCACTCAGCATTATCAAAGAGCCAAGCGACAGATGTACCGCATCGCCCATAGCAACAGCGTCGACACGGCAACCGACCCCAGCGGCATCCTGTCAGGTGAGCACCGCTGTGAGTGATTTACCTGCAGCCCGAGGAGGATGATGATGATGATGGTGATGGTTTTGCAGAGCTGGAGACTGAACTGCAGCAGAAGCCGAAGACGTTCTGCGTGACGCAGCTCACCGGCACCAGAAACCTGTGGAAGAACACCGTGGTTCTGTGCGTTAACTCGTGAGTGCAAAGAGTTCACATTAGATTTCACTTTATCTCTCAGTGCCTTTTGGCAGGTAAGTAGAACATTTCTGAACTTAAAACACGCTTTCACTAAACTAGCAGGTGCAATGCATCTTAAGCCTTACATGCAGTGTTTGCTCAAATATAGGAAATAAATTATCATCAAGATCAGAGGTTTTCCATCATTTAGAATCAATAGGCCTCCAAGCATGATCGTAATTATTCATGCAAAGAACCCCCATCTGAAAAAATGTAAAATGCATCAATATCGTTTCTTCTATAAACAACCAATTTATACAGTGGGAAAAAATACTACTACAGATTTCCTGAAATACTATTAGTTTCTATAAAGGTACATTAGTGTATTTTTTTCTTCTCATTAGATGTATTATTTATTTTAAGCTAATTTTTATTACTTGTTTTAAATTGAATTTATATGTTTATTTTAATGCAATTAATATTTTTATATTAATCTTTATATTAATTAATTTTTTATGTATTCATTTGTTTCAAAATTAAATAAAAATAAAAATAAATAAATGCATAAAAAGTAGATTAAAATAAATACATAAAAAATTAAAATGAAAAATAAATCACAGCAAATAAATAAATGCATACATAAAATACATAAATAAAAAATGAGATTAAAATAAATGCATACAAATTTGATTAAAATAAATAAATAAATAAATCAAAATTCAATTCAAATAAAAAATATAATGAAGTAAATACATAAAATTAGATTAAAATAAGTAAATAAACAAATTAGACTAAAATAAATATGAGATTAAAATAAATGCATAAAAATTTGATTAAAATAAATACATAAATAAAATTTGCTTAAAATAAACACAAAAATTAAATTCAAATAAAAAATATAATGAAGTAAGTACATAAAATTAAATTAAAATAAGTAAATAAACAAATTAGACTAACATAAATACAAAAACAATTATTCAAATAAATAAATAAAGATTGATTAAAAACTCAATGATGAGTGAATGATTGTGTTTGTTTTGGTCTGGACACTAATTGTCGCTCTCAGGTTGACGGGTTACGGCATCCATCACTGCTTTGCGCGCAGCGTTCTGGAGGGCAGCGCGACTCACCTGCACTATTACGCATTAGCGGCGATCGCCGTCGCGTCCTGCATGGTGCTGTTTCCGGTGGTGGCCGGCTTCGGCCGGAGAGGAGGACTGCTCACCTTCATGATCATCACGGCTCTGGCGTCGCTGCTGCAGCTGGGATTGCTCAACCGTACGTACAGTACAGTACATCTCTGAACGCCTCTGAACGCTTACTAACGCCTGCCTTCTCTCTCCTAATGCAGTGATCGGCAAGTACAGCCTATGGCACGATGCAGGTAATACAAAAATATTATGCATTACATATTTTATTGTTGTGACAGAAGAGAATAAACAATGATAAAGTCAAATAATAAAATGCATTTCAATAATCATGCACAGTTATTGCAGTATTAATGCAATACTGTAGCTAACATGAAATTGCAATGAATAATACAGCATTAAATGTTAATTTCTACTAATACATGTGAAATATTTCAGGTGTAAATGATACATAATATAAATTTTAATTTATTTATAGGTAATTTAAAATGTTACTTATACAGTAGAAACGTTTTTTTTGTTTGTTTGTTTTTGTCATGCATAGTAAAAAAAAAAAAACTTGATTAACATTTAATCTAATTTACTATTATTTTTTTATTAATTTGTTAGGTATGTATTTATTTTAATCAAACAAAAATTTGATTTAAAAAAAAAAGGCGATTAAACACATACAAATTAGATTAAAATAATACAGAAATAAAACGTTAGATTAAAATAAATAAATAAATACATAAAATATGATTAAAATAAATGCATGCATAGATTTAAATAAATAAATAAGTTAAATGAATAAATAAAAATTACTGTTGCTGGATAGTATCACTTTACATTTCTGTTAGTTAATGCAATAAAACAATAAAACAATAAAACCTTTCCAGCATTAAATAATGTTCATTTCAATAATACTTTTTAATTTCTACTAATACAGTTTTAACATTACGAGTTATAAATTATACATAATATTATATTTGTCATAATTCTTAATAAAAGGTATAAAAAACACTTAAAATGTTTTTGTTTTTTTTTTTAGTGCAAAAAATGCTGAGAAAATCACCTTTAAAGTTGTCCAAATGAAGTTCTTAGCAATGCATATTACTAATCAAAAATTAAGTTTTGATATATTTATGGTATGAAATTAACAAAATATCTTCATGTAACATGATCTTTACTTAATATCCTAATGATTTTTGGCATAAAAGAAAAACGTATAATTTTGAGCCATACAATGTATTGTTGGCTGTTGCTACAAATATACCTGTGCTGCTCATGACTGCTTTTGTGCTGCAGGGACACATTTTTCTATATAAAGTAAATCACCCCATTTTTGCATAAATTGTGACGTTGATTTGGATGCAACAAGAATTAATTTAAGAACAATCTGCACTAGAACTTGCAGTGATTTACTGACGTTACTGTACGTTTGGGTCTGTATATATATTAATATATTGTCTATGCTGTCGTAGCTCTGCGGGACACGCTGAACCAGCGCTTCTCGTATGCGTTCTCCATCATCGGGATGTTCTCATCTCATGCTGTCAGCACACTCAGCATCTTCTACTGCGCAGAGATCACGCCGACGGTCATCAGGTCAGCGCCTCCGTCCATCCGTCTGTCAGAGACGCGAGTCTGATCTGAGGAATCCACAACACTTCACACTGAGCTCCCATTAGTCAACACTTGATTATTAGTTTAATAACCTTATTTTAACTAATTAAAATTAGTTTTAATACATTTAAATTTTTTATTTAAACTAATACATTTTATTAGATATTAATAATAATTCAATATTATTTTTTATTTAAACTAATAAACTAGTTAAATACAACAGTAAGTTGATTAAATTACTAAATTTAATAAACCAAGTTTAATAAACTAATTTAACAGTTATTTATTAGTTAATAAAAATTAGTGCTGTCAAACGATTAATCGCGATTAATCGTATCCAAAATAAAAGTTTTTGCTTACATAATATATGTGTGTGTACTGTGTTTATTTATTATGTATATATAAATACACACACATTCATTATATATTTTGAAAATATTTACATGTGTATACATTTATGTATTTATATTATTATATTATATATAAATATGTTTCATATATAAACATAACATATTTTTCTTAAATATATACATGCATTTGTTTGCATTTATATATACATAATAAATATATACAGTACAAATTCATATATTATGTAAACAAAAACTTTTATTTTGTATGTGATTAATCGCGATTAATCGTTTGATAGCACTAATAAAAATACAACTATTTTTTTTTTTTTTTTTGTTATTTTATCTTAGGTCCATGAAATAATATTAAGAGATATTGATTTTACTAATGTATTAGTCTGTGTTATTTTAGTATAATTAATATAGTGCTATAGTATACTACTTTAGTTTTCATTTTAATTTTAGATAAAGTTTTAGTGATTATGTTGTTTTGTCATTTTTGAAATGTCTATTTTTATTCATTTGTATTTTAGTTTAGTTTAAGTTATTTGAGTTCTTCAAGTTAAAGTAAATCAATAGGAGAAATTTAGTTTTTGCTATTAACAATATAATTAGGTTTTGTTTGATAGTTGACCTGATGTTTTGACGGCTGTCTCTGGGTTTTGTCGTAACAGGGGTGGAGGTGTGGGTCTGGTCCTAGCGAGCGCGGGTTTCGGTATGCTAACAGCGCCGCTGATGGAGCTCCACAATCAGAAGGGTTTCTTCCTGCATCATGTGATCTTCACCTGCTGCACTCTGCTCTGCATCATTTGCATACCGTTGCTCCCGGAAACCGCTGGCCAACCGCTGCCTGAGTCTATCGCTGAGGGGGAGGGGCTTCTGCGGCGGCCCATCCTCCACGGAGAACAGCACCACCTACTGGCCAGAACCGAGGTCAGGGAGTATTCGCGCGTTCAGGACACGCCCCTTCACCAGGTCGTCAACCCCGGCAACGGCTCGGTGCCTAGCAACAGCACAGCCAATGGCGTAAGGACTTCATGACGCGGTTTGCTAAGGACGGCCGAACGAAGAGTGATTGTCAAGAACGAGTTTTACTCATTCGTTTTTTTAAACTGCGAAATGCGACTGATGTCGTGGTAAAGTGTCAAACGCCTCATTAACCAGCATCAGTGAAAAATTCCTACCATTGTACAAACTGGAAACGTTATTTTAACTTGCGTTCAGCGAAAGGAGCTCTATTTTTCGAACGGCCGTTACCGAACAACAACCTCACGGAAGAGTTTCACTGATTTGAATGTGTTTTTTTTGTATGTTTGGTAAATGTTTGGTATTTATTATAAGAACGGAATAACGTTGACAGTAAGAAACGGCGGACTTCATTCGTGTACGGGAGATTGTTTCCACCACAGGATAAAGAAAATAAAAAAAGTTATTTGTGACTTTCTCTCACAGTCACAACTCTGACTTTTTTTCTCGCAATTCTAAGAAAACAATGTGCAATTCTAAGTAAAAAAAAAAAAATTGTATAATAAAATAATTTGGCGAAAAGTCAGAATCACAAGATATGAACTCATAATTGCAAGATATAAACTCGTAATTCTGGGGAAAAAAGTCAGAATCGTAAGACAAAAACAGAATCGCAATATTTAAAGTTGCAGTTCTGAAAAGTAAAAATCACAAGTAAACTCGTAATTTTGAGAAAAAGTCAGAATCGCACAATATAAACGAAGAATCGCAAGATTTAATGCCGCAATTCAGAGGAAAGTCAATATCGCAAGATATAAACTCGCAATTGAGAAAAAAGTCAGAATCGCAAGATAAAAACTGAGAATCGCAAGATTTAAAGTCGCAATTATGAAAAAAGTCAGAATCGCAAGATAAAAACTCGCAATTGAGAAAAAAGCCAAAATCACAAGATATAAACTCACAATTCTGAGAAAAAAGTTAAAAAGTCGCAATTAACTTTAGTAACTGAGTTTAGATCTCACAATTATGAAAAAAAACTCAGAGTTGTGAGTTTGTAAAGTCTGAATTATGACATAAAATTGTAATTCAGGATAAAAAGTCAGAATTACGAGTTTATATCTTATAAAGATGCCTCGCGATTCTGTAAAAAAAAAAAAAGTTGCAATTACTTTTTTAAAAGTTTTTTGATCCTGTGGTGGAAACAAGCTTCCGTATTCATGACACAAAAGTGTACAAAATATGTGCACAAATTATTTAGTAAACACTAATTCTTCTCATTCGTAGGAATGGTTGTCAAGCGCAACAAATGCGTTTCATGAATGAAGTTCGCTGTTCGTGTGCACCTCACTATGTTCAGGTTTTTTTAGTCTGTCTGTTTTGCACTAAAACTAGAAAAGCAATCACGAGTCGGCCAGATGAATCTGAACTGAACGTGTGTGAAACCATGACTGGACAGATGATGGCTGTAAAAAAAACAAAAAAAAAACAGAACAAAAACAACAGCACAACTTAATGGTCTGCTCTTAACCCTTGTGCGTCAATTTAAAAAAAGTTACACAGAGGTCCTTAGAAGACAAAAAAAAAAAAATCATAAAAGTATGATATACTATTTTTTTCCCCGCTTTCACTGACTGTCTTGATCAAAACTACCAAAAAATAAGTAATTTTCATGATTTTAACCCTTTAAATGCTAGTTTGTTTATATATTGCCACTGTTGTTTTTAATTAAAGATGAAATTAATTATTTTCCATATACTAAATACTAAGATTTTATTATTTTTTTTACAGTCTTGGATATGTCAGTGATTAGCAAAAACATTAATGTTGATGCATTATTTTGTGCAGTGTCAAAAAAAAATTATAATCAATTTTAAAAAAATTTAGGCAGAAGCAAAAAATCAGCTGGAAAATCATAAGAAATTTAAGAATTTTAAAAATAGAAAAAATTGCCAGAGTGAAAGCCTATTAAAAAAGAATGCATGCTTTTATGCTTAAATAGCACTGGGATTAAATATTGCCGTTTTAATGGGTTTCAATTGGGACATTTTTGTCAATGAGGTCCTGAGTGCAACTATTTTTGTACCTAGTATAAAATAGATTTATGAAAGGAAATGAGGGTGAAATATTAAGATTCTAATAAAAATACACATTTTTGACTAAATTTACACTGTTTGCATTAACACACTCAAAAAAAACAAACAAACAAACATGAAAAAGACTAAAAGTCCCTAAGGACGTACAAGGGTTAACATGCAAACATTTATAAACTCAATAACCACAGTTACAGGGATGAAACCTGTCAGGAAAGTGTCACGGGACACATTTCACATCAAAAATCAAATGAAATACAATATAGATTAAAAATAAACGAGATTTCGCATCAAGAAAATGAAGCTTTTTTTTAGATTTGAAATGCTAATAAGTAGAAATGTCATTATATTACAGTAATGAGAATTTAATGACAATCATCAGAATAATAAAAACAAAAAGAACAAGTATAATGTGCAGATGCATTACGATAATAAGATTTTTTTTATTGCATTGTGGTAATGAGATTTGTCAGGAGGGGAGAAAATGAAAATAATGTCACAGTGCAGAAACAGGCTTCATTTTATGAATTTATTTTTACTTTTGGTGTGAAATGTGACCCGGACATTGACTTGTTTCATAAATGCGAACTCGGGCTGACGTGGAGCACGACCACTAGAAGGGCTGCTGATTGTTTTCATGTATATTTAGCAATTATTATTATTATTAATGTGTAGAGTAGCAGTGGAGTAACTTGAACATCACAGAGCTCCTGTTTATCCTCGAACTACTGAATAAGAAACCAAATTAAGAACAAAAACAGTCTCCAGGACGTCAAGGTTTTAAACAGTGATTGCAGGTATTGTGTGTGTGTTTATACAGGATTGTGGGATATATATATATATATATATATATTCCTAATGGCAGGAGTAATAGTGAATAATCAGAAATAAGCACAGAATCAATATTCACCTTTTCTGTAAACACTAAAGCACTCCATAATACTTCAAATACTGATTAAAGCACATCGTAAGAGCACATACGAGTCAATCTCACAAAACAAACAATTCCAGGTCATATTTCACCCCAAAAATAACTAAAACAAATGGCCAAGTATATTTTTCTTAAAGAAGCCTATTTTTAGGACTAAAAATATTATTTTAATGTGAAAAAAAAAAAAGTATTTAAATTTGTCAAGCACCCTTTTAGGTATGCATTACAAACAAAACAAAAAAATCTTAATTATGAATAAAAATATATTAAAAATGATAAATAAAATGTGTCACGATGCCATGAAATCTGAAGTATTTTAAAAATAAAAAATCATTTTGAATTTGGCATGAAACATGACCTGGACACGCATTAATGAGATTCACTCAAACGCAGGAGACTGAAACATTGTAACGCATCAGTGTGTTTTTCTGTATTTGACTCTCACGTGTCATTTTGACGATTAAGATTAAATGAGAATTTCATACATGTTAATAGTCCATTTGAAGACATTGCACTTGTAAATAAATTCCGTTTTTTAATACAGTACATTTTGTTGTTCATGTTTTAATAACAGAGTTTTATGGAAGCTTGTTTCTGCTCCGGAATAAAAACTGCGACTTTCTCACAATTTTTAGTTATGAGTTTATATCTCACAATTCTGATGGAACAAAATTTTTTTTTTTTAGAATTTTAAAAAAGTTAATTTGTTTTATCTTACAATTCTGATTTTTTTTCTTGCAATTGTAACTTATAATTTTTTTTTCATTATTAATTTTGACTTTTTATCTCAGAATTCAGACTTTTTTCTTGCAATTTTCACTTCATAATTATATTTTGTAATTCTGACTTTTCTCTCAGAATTGTGAGATAAAAATACATTTACCTTTTTTATTTTATGTCCTATGGCAGAAACAAGCTTGCACAGAGTTTCAACTCCTTGTGATCAATATATTTATAAGTCTTTTGTGAATACTCACACATAGCAATTTTTTCTATTACAGAATAGAAAAAACGATATTTTTATTGCATAAACTTTTAAGGATTGTATGTAATAATTACATCCCATGACTTTTCAAGGTCTGGAAACTGAATGTTTAAAACCTTTACAAAACCTAAAATAACTGAATTTAAAAAGAAATGACAGTCCAGTCATAACTGGATACGAACCACACAAAATAATATTGTTACAACTGAATACTTTTTGCTTCAGATTTATTGAGCTATGTACAAAAAAAGCAAACAGGTAAAACAACAAATGTTTAAAACTTGTCAGGATGAAGCTCCATCTCCTTTTTGATTCTGTTCTCCACCAGCAGCGCTAGATTTGAGTCCGTCACGGGTAAATTGTAACTTACAAATACCTGTTTCTTTGTCTTCTTTGCTGAAAAGAAAGAGAAAAATAAATGCTAGAAACCAGGTGAACACTAGGTTTGTCGACATCCAGTTTTTTAGCAGCTCTGGCACAGTTTTGTTGTAAACATTCAGATTTGATGACATTACACGTCTGTAAATGACTGAACTGGACGGATCAGTTAAAGCAGGTCTTACTGAGTCTCTGTGCAAGAGAGCTGGGAGTCGTGTCTGACGTGTCACCCAGAACCAGAGTGGACAGAGGCATTGAATCCTGGGAAAAAACAACAAACACAGAATATGAGCTGCAGGAAACACTTACTTTCAGCTTTAAAATAGAACGAGAGAATATTATCATAATGTGCATTTTAAATCAGTGACAATAACAAAATGATTGTTAACAAGACAAAAAAAAAATGTATTGCTTTAAATTAAAATGAAGTAGATACTCCCAGCAACTGGTGTTATTGTAAAAATAAAATAAAGCTATCAAAAACTGTTTTTGCAAATTGAAATAAAGCTGAAATAAAATATAAATATTAGATTTTTTTTTTCCAATCTTGGCAAATCACTAGTATTAAAATGACCAAAACTAAAACTGCAATAGAAATAATTTAAAGCTAAATAGAAATACAAAAATGACACAAAAAAAACTAAATTTGTGTGGTTAACTAAAACTATTGATTTGTTAATTGAAGCTAAAACTAATTATAAATATTACATTAAAAATTTGAAACAATTAGAAATGTTGCCTTAGCAAAAAAAAAAAAAAAAAAAAAAAAAAAAACGGAAATAATTAGGTTTAAATTGAAGTATTAAAATTACTAAACCTAAATTAATAAAAATAAATTAAAGATAAATATTAAAAAAAGTTTAAAAAGCATAAAATTAAATAATGAAATTTGTGTTGTTATGGTTAACTAAAACAAAAAACGTTATTTTTAAAATATAATAAAATATAATTATCATATGAAAAAAAACTTGCTTGTTAAAGTATTAAAATTATTAAAACTAAAAATAAAATTAATTAAAGCTAAATTTAAAACTAAATTTTTTTACCTTTAATACATTAAAAATGTAGTACCTTCTTGTACTGAAGTAAAACTTTGAATTACTGGAGTAAAAGCAAGAAAGTACTAGATTTCTAATGTAATTAAGTATTAAATTATATTTAATATTGATATTAATTGAAATGAAGCTAAAACTAATTATAAATATTACATTAAAAACTTGAAACAATTAGAAATGTTGCCTTGGCAAAAAAAAATTAAAAAAAATGAAATAATTAGGTTTAAATTGAAGTATTAAAATTACTAAACCTAAATTAATAAAAATAAATTAAAGCTAAATATAAAAAACGTTACAAAAGCATAAAATTAAATTTTACTCTTTTTTTATTTTAATTTAACACGAATTAAATAAACATTTAAATATGTCAATTAATTTGTCCATTTAAAAAGTGATTTATTTTACACACATTTTTATGTTTGAATTATTAAATTAATTAATTGATCCTTCATTTTATTTTTAAGTGGCACTCACGGTCCTCCATACAGTAAAAAGTGCATTATGCTTCGGGATACTTCACTACTGTCTGCCTCTGATAATAAAATGAATAAAACTTAAACAAAAATTAAAATACAAACTGAAAAATACAATAATGAAAGCTAATTCAAAATCTTAATAAATAATAATAATAATAATCAACAAGTAATAGACAAAAACTCTGATTTATCAGATGTTTACCATGGTAAACATACACCAACAACAACATACCAATCCAAAAGTAACATGTTCGTACATGTAAACACAATGTATACGAGTATGATTATGATGGGAATTATACACGTATGCAGATATATGCAGGACTCACATATTTACTGTTGACGGCCAGGGCCAGATTGGACAGAACCGGGCTAGACCCGACCCAGAGGAAAAACCCGCCGCTCAGCTTCATCACATGGAAATGAACGAGCTGCTCCAGAATCTTCTCCGAGAAATCATGGACCACGATGGGCTCCACGGGCGCCTGAGCTCCGCAGTCGCCGTTCAGCACGGCCTCCATCCCGATAAACCCGCACACAACGCTCAGTGAACGCAGGAACCTCGAAATGAAAGTAAAAACACGCTTCTCTTCCTCACTTCCGCTCGCCGAGAGACTGCAGCGCCACCAGGCGGTCTGGCGCGCGAGCGACCTCAACAATACCCGGATGTTTTTTTATTCTTTATTCTTAATATTTGCAAAGAAGTATGTGCATTATGTGCTCAAAACAATTCGTACAAATAGCCCCACATAATGGATTACTTACTCAAAACCTTTAGTTCATCTCTCAAAAATAAGTATTTATTTCAATGAACATACCAGCGCCATCAGAATAAAAAGTCCTTGTGTCATTGTTTACAAACAAGATAGTCAAAATGCTTAGTCATGTTGTCCATTACCTGATGTAAACTATGATAACAGTTTGGATGACAGTCACTGTATTGAAATGCACTATGCCATATGTGACCCTGGATGACAAAACCAGTCTTAAGTGTCAATTTTCCGAAATTGAGATTTAAACATCATCTGAAAGCTGAATAAATACGCTTTCCATTGATGTATGGTATCGGATAATATTTGGCTGAGATGCAACTATTTGAAAATCTGGAATCTGAGGGTGCAAAAAAATCTAGATATTGAGAAAATCACCTTTAAAGTTGTTCAAATGAATTCTTAGCAATGCATATTGCTAGTCAAAAATTAAGTTTTGATACATTTACGATAAGAAATTGACAAAATATCTTCATGGATCATGATCTTTACTTAATATCCTAATGATTTTTGGCATAAAAGAAAAATCTATAATTTTGACCCATACAGTGTATTTTTGGCTATTGCTACAAATATACGCCCAGCGACTTAAGACTGGTTTTGTGTGGTCACATATATCCATTTCAAAACTACAAATTTACACATTACTGTATGTGGGATATGATTGAAAGAGACTGGGTAGGATTCACAGTTACACTTGAGCTATTTCAGAGAACTGGTTTGTCATTGGTTGATCTACATTCTCTTCATTAGTGAAAGTCGAGATTCACTTGCACAATTCATGGCAAATTTAATGTAGGAAACCGCAGATAAATGTACATAATCAATTACATGAACGTACCAAAGCAATCACAGCTTGTTCAAAAGAATGAGAAACTGCTTTTACGATGTGCACAAGTGACTCGATGATGTGGAGGTCGAACAAGTAGTTTTGAGAATTTCATTTCTGATCTGAGAAATGCACCAAAGGGATTGAGAAAAACTCTAAGACATGCATTTTCATTAAAATATAAACACTGAACAATGCAATTATGCATATAATAATGAATGTCTTGAAATAATAATTTCTGAACATTAAACATTGACTGTCAGTCTTTATTCACCTGTTTCTCGTCGTTTTTCACTAAAATGTTTTAGTGTGAATTACATCTCTAATGGAATTCACACTAATAATAACCTCGAGGATGCCAACCCTCAGACAACATACAGAATTACCAAATTTTGCCTATGTTAACTCTGGATTAAACAAAGTTAAATGTATAAATATATTGTAGAAACTTAATTTAATGTTGTTAAGGAGTGATCAGAACATAAGACATGCGGATTCATCTGCAGGGCTTTATTCATAGACATGGTCAGAAATGAGCATGGGTCGATACACAGCAAACAGATAGGTGAGGCAAGACAAAGAGTATTCTAGGACAAGCGTGGGTCTTCGATCGGCGAACAGTATCCAACAGGGCAAGGCAAAGAGAGATAATACAGGTACACAGCAATAATCCAGGCAGGGGCAAACACAATCCGAAACAGGCAAGGCAAGGCCCTTTCGCACCGCAGGAACCTTTTCATAGTACCGGAACTAATTGTGGAACTACCCACTTTTTGGCGTGTTCGCACCGCGGGAACTAGGAACTGTTTTAGTTCCCGGAACTCGTTTGGAGGAACTAAATTAGCTCCTACTTCAGAGTAGGGTCTAAAACAGTTCCATAGGAACTATCGTGACGTACGTGTACGCTGATTGGCTAAACGCGTACGAAAACACCCTCACCCGCCATGATTTAAAACGCCGTGTAAACATACTGTGTAAACATCGCATCAACTTATATTTTGCAAGAATGGAAAACAGCGATAGATGGACGGACGCTTAAGTGCAGGCACTTTTGAACATTTTGGACTCCTTTCCGATCTTTCAATCGCTTGACGTATAGCCTAAGTTACGTCGACATTCCATGTCCATTATTGTGAACCCCGCGAGACGCAACAAAAACAGAGCTCCGATCACAGCGTCCTCCATCCTCCTGTTGTTAACGTTGTTCTTCTTTGTTTTCGTTGTTGAACGCCATGCACAAATGACGTCGCTGTCGACCGGCTTACGTCACTTCTTAGTACCCTTTTGTCGGTGCGAATGCAACCCTTTAAATGGTACTGGGAAATAGTTTGCGCAAAATCGTCCTAGTACTTTAGTACTGTACTTTTAGTTCTGGAACTAAAGCGGTGTGAAAGGGGCTCATGACTATGAATACTAAGACAGGCTCTGTAAAGTAACTATCAGCTAGGGTAACGATATGTGCTTACAATACTCGGTGACTTGAGCAGGATCTGAGTGGGTGTTATATAGTGTGTGAAATAGCTTTCAGGTGAGCGTGTGATTGGTTGCAGGTGGATCCAGTCAGTGCAATGGAACATGGGAAATGTAGTCCATGGTGATGTGTAACAGTCTGTGTGGTGTGAGAGTCAGTATAATGGGAGAGTGACCTCTGGTGGCAAATTGACGGAATATAGCTTTTATAAAACGGTCATTCCATATACTTAGTAAGGTTTCACAAAATAAAACAGAGCAAAAAGTGTAATGATATTAATAAAAAACAGTATTCTTGCACCAAACAATGTAGTTCCTCAGAAACAGTTGTGGTTGGAACCTATGGTTGGAACAAAGTTGTTGCCAAGCAACACACAAAGTAAACAAAGGTGTAGGTTTGTAGTGTAATTTACAACGGCTTCGAACGTGGCTCAACCAATCAGAATCAAGGACCAGAACTATTCGTTTTATAATGTAAATTTGGTTATGCTAGCATGTGTGGAAATATTTAAACCACGTGTGTTACAACTAACCCCACGTTACTTTGTGCCCCGCGCTCCTCATACTCTTTTAGCGCTCATTAAGTACTCATTGAAATTAAGTACCTATACTCATTGAGTCATAGTAGGCTATGCGGTTTCGGACGCATGCAGCACTGTGTAGGGACCATGTCAATGGGAACACAGTTGATGATGAAGCTGATGATCTGAATCAGGTGTGTTAAAGGAACACTCCACTTTATTTGGAAATAGGCTCATTCTCCAACTCCCCCAGAGTTAATAAGTTGAGTTTTACCGTTTTTGAATCCATTCAGCTGATCTCTGGATCTGGCGATAGCACTTTTAGCATAGCTTAGCATAGATCATTGAATCCGATTAGACCAGTAGCATCGCGTTCAAAAATGACCAAAGAGTTTCGATATTTGTCCTATTTAAAACTTGACACTTCTGTAGTTATATTGTGTACTAAGACCGGCAGAAAATGAAAAGTTGCGATTTTCTAGGCTGATATGATTAAGAACTATACTCCCAGTCCGGCGTAATAATCAAGGAACTTTGCTGCCGTAACATGGGTGCAGCAGGCGCAGTGATATTACGCAGCGCCAAAGACTATAGAATACCCAAGACATGTCACTGGTATAGTTTTGAATGTGGAAAAATGCAACGCTCAATATGGCCGCTCAATCGCAGGAAGCTCCGCCTTCTGAATGAAAGAGCCAATCACTAATCGGTAAAGTCAGCGCGTCACTGCAGCTGCCGTTAGAAGTCCCGGTTGCTATAGAAACAGTCAGCGCTCTGAGACGTGGCTTAGGACTGCGCATGCGCACTGGCTGATCTATCCTGAAAAAATAAGCTTTTTATAACGCTATTTGAGCAAAAGAAACAACATTTATGATACAGTTGTTGTCAGATTACTTTGGTGATTTCAAATAATGGAATAATCGTAATTTTAGTGAACAGTTTTGGAGAATTTGATGTTTCCCCATTCAAAGAGATAGGAGCTGCTCTTGGATGCCCGAGAGGCGTTTCAAAGATGGCCGCCGAGTGACAGGACTTGTCTTAAAGAGACTTTGGCAGCGCCTGAAAGTAGTCCCCAGCTAGGTACCTAGTTATAATATAGCTGGGGACTACTTTCAGGCGCTGCGTAATATCACTGTGCCATAGTAAACCGTACAGATGCTCCACTTGTCAAAATCAGAATGAGCTTTATTGCCAGGTATGTTTGCACATACGAGGAATTTGTTTTACTGACAGAAGCTTCACAGTGCAACAGAATGACAGCGACAGGACACAGATAATAATAAAAAAGAAATGTACAAATATACAAAATGGACAATATGCAAAATAGCACAAACACAATATACAAAATAGACAATTCAGTGTGTACAGGTATGTTTGAAGTGTAATAAGTATGTGTTGAATAAAAAAAATAAAAAGTATGATAGTGTTGTGTGTTTCATGTTTATTGTTAAGTGTTCATGAGATGGATTGCCTGAGGACAGAAACTGTTCCTGTGCTGGTCGTTCTGGTGCTCAGAGCTCTGTAGCGTCGACCAGACGATAACAGTTCAAAGAGGGAGTGTGCTGGATGTGAGGGTCCAGAGTGATTTTACCAGCCCTTCTGCTCACTCTGGATGAGTACAGTTCTTGAAGAGTGGGGAGAGTTGTATCAATGATTCGCTCGGCAGTCCGGACTACCCTCTGTAGTCTTCTGAGGTCAGATTTGGAAGCTGAGCTGAACCAGACAGTTATTGACGTGCAGAGGACGGATTCAATGATGGTGGAGTAGAACTGTTTCAGCAGCTCCTGTGGCAGGTTGAACTTCCTCAGCTGACGAAGGAGGTACAACTTCTGCTGAGCCTTTTTCACAGTGGACTCAATGTGAGTGTCCCACTTCAGGTCCTGGGAGATGGTGCTGAATGACTCCACTGCAGTTACAGTGCTGTTCATGATGGTGAGTGGGGGGGGGGGGGGGGAGCAGGGGGGTTTCTCCTGAAATCCACGATCATCTTCACTGTTTTGAGCGTATTCAGCTCCAGGTTGTTAAGACTTCACCTGACAGCCAGCTCTTTAACCTCCTGTCTGTAAGCAGACTCGTCACCGTTCTGAATGAGGCCGATCAGTGTGGTGTCGTCTGCAAACTTCAGGAGCTTGACAGAGGGGTCTGTAGATGTGCAGTCGTTGGTGTAGAAGGAGAAGAGCAGCGGGGAGAGGACAGAGCCCTGAGGGGCACCAGTGCTGATCGTACGGGTGCTGGATGTGTATTTTCTCAGCGTCACTATAGCTGCTGCCTGTCTGTCAGGAAGCTGGTGATCCACTGACAGATGGAGGTGGGCACGGAGAGCTGAGTTAGTTTGGGCTGCAGGAGGTTTGGGATGATAGTGTTAAAGGCCGAGCTGAAGTCCACAAACAGGATCCTCACATAAGTCCCTGGTCTGTCTAGATGTTGCAGAACATAATGCAGTCTCATGTTGACTGCATCATCCACAGACCTGTTTGCTCTGTAGGCAAACTGAAGAAGATCCAGCAAGGATCCAGTGATGTCCTTCAGATAAGCCAAAACCAGTTTTTCAAATGACCATGACCACAGATGTTAGAGCAACAGGTCTGTAGTCGTTAAGTCCTGTTATCTTGGATTTCTTTGGGACGGGGATGATGGCGGAGCGTTTGAAGCATGAGGGGACTTCACATAGCTCCAGTGATCTGTTGAAGATCTGTGTGAAGATGTGGGCCAGCTGATCAGCACAGGATTTCAGACAAACTGGTGTCAAAGGAGGTGTGAATGGGTTTTTTTTTAAAACCTGCAGTAGAACTCATTCAGATCGTCTGCCATTTGTTGATTCTCCACAGTACTGGGGGAGAGTGTCTTGTAATTGGTGATGACTTTCAGACCTTCCCACACTGAAGCCGTGTCACTGGAAGAGAATTGTATCCTTGTATCCTAATTGTGATTACAGGGATTAATCTTTCAAAAGCACTGGTGCACGCCTGTGTAATGTGATTGTGTTCTGCAGGTTGCAGCCAAAGCCGGTTCCTGTAGCTGAGATACAAAACTGAACCCAGCGCAGATGACAAACCTCAGCGTAAGCACCACTTCTGCAGATATGTCCCTTCTTACAACAGTCACATTGGGAACATTATGATTCTTTCTGTTGCTTTCCAGAAACTTCCACTGCAACATCCAATACTGCAACGCAAGTCATTTACGACTTCTACTTTTTGCCATGTCGAGTGACTACATGAAGTATTTACACTTGAAAGTTCAGTTAGTCACCTCAAAG